>JANZLQ010000032.1:25274631-25291263 GCA_026212715.1 Elanus axillaris
CTTACATTTTACCCCCCCCCCCCCCATTTTTTATTAACTTCTCTCTGCCCCCACATCCACCCCAGATATGCTTCAAGAACAAGCCTCTAAGGTTCAGGAATAAATTTTCTTCAAGAGCACCACATGGATTTTTATACCTCCTATTATACATCCTATTCACACATCTTGTTCTAACTGTTCACTGTGAAAAGCTTCCAAACAAGCTATAATAATCCATGACGGTATATTGTATAGTTCCATACCTCATTGTTCTAAACCCATCACCAATAAAGAATTTATCAGTCTAATAAAAATATTTACTGTTATTCCTGGTTATGGTAATCAGACAATCCCAGTCCTCATCACTTTAGAACTGCCTGATCCTTTCAAAGTGAAGCCTGAACAAGAGCATGACCTTTTTGGTTAATTTTACCCCACAAAGGTTTGGAGAGTAAGCATAGGTGTATCACAAGGTAGTGCCTGCAGATTCTCAATCTTTAGTCCTATCTGGATTAAATTTTTAAAACTAGCTTAAATATTTTAATATTGGTTTGGCTGACTCATACTTCCTTCAGTATCTATTTTTATCAGTTTTAATGAAAGGATTACAATATTCAGGCTTGAACGCTAAAGGCTAGCCTGATAAATGGCTCTGGAAAGTTCATTTGTCAGATTCAAAACTGAAAATAGAATTAATTTAGAAGAAAATTTCAGCTGAGCACCTTACAGTGACTACATAGTTTTGTGGTTGGATCGGTTTGTTGGGATACTTATGAACACGTACACATTGCTGCCCCTCGTTTGTAACTAACCTACAGAATTATAACAAAAGTTGGGACAGCAATAAGAGGCCAAACTTCCTGACAAATATAACACAGATAAATGGGGAAAAAAAAGTGAAGGTAATTGCCAAAAAAATCCAAGACTTTATTATTTCATGAATGAGAATCCTGGAGATAGTCCACTTCAAAAACTCCAAAGAGATCCTTGGGGTTTAAGATTTAGGATCATGGTTTTATAATTATTTTATCCCACGTCAGAGGCCAAGTATTGTAGATGTGGGTAAACAACTGTAGTTAGATCCAAACCTCAGAAAAATGGTGGAACTAGTTTTTATTATTAATGCTTTTTATATGCATAATAGACCTTTATAGACTGTAAAAATCATCAGCCCTTTAGACACAGGTTTCGCTCAATGAAATCGAAGGAATGAGTTAACGTATGACATGACAGTACCTCTTTTGGAACATTGCTTTATAGTCCACATGGCAATTTTTTTAAAGTATTTAGGTGGATTTAATAACCCAAAAAGCCCTGAAAGTTACAAAACCTTCAAAGAGCGTAGAACACATTCCAACAAAGTTAATCCTCATGACTCTCTGCCATTGAGTGCTCCCTTCCACTTTTCCTCAAATCACAACAGAATTTGACCAGAGCATTTTATAGAAGAAGCACACGCACAGGTTTCCTTATCGGACTATATTAAAGTATTTCATGGTCAGTACTGTAACAAGAGATTGACAACTTAAGCTCCCTTATAAGCTCGTTCTTGCTGTACTCTAATCATACTGCACTACATCTTCCTCTTGTAAGCATCTGCATCATAAATGAGCCTAAAGAAACCAAGTAGAATATGATATATATCTAATTCAGATAAATAAAAAGAGCCTCTAGCCCAAGACACTTCTCTTTGGTCTTTGCAGTCCTTGGCAAAATAAAATTGGATGCTGCTGATGAGCTAATGAGATGGAAGGAACACTGTTAATGACCACAGATGAATGAAATGAGAATCTGATTGTGATTACATGTTCCTGCAGCTGGTGTATAAGTTAGGTTGTGCTACTTTCTCGCCTTCACAAGAGGAAAAAGACTGTGTTGTCTACAGCTGCTGTTTCACTGGGGATGCTAGAAGTTTTGTACGTAATGTTTCCTCAGATGGATTGAATACTGATTTTTCTGCCACCATTTTAGAACTTAGTTCTGCTTTCACAGATCTACTCGTCTGCACTGTCTGCCTCTTGTTATCAATTTTCTTTCCTTTGATGGAAGTACTTAATTTTCTATAGCTGGAGCATTTGTTGTTTCTATGTTGTTTGCCTATAGCATTGGCAATTTTAAGAGCTCTCTGTTCTTATAGTGTTTCCACAAAGCCACATTTTCAACAGGCTTTGCTCTACTCGCTCTCTTAATCGGAAAAAAACCCAAGCCTTGGGGAGGTGAGGATTTTTTCTGTGTTAAAGGAAGGAGTATAGGTTTTCCCATGGTTTTTGTTTTTCCAAGGTGTTTATAACAACCCTTGCTAGAGGCAGATAAACCTGTACAGCTCACACCTACAATCCCATCCCTCCCTTTTACTTATCTTTTTTGGGGGGTATTTGTCATAACTACAATGCTACCCGTTGTTAGTTGAAACCATGACCTTATATGCTTTGTATTTACTAAATTTGTCTTAATTCCAAACAGGCTTGATTATGTGGCACAAAAGTCTATTTCTTTTCACCACGCACTAGGTCTTGAAATGTCCCTTATGTTCAAGCTTCATAAAAACTGTCTCTTGACAGAAATCACTTTGGAACATGTGAAATTCCTGTCTCCAGAAAGTCTGAGAGAGGAACAGGGAAACATCCTGTGTGATGACAGTCCCCTGGGGGTAAAATAAACAAGGTTACATGTTGGAAATAAGCCTTTTTCTCCAACAGTGGTTTGTAGGCTCTATAAGAAATATGTGAGCTCTCATCCAATTTCTCTATCCTACACTAGTCAGTTAACTTGTTCCTGGTTATATTCTTGGTCTTTTTTTCTGTCATCAGTTCCAATGAACTCAATGCCAGAATGTTTATCATCATCTCCTTGAGGGGGAGAAAGAGAAGCAACCTAAAAATCTGGTTTCTGGAAATTAGAAGTCTGTCGAAGGGAAAAAAGGACTTTAAATGCGCTCTGCATTTGGAAAATTTTCCTTCCCTATGTCCCTGATGATTCTCTTTGACATTCCTGGAAAGCTACTGGCTTTGCAGATTACAGGGGCTTCAGTGGCCCTTTGGTCTGATCCAGTTTGCTAAGTTTTCCATCCTCAAAACTATCAAAGATCAGTCTAACAGGATCCAATATAGACATCTGGGTTTTCTCCATTTTTTTGGATAAAAATGCTTTCAGGTGCTGCACAAGTGAATTCATATAGCAGGTGGCAAGTGCCTTAACCTTGGTGTTAAATTTGTCCCAAATTGACAGTAGCCACCATTACAGGTTGGTTTGGTATTTTGTTGTGACTAGTATGTGCTTGTTAAATTAACCTTATCTTCAAAAAAGAATGAATTTTTGACTCAAGTTAATCTTTCTGAAGTTTTTCACATTGGCAATGGGCAAACTGAGATCCTGTTTATCACTAGTCATTTAGAAAGATCGTATCCACTTTCCATTATTGTTTGCTATTTGATAAAGTAGCTACTCAGCAGTTGAGGTTCTTAAAGTTTAATCACCTCCATGAAGCTTTGCTATCAATTCTACAGCTCTTATACAAGTCTGTAAACGTTAATTTCTTCTACCACAGGCGAGTCATTACTGTGCTTCTCACTTCAATCTTTTTCTCTACTAAAAATTTAAACCATTCCAGAAGTTTGCCTATGAATGCATGGAAGCCAGACATAACTCTGAGGAAAGTGGGAACCATGTATAATATCTGGGGTTTATGCTTCAGCTGCTAGTTCCCTTAACTCGTCTTCCTACTGCTTTTTCCTTTCACTGTTGTTTGAGGGTAGTGAAAATAACATCCATAAACTTCATATTTATTTCCTTTGCTTATCATGTTTTGTTAAAACAATTAACATCTGCATGAATTTCTACTCTGTGTAACAGGAGGAAAGCGGTGCACTTCTGTGCTCACCAGCAAAAGTTAATGAGACTCATTAGTTAATTCCTTTTTGGCTTAGTTATGATGATGAATGCCAATTAACTGTCTCATCTTCAGTAACTTCATAGTATTATGTATGTTCAGAATTACTGTTTTCAGAACTTCTGGACATCATGAACACCAATGTAAAAATAATTTCCAAAATATTGTGGGAGGCATTGGCCTTTTTATATTCGCTTTGCATAAAACTAAGGTACAGGAGGATTTTCCGACTGGCTAGCACAGTACGTTGTGAAAGATATTAAAAGTCCAGTGACAAGCCTAACATCATAAAAGAAGCTATGTAGCAAAGGAGCAAGGAATTTGACCCTGAAAGTGAAACTTAACTTTCTCTGGAGAAGTATACAGTTTTATGACTAGTGATGTCCAAACGGCCCATTTACTTAGATTGCTTTCTGGCTTTACAGAACAGTTAATTCCTTGTTGGTGAGCAGGGCTGCTACATGCTCCCCAGCACAATTAGTATCTATATACCAGATTTTTTTTTTTTTTAACCTGCTAATGGGTATGCCTCTGTGAATTGGAGTATTTTGGAGGAATGCATTTTGACTTTTTTCAGTCTAGTCTTCTTCTATTGCCTTCTTGAATACCTCCCTTTCTTAAAGAGGACTGCTTAGTCCATGAATATATGTCTTTTCACGGAACTTCTCTATAGCTACCTTTTTAGCCCTTTTATGAATATCTTTTCAATTTGGAAAGTCTTATAGTAAAAAAAAGTCTGTGATTTTCTATGCATCACATGACAATGCAATAAATTCTAAATTAATTTATATTCTTTTGCTTCTAGGAACAAAGAATCTACACAGGAGCACTAAATAACACACAAAATTTTTAAGATGGAAGAACTTCAAGAGAAAATGGAACATGTCTTTCAATAGAGAGATAACCGTTATAAAACTCTATAGGCTTTTCTCCTTTACTGAATCTTAATATGAAAATTATATTCCTCTGATTACAAAAACTTAAAAAGACAGCAGAGAAATTAACTGAGAGCTTTTGATTGTGAGCATACCATGGACTTTAGCATGATCCAAGAGCTTATTTGCTCTCATTCTTCAATTTCCTTACTGTAAGTAATTATCCTCTGATCATTTCTCTTACTTGATTAATGCTCCACTTTTTTATGAAAAGCTGTTTCTGACAAACAAAAGTAAGGCCTGTCATCCACTAACTTATTTCAGCTTTGAAGCAGAAAATTCTGCAGCAAATTACTGGATCACTGGCTTAAAACTGAAGAATGGCAGCTATCCTTTATCAGTGATTTTTTTCTCTTCAGATTCATTTCACACCCTATCATCAAACATAAGAATTTAATATATGTTTCTGAGCAGCACATCACCTCTTAGATTTATCTAGTTTCTGAAAGTCACTAAAAATTTATCTTTTATCTGTTTCTGAAGCATGAGGTTTTGACCACTGCAGACAGATGAATTTGTTGATCTTAAGTTCTATGCTGTTTAGAAAGCCCTACATTATAAATACTAAACATGAGACAAGGCTCTCTTAACAAGAGGTGTCATATATTTCATTTTAGACAATGAATGCATTTGGGACCTGAGAAAGCCATTCCTCACTAGGTAATTAAGATGCTGAACACATCACTAAAAATATTTTAGTTACCACTTACTAAACAAATGTGTCATTTCAGCTTGTTTTATTTGCATGTCTGAGTGGAAAAATAAAGGAATCTGCATCTCATTTTTTTGTTTCAAATAGTTACCAAACAGTACTCATTAGTTAGGATAATGCAGAGTAACAAGAGTATTAATTTGGCTCTTATCAAAGTTATTTTAGCCCTTGATAAACATCCTTAGAGAAACGATCACTCACTTCCTTAGGGGAGACTGCTGTTATTAAAAGAAATTCCATTCTAAACTGTTTGCTTATGCCTTTGTGTAAGATGCTTTTGGTTAATTCCCTTTGGTGCTTAGCGAACATAGTGTTAATTTGCAGAATGTGAAACTGACTATTCGAAAGCTCAAATACATAAAAAATACAACATTCCACATACAGATTGAGCTTGCTGGTATTAATATAACCACTTAGCCCCCTCATTCATCTACTTCAACTCCTTTCTGACTGAAAGTAATCAGACTATTATGAGTATTCTTGTCCTAAAATTGCATTCATATTAAGTGGTCTGTCTTGCGTGCCCAGTGTCCTTCCTCTGCGTTGACTCTTCCAACTTCTGCGGTCTTGCCATTAAGGAAAGACACTAATACAAACAATATGGCTCTGGAGAAATGAATTGGAAATCTGAAAAGTATAAATTTTCAGAAACCTGAACTTCCCAGTTACTGTGTAACATGGGAGGGGGGAGGAAATTAGGAATAAAGGAGATGAAAAACTTGCTTTACGCTTCTTTTTTTTCCAGTTCTACTTTTTATACATACTAGCAAAGTCTCACAATTTGTATACCATTTTGGTA
Organism: Elanus axillaris; assembly: GCA_026212715.1. Taxonomy (NCBI): domain Eukaryota; kingdom Metazoa; phylum Chordata; class Aves; order Accipitriformes; family Accipitridae; genus Elanus; species Elanus axillaris. Next base: position 25,280,946 of record JANZLQ010000032.1, read on the forward strand.
TTTATGAATTGCTTTTATAATTAGAGTGGCACCCCTTATTGGGACAAATTAGAGGCAGTTGAGCCTAACTAGGTTAACAGATTTAAGCAGGCTGAGTTAGAAAAGAAAAGCTTTTCATTCTTTTTAGGTAAAGCAATATTATAGGTAGGGTCTGTTGGGCTTCATTAGTTTAGTCTTAGAACTCAGGGATATTTTCTTCATTACAGTTAAGAACCGAATTAGATAGAAAGACACATTTTGCTTGTGGTAGACTATAGTGCAGGCAGGCTAGTTTAATCCATTATGAAAAATATCTGAAATGTATTGTGCTACCTTGATCAAAAAAGTAAGCAGGCTTTAGCCTGGTGAAAGTATAACAGTAAGACTATTTTCCTCAGAAATAATTTTCATCTGACAGCATAATCTTGACTTCTCATTTTCCTCTTTACAATTAGCTTAGGAGGAAATAAGAGAAGTAGTAAATTGATTTTTTTTTTAAATGCATTATGAAGAGCAAGGTAGTACTTAAGTCAGATGCTCTCAAGTCACCTAATGAAATTTAACTTCTAGCATTTCTAACAATCCCAGTACCATTAGCAGTTATGTTTCTGAACTAAAAAATACTAGTTGAGAACTATTTCAAATGACTGGGATGAAAGGAAATGTACCTGTCTCACAAAAGATCTGAGGAATTCCAGACTAACTGGTTTAGCTTAATTTCCCAGAGGAAACAGAGCAAATAATCGATTTTTAAAAGCCTTTAGGAAAACGCATAATTGTCATCAGATGTTTGACCAAAATATGCTGCATCAATAGCAACTTCTACCTGACAAAGATGCCGTTCCTGTAAGTGAGAGTGGCAATAATCTTGACTTTCATAAGGCTTTGGTATTGCCTCACAGTGTTCTTGTGAGCAAACTAAGCAGCTGCAACCTAGTTAATACTACTGTGAGAGAGTTTTCCCAACAGTTGTTCTGTTACCCTTAAACAGTTACCAACGGATCTTTGTCAGACTGGAAGGATGAGTACAGTGAATTCCTACAAGCCATATCCTGATAGTACCTGTTCTCCATCTGAGCCTTATGAAGAATGTAGTCTCTGTCATGAGATAAGGAGGAGAAGAGAGGAGGAAGTGAGTAAAGCTGGAGTTGGTGACCTGGGCTCTGTGTGAGGTTTATACATGCAGTGGCTACTACCAGCCTTCTCCACGTGGCATGGCGGGGACATAAAACATAACACCTCATCTGCTGGGGACATAAAACATAACACCTCATCTGCTGAGGAGACAGGACTGTTGCTTATTTTCTAAGAGTTCACGGGAAGGCTAAGGCAGCTGGGGAGGTTGACTTGTATGAAGGTGTGGAGTAAGTCCTCCAGAAGATACTTGTTTGGAAGGGAAGGGATGGGTTGAAATGACAAGGGCTGGAGATAACAAAGGGAGGACTGAGATCACCACTAGTAAGGGTGGGAGAAGATGTATTGGCAAGAGGGTACAAGGAGTCATGCCAGAAAAGGAGGTGCAGTGTAATCAAATTGGACAAGGGGAGTCTAATCTAAAAAAATAAAATAAAACCCCAAGAACTTTCAAGGATGAGGAACAGGGGTATTAACGTTGCAAATGACACTAAGCAGGCAAAACTGCCAACGCTCAACAGGACAGGATTAGGATACAAAATAATCTTGATAAACTGAGGAAAGGTTCTGAGGAAGCACTGTATGTGAACAGGAACAATGGATGACTTAAGCACAAGCAGGTCCAGAGTAGGGCCACGAAGACGATCAGGGTGCTGGAGCACCTCTGCTGTGAGGACAGGCTGAGAGAGTTGGGGCTGTTCGGCCGGGAGAGGAGAAGGTTCCAAGAAGACCTTACAGCAGCCTGCCAGTACCTAAAGGGGCCTGCAGGAAAGATGGAAGGGACTTTGTACAAGGGCATGTGGTGATAGGACAAGAGTTGATGACTTTAAACTGAAGGAGGGTAGATTTAGATGAGATGTAAGGAAGAAATTCTTCACTACGAGAGTAGTGAAGCATTGGAAGAGGTTGCCCATTACATATTGCTTTAAAAAAAGAAGGAAATTAAGTCGTTCTGTGCTTAAACTGCAGCATTATTCTTAAACACAAGTAAGATCTTTTTAATTATAAAAGTAGACAAGCACCAGAGTTGACTGCTATAAGGATCAGGAATCTCCTATTTGGAGATTTGCAGCTATAGATCAAGCTGGCATCTTCCCGAAATGCTTTTGTTATCTCTTTTAGGATTTTGCCTTGGAGAGTGACTAATGACATCTGAAAACCCCTTTCAGCTCTCCAGCCTTCGATTTCCTAATGATAAATCTAAAAGAAGCTCACAAAGGGAACCTTATAAAGAACTACTGGTTAAAAACAATACTTGTTTTTCCAGGTTTTATTGAATGAGTGGCTTGGCCAGGGAGCATTCATACAGTGTTTTCTATGGTTTCTGTCAGTATAAGCTTCATTTTCAGAGTACTCTGTGCCACATTACCAAGTTTTCCTTCACAAGCATTTTCTATTGTTTGGCCTATGGGGGCTGTAACATAAAATTAGCTTTTACAATTTTTTTTTTTGTCTAATTAGACTACAATAAAATTCCCTCAAGAAACAGAGAAGTTGAACCAACTACACATTAAAAGTTCTTCTACGGTCAAAACTGATCTAGATTGTCTTATTTTCTATCATCAGTACAGAATTTATTAGTCACACAGAGAGTTTCATTACATTAATGCTTAATTTGTTCTTTAGTCAGTATTTGGAACAGATTTTCTTTTTCCCGCTGTTCTTGACCTTTAGATGATGGCAGTATTAACAAAAGACAACTGAGACCAAAGAGGGACATAACACATGATCTCCCTGAATTTTTGTGTCTTCAGAATTTATGTTCTTGCAAATCATAAAACACAGAACATAACTTACACACACCTAGTGGAGGAATTGCTGTGATTTATTAGGCGGTGTGCAGTGTCTGATTCCATCTACCATCATCTGGTACCCAAAGATTTTTATAGTTCTATTTTCATTTTCAGTTCACCTACGCAGACCCAAGTAACTACACAAACACAGGTGTTGATAACCTTCACTTCCATGCCTATGTACTGAGTACTTCAGTTTGCATCTGCTGTTTTGTGCTCGCACTCGGCTGCTCAGTGGCAGGGTGCCTCCGACTCCATGTCTTTGGTCTTGTCGTTTACATACACAGAGATAAATATTATGGTTATCGGTTGATTTAAGTGCTTCCTCTTTCATTTGTCTAGTTTTTTTTTTCACAAAGGACAGTTGTGATCAGTTCTTCACACCTGAATTGCAACATAGCACAAGCACAATTAATGCCTTTTGTTGATGGCTCTGCCTATGTTGTCAGCTGTGGGCAATTTTCATAAACTCTTGCACAATTCTATATGTGGTTGGGTTTTGTCATCCCAAATAGAAGTTTCCTGTGTTTCCTTTCCATTCTGAGATATATAGTTTCCTCCAAATAGGAGATTCCTGTTTTTTTCTCAACGCTTTTCAGTATATACTATTCTGATAGTTTAACTAAAGACTTCATTAAACAACTAAGTCACATTTTATATTCTGTATTCTAAAGCTAGTCCCTCTCCCACTTGAATTTAAATTTACTCCTAAGAGGTCACCTATGTTTATAGATAGAGAGTCTCTGAGTTCAATCTGTTCACTTGGCATACACAGGATTAAAACTGTACATGGATATAATACTTCTGCAATTTACTAACTTTTTAACACCTATCTTATAACAGTAGCGTTGATGTTTATTAAACTTGTTTACTTATATTTGCTTGATTCTCTTCAGACTACACCACTTCCTTTTCATTACAGATCAAACAGAGCATTTCATTCTTCACAGTTATGAAGTCTAGTAAAAGAATTGGTATCTGCCTACCTACCATCTCCTTCTACCTTCTTCTCCATCTGGTGCCAATGAAATATTCTGACAACAATTACGTTATGGATTCTAAACATTGGGAGCATCTAATAAGAAGGATGTGGAACTTTTTTTCAGAGCAGTTGTTATTCCCAGAAGTGTATGAATAAGAAGATATGTTTTCACATGTCATTACAGAAGTGCAGTCATTAGGCATACCTTTGGTAACTGTGCAAAAAGAATGGGATACATTTTATTCACCAAAAAAAAGTTTGAATATGCAGTCAAAATGCAGAAAATTGAGGTAGAGAGACAGTGTTTTTTGGAAACCAAGAGCTCAAAGAGTTTTAAAGTTAAACTCAGTTGACAGCCATCGCTTTTAACAAAATAGCCCTCCTTTGCATCTTTCCAGGATGTGTAATTTGGAAAGAATTCCCCATCTATTGAATCATGAATGACAGTAGAACTGAAGTTTGCCTATGGCACTATCTCAGACAAAAACCTACCACAGCGCTCACTGTTTAGCTTTATGGAGAGTCACAATATGATTTCTAATCTTAGTGTGTTTTTATTAGTTAGGAATATTAAATGTCAATAGAAAAAGAAACACCAGCTTACATGAGGATCTTATACTGGGCCCTGTTCACTTGTAAAAGACAAGCATAATCCCAGCATTGCACACTAAAACATCATATATAGACATTCTTGAAGACAGTAGCTCAGAATCAGAGAGAAAAAATAAAAGGTCTTCAGATACACAGCAAAATTTTTATGAGATCCCAGCTACATAATTCTAGCTTGTCAGTAAGAAAATACAACTTCTAAAAAGCAAATTCAGTTTTGTGGCTAGTGGTCTGAGTATCATGTATGAGATTCGATTTCAAGCAACTAAGTTATAATTTAGATAAAACAGGCAGGAATACTGTTAGCTAATATAGTTCATTTCCTTTAAACGGAGAGCAGGCGACCACTGTTACAGCATATTGTTAGCATCAATTCTAGAAACAAAACTATAAATGGCTTTTTCAAGAAAAAACCTGTTCAAATGTGGCAGTTGTTACATAAAGAAGTAAAACACAGAGGGAATCCGTAAATGTTATGCAGAATGTGATATTAATTATAAACTGTCCAGATATTATTCTTGACGCAAGAAGTTGATGTGGCTGTAGAGGTTTATATTTTTCCCGAAGAATGTCGCGGGCTAGCCTGTAGCAGGAATGGCTCTGCTAGAAATTCTTGCACTCTGCATACGCCTCGCCGTATGTCTGCAACTGGGAGGAACAAAGGCTGATGCTTAAATAAAGTGACCAACCTCTCTGACTTCATACCTCCATAACCAGAGAGACCTTCTGTAGCTCCCGTGTCCCCAGCAAGCAGCGAAATTCTGCATACTGTGGTAGTGCTTCCAGCAATACCCCAGAGAAATGCTCACGTGCTGCCATTCGACAGGGGGATTTTTGATTCAAAGAACCGCTATCTCTGCTATTGCAAAGGTACCGCTTGTGAAAACTACCGCCTCTTGATATCTGCTTTTTTCTTTCATGCTCTGTGGGAAAACAATAATCCCATCTGCCTCTTCCTAATTTAAGATGAAGTACCAAAGAAATAATAGTCTTTGGTACCTCTGTGGGATTCCTCCATTTTAACAGGTGAAACTGCATGGGACAAAAATACAGCTGCCACAAATGATTAAATGTATGTCATTATATAGAAGCATACATAACAATATCAATAGTGGGATTAGAGATTGCTGCGATGGGAGAGTTTAGAAAACCAGTTTAAATTTTAAGCAACACTAGGCTAGACTGACATTCATTAACAACATACTGTGTGCTAATGGCTAGTTCTTACACAGTAAGATCTTAGTGCTTAACTAAAGAAGTTGTGACTATATGCTACCACGGAGATGATGCGAGATAGTTAGGGACTGGTGGCTGAGGTCCTTGATGCCTCTCAGTCCCTCAGGTCACAGTGACCGTGCTTCAGAGCTCTTCCAAAAGGAAAGTCAGAGTCCCTGATGCCCCTGAGTATCAGTCCCTAGTCCTTGATGGCACTGAGTTCATGGAATTCCAGTTCATGGTATTTGCTGAACAAAATACTTTCTCTCTTCACAGGTAATAGTAATAGTATAGCTGGCACAAAACTCATCAGAGGCTGTATCCCACATGGAGAACTTCCTTCAGAAATAGAAAATGTGACCTGCTAAATCCATACCATGATTCTCCTCATTCAGAGGATTATATCTACCCTAAGGATCTCTGTATCCAAGAGATCTGACCAATGCCCTCTTGCTTTTGGTGAGGTATTCAGAGAGATCGGTTTAATACAGTCTTCTTAACAAGATTCTATGGGACTAATCTCAAATCTACTGCAAATATTAGGATGATATTTTTGGCAAGGAGAATGTCTTTGAATAATATCATATATAGCCTGTTAACTTATATGAAGTACCCTCCTGATGATGTGGCAATAGGATACACTTTTAGATTCAGTTTCTGAGTCATCTGTGAAACATTCCTCCTCCCTCTTCTGGGAGTGTTTTCCTTGGCTCATTTGGCCATACTTGTTCAGTGGAAATTCTCCCTAACTTTACAAATTTTGTGGATCACTTCACAGTCAATGGAATCCATCTAGGGAGGAAAAAAGATTCACATTTCCCAGCAGTGAGAAGACACTTGGGTTTTTTGCTGAAAAGTTCCATTGCAAGGTGATGGACATTGAAATACAAAACCGAGTTTATTGTTTTGAATTGGAGAGATCAGCTTTCTAGCAAGTATAATCCGGGGACTTATTCATAGTTACGATGACAGGCTGCCGAGCTCTTCAATTTTAATTTTCTGCTGCAACTTCAAGTTTATTGGTTCATTATGACACTTAAGATACTCAAGAAACCCATATCAGTGGTTTCAAAGTAGGTGATGGCCTCCACATTTCTCCTGCAAGCAATCTCCAACGGGAAGTAGATGATATTCGTGTTCCCATAACAACATCGCACATCTCACGGAAATACCTGAGACCTAATAACTTACTTCGGATGCATTCAGAATACATAACTGGAACGTCTAGGAGACTCTCTGCGGCGGTACCCACTAGTATAAAGTCCTGACAAGGCATGACAGGTTGCCACAGCCCCACTTCTAAAGTCAGTATAGTCCTAGCTCCAGATCTGCTTCTGAAAATAGCCTTAAAGCTCGTCTCAGGAGACAGAGTTGCCTTATGCAAAATGGTTTACTAATAGCCCAGAGAAAGACAAAAATGTTTATTCACTAGGATAGTTTTTATCCCTCATTTCTGCTGCATGGTTTTAGCACACACAGGAGTACATTTCTGGGGAGCAGAAAAAATAGTTAAGACAGTCTGTGCAGCAAACATAGTTTTATTAGCCTGGAGCCATTTCTGATACTTTTCCACATGCATTAAAACTATCTAACTGTGCATTGATTATCAAGGGCAAAGTTAGAGGACATCTATATTTTATATACTACCAACACTTTGATTTCTGTCTCCCTGTTTCATGTTGATTAGACTGCTAAGGCAGGCTGCAGCTTTTTATTAAATTTAGAGAATGTCAGTCAAACAAAAGGGGTTTTATCAGCTTCCTGTGTGAAAAGAACGTAAATGGGAACATTAGATTTAAAAGAAAAAAAGATGACAAGAAACTGCTCATCTCCAACCATTTGATATTATCTGCAGTTTAGAACTAGAATATATATATATTTCAGATAAAAAGAGCCCCTTTTATTGCCTTTACCCTAAGCCATAGAACATTACATACAAACATATAGCAAATTTTGAGTCCTCAGAGAAAAAGTTTTAACCTGTCTCCAGCAGAGCTTGGATAGTCTATGTTTTGATATGTAACGTGATATGAATATAGCTAACCTTGAATATGAATTACTATACTTGACTGTACAGTAAAATATTTGCGATAATAACACCATTGCCTGAAAGGTTGATAGTGCTGAGTTATCTCGCCATCCTTTAGATTGTAATCAAGGCTATTTTCCATAGTGTTTGATAAGAGATTTCATGCCAATACTGATATTCCAACATAATCAGATATTCCTAGAGTAAATTCAGAGGAATAAAGCTCCCAATGAGCAGGAAACCATTTGTGTCATCACTGTCTATGGCTATATTAGCAAGTAATATGGCAAAAAAGGAGAAGGTATGTAGAGTGTTATTAAGGAGGATGGGATGTGTTAGGAGGGAGAAGGGAGGCTTCTTTGGCCTAGCTTTACTCTGGTCCCAGGGACGGAACACAGATTAATTACTGGAGAGCATCAGGTGTGTACTGTGTGCACATCTTTCAGTTTAGTTTCACCCAAAAGAAATACAGCTCATATGCTCTGAGGCTATTCTATGACTGGGCTCAATCAGGTTTGTTTCAAAACTGCACCCTTGATTCTCACTAAAACACTAATGTACACATTGCACTATTTTAGTTTATCAAAGAAGATTCAGCTTCATTTGTCCCTAAACACAGCATACAGACAATTTATCCAAACAAAGACTCCATTTGCTTATTTTACTAATTGCCATAAACTGAATTGGAGACATCAGCTTTGTAGCAAGTATAATCTGGGGGCCATATTCATAGTTACGATGACAGGCTACAAAGCTCTTCAATTTTAATTTTCTGCTGCAACGTCAATTTAAACTGGAAGTAACTTACCACAGTAGCACTTGATCTCTCTTTTACTCAATAGTTAAACCACTAAATAGGGTAAACAAACCTTCTGTCACCTATCAACACTCCTTATAGTTCACCGAATCAAATTTAGGGACACAATGTAGGGTGAACTTGTATTGCAGAAAGACCCTCGGCACCCTGACTTAAGTTGGCCTTGCTCTTAGGAGGCAGTTGGAGCAGATGACCTCCATAGGTCCCTCCAACCAAAATTATTCTATGCTTCCACGATTACTGTCTTCTTAGTGCTGCCAGATTTGGCAATAATTGTGTGTTTTCAACATGAGTTTTCATCAAATCAGATCTTTCAGTTAGTACTAAATTAACCTAATAGCATTTATAAGAATGTATGTTACTTTCTCAGATTATCTCTGGAAAATTCAGGAGTGTTAGTGAGTAAAGAATTAATGCTCTTATGCCTTGACAATTAACAGAAAAGGGCTATTATTAAACATAAACCTTCTGTACCATTACCTGCCTACCAGACTGATGAAAAGTATTGGAGTAGAGGAAGCCTATAAACTAAATTTGTTACTTTCTAAGGGTTTGGTTTTCAATGTGTGGCCCTACTAAAAAAAACTTACAAATTTTGTTTTCAAGGATCATTACCCATCAATATAACATTTTTTTTTCTCTCCCCCCCCACCCCCCATCCCTGAATAATTTACAGGAAAATAAAGCCATTTGTACTTTATGGAATCATAGAATCACAGAATGGTTTGGGTTGGAAGGAACCTCAAAGACCATCTATTTCCAGCCCCGCTGCCCTGGGCAGGGACACCTTCCACCAGAGCAGGTCGCTCCAAGCCCCATCCAGCCTGGCCTTGGGCACTGCCGGGGATGGGGCATCCACAGCCTCTCTGGGCAATCTCTTCCAATGCCTCACCACCCTCGTAGTGGTGCCTCACCACCCTCCTTACATCTAATCTAGATCTACCCTCTTTCAGTTTAAAGCTGTTACCCCTTGTCCTACTATTACATGCCCTTGGAAAAAGTCCCTCCCCATCTTTCCTGCAGGACCCCTTTAGGTACTGGAAGGCCTCTACAGGGTCTCCCTGGAGCCTTCTCCTCTCCAGGCTGAACAACCCCAACTCTCTCAGCCTGTCCTCATAGCAGAGGTGCTCCAGCCCCTGATCATCTTCGTGGCCCTACTCTGGACCCACCTGAGCAGATCCATGGCTTTCTTATGTTGGGTGCTCCAGGGGGGGTCTCACCAGAGCAGAGCAGACAGTCAGAATCCCCTCCCTCGACCTGCTGGTCATGCTTCTTTTGATGCAGCCCAGGATGCGATTGGCTTTATGGGCTTCGAGTGCACGTTGCTGACTCATATTCAGTTTTTTTATCCACTAATACTCTCAAGTCCTTCTCTGCAAGGCTGCCCTCAGTCCACTCATCGCCCTGCCTATATTTGTGCTTGGGATTGCCCCGACCCAAGTGCAGGACATTGCACTGGGCCTTGTTGAACTTTATGAGGTTCACACGGGCCCACCTCTCAAGCCTGTCAAGACCTATGGATAGAATGAAATCTCTCTAGAGTATAATTTATGGGACAAAGTTAGGACTTGAACACAGACTCTTGATTCCTCAGCCTTCAGGCCACCTTCTTCTGTATGCATAGGTGTGCCAGTACGTCCATCCATCCGTCCGTCCCCCCATCCTCCTCGCAGGAAGCGAAACTCCTCCAGGCCGGGAGAAGGGGAAGGAAACCCTGGAGGCCGCAGGTCGAACCAATGCAGCCGTGCCAGGTACACTGA
>JANZLQ010000032.1:25292602-25359899 GCA_026212715.1 Elanus axillaris
TAAAACGTTACTGGACTTCTAACCAACGCTTACTGAAGAATAAACCTGAGCTTTAACTTCTGTTGGATTTGGTTATTTGTGCACCCGTAACAATCTTACTCTGTAAGAACTAGTGATTTGACTCCTGCAGGTCCCAATGATTTGAGTAGGAGTAAAAGTAACATCAATGTGAAGTGATTCAGAGGGAAATCCACTTGGATTTCAGCAGTGATAAAGAGAGAAGCTTTCAGAGTAAAATGCTAGTTGCCCGTAAGCACAGAATTTCACTGCAGATTACAGTGAGCAAGAAACCCCCTCAAATAATTTATCTGATGCTATTTTTCTTTATAATGTGAATCCAGCCACAGCAATTATATTAAATGGTGTAAGTTTATGTTTGCATGTTTTGTAAAGGAAGAAATATGGGGCAACTTTTCCTTCCTATAATCTTGAGGGTCAGACTCTACTGTGGAAGGGTAGAGAGAGATTGACTCTTTCAATGTTAATGAAACACTATCACCAGAGTGAATACAGAAGAAGTCAGAGATGGAAGGAACTTTAGCTTAACTTCTGTATCTTAATTTATAAATGTGCACTTAACTTAAAATAACTCATTGGAAAAAGATAAATAGATATTGAGTATAGAAAAAGACTAACATGGAATGATGTGGGTCTTAGTTCTGGACTTGATTACAAGTATCACTGTGATCTAATACTCTCTTTCACAGGCAAGGAGAGGTTACAGTTAAGCCCTGTAATGTACTTACCTGGTTGTATGGAACAGAAACTGCCTAAAAAGATGCTACCGTACACGTTAAACTTAAATGTTGCATGGAGGTTACTTGGAGAAACTTTTTCTCCAGTTGGCAGCTGAGGAGCAGGAGGCATGAAGTCCTAGTGGAGGAGAGAGGAGATGGGTGAAGGAGTAGTAGGTCCTCTTCTGTGTGAGCTGTGTGCCCTGCTCTGCACCAAACAGTCCTCATCCTCTTCTCCTTCACCATGACACTGAGAGAAAGGGTGCCACCAGAATTGCAAATTGCGTTTGTTAAGATGAGAAATTATCTTCTTTCTTAGGTCAGGAACAGGGCTTCAAGTAAGAAGGTAGTGTCTACAGAAAAATTTGAAGACTCCTTCCAAGAACAAAAATAGTTCCTTAGAAGGACCAGAAAGATTATTTGTTCCCGTTCCAAAGCCTTGGCCTGCGCTGACAAATATATTTATGAGTTGGAGGAAAACATTTTTTCTACTCATCAACTTTTGCCCAAGATCAGTAGAATTTTGTCTTAAACACATTTAACACCAGATGATTTAGGTTTTTTTCTTCACACAAGTATATCTGTTGAAAAGTGTTTCCCGAGTGAAGTCATCAAAACTGCAAGTTGGTTAGGTCTGCCATTACTCAAGGCTTGGGTCTGTGTCACTGATCCAGCTGGCAGAAAAGCATTCTACCTTGGCACTTCCATTTATCACTGAGTATCACTGAAGTAGAGAATAATCAGGGGGTTTGGGCGTACGAATTTCATCTGCTCTAACTGGTCAGTTTTGCCGATAAACGGCAGGATATTTCTTGCCACCTGAGGTTGTGCCTGGCTGGTTCTGTGTTATACTACCTTTTAAAGTTCATTGTGTCTTGTCAGAAGTTACAGAACTTTTTAAAAACTTGAAAAAATGTTTTGTCTGCACTTTTTCAGAAATCTAAAGAGAGTTATGAGTCTAACTTTCGGTGGGATCTGGACTCTTCTATTCACTTGATGTCTTAAAGAATACTGCAAATCTATTTTTCTTCTTTTTTTTACTGTGTGCGAAACTTTGCTTTTATTGCTAAATATATTTGCACAAAGACGGGATTTATGTTGCATACTTCATTCACTCCTGCTGCCTTTTCCTCTCCGAAAGTCATAATCCTCTGAATGCGAATCCCAGACTTCACTGCTAATTGTGATGTGGCAGACAGAGGATTATGACTCTGAGTGAAGAATAAGCAGCTGGAACAGATGAATGCTTACAAAACAAAAGTCATCTGTGCATGAAAACGTATCTCTTACTTTCTTTTCCGTTTGCTTTTTTAAAGAAAAGCAAAGAGGGCGGAAATGCAAAAGGGAAACATGCATCTCCTCATGGAGAGAAGATATGATCATAAATTGAAGGATCTTACTCTCTTTAATACAAAAGATGTTCGAGTATAGGTTCCTGTGGCAAAACACTAAAGGGACAGAGAATGTCCAGCACTTGAGTGATACCTTTGCATGGTTCAGGACACCAACTTCTGTAACAATCTAAGGCTTCAGACACAGTTCACCAGTCAGAACTGACTGAAATGTATTTCTTAAGTAACGTTCCAAACTGCATTCAACAACTTCATCCATTTCATCGTTCTGCTTTTATGTATGCAGAGCACATCCATAGGTCAGAGGAACATGAACAGAAATGCAAGTTTTAAAAAGCATCCACCTTTGTATCTACCCATCCATTATACAGCCCATGAAGAAGTGTTTCAAAGCTGTGACATGCCTGAGTTTTGTTTTATTTTCTGCAACAAGGAAAATTGTTTTTCATGTACTTTCTCACTGCATGCGTTAAACAAGCTGGTATCGTAGAGAGGAAGCAAAGGCAGCTGAATCAGGACCAGTTTTTTCAGGAACTTATTTTGATAGAGTGTTCATTTGTAAATTACCTGGGTCAAATTTGGGAAGTATAATGAAACCATGATTGCCTCTTTCTACTCAAAACCAGTTACTATATACTTCTCCAGGGACTTGCTTTACCCTTGACAGAATGTCAGGGTATGTATGTACTGTCTATAAATTGAATTTCATTCACATAAGTTTCAACTAGCTCTACCTACTGCAGGGACCTACAGCCAATGTCCCTAGAAATATCTTCTTTATTGCTCTTTTTAATGACTTCTAGGATAATTTTTGCTCTCCAGTTTGTAGTCCTGCTCAAATCAGGAGCCTGTATATCTGGATATACCTGTTTTTTCCAAAAAGGAAGGGCTTTTCAAGTTAGCAGCCAAGTCCTGCAGTGTCTTTTAGAGGAAGGATAACGAAAGAGACCAAGTGTTTGCTACATACAGTAGCTTTTAGTAGCTTCCACCTCCTCCCCTTCTGCTCTCTCTTCCCTTTCTGTAAAAGAAATGCAAAATATCTGCTTCCCCTTCAAATGCAAGAAGCTGGAGTGCTCCCTCTTTCCCCTTTGAGGAGAAAGTAGGAGAGAGGAATGATACAAAACCTTCTCTGAGAAGCCTTATTAGTGACAAACAACTGCCATCCACATGGAGAGAAGTGCAATACAAAATAAGGCGGCAGAATGGGGTGACATAGAAAATGCGCAAAGCAGCATTTGGAGAGGGCTGACAGGCATGTCAGCAAATTGGTGTAAGTTATAGTATTTTGCTTTAGCTTATAGGCTCAGAGCTGAATTCACCTCTTGCCAGTGATGAGTTTGGCAAAGGGACTAAGGAATTAGGCACTGTGGCTGCTTTTGGGTGTCAACAGCCTATTTTAGGAGTCAGAAATACATGGAGCATGAAAAATGACCCAGCAGGAGAGGGACCAAGAATCTGCCTGGCATGTCCCCTACGCAGAAACCTTCTGGGGTGGCAGTGAGCCGTGTCGGCCATTCTAAGCCTGTAAAGATGTTGTGAGACTTTTAAGAGATCCAATATGGATCAAGCACAGAGGACCCAGTTCTTTTTTGCACTTATTTTGGGTTATAATCTTTGTTACTAATATCGTAATTTTCAAGTAGAAAAAATTAAATGGAGACCGGGAAAAGAAGTGATTGTGGCTAATTTTGTAGCTTTATAGTGTGAAGGAGCTATGGTCTTTCTTGTATTCTCCACTTGGTCAGTCCTCATTGCACACTCCCACCTTTGGTTCCTGAGCTCTTAGGTTACATTCTGGACATTTAATTACAACAGTTAGGAAGGCCAGCAACTCCTGGTACACCATACTTTTCCAGAAGTGACATGCCTCATTTGTGAACTCAGACTATAAACTGACACTTGTCAGCTCTTAAATATTACTAGCAAGAACTTGACATCATTTGCAAATGTTTACAAACCACTGTATATTATCTCCTTGGAACAAGAGCCAGAATTGCATTTGCATTTTTAAACTCCCTAAAGAACGGGGCTCTTGGCCAACAACATGGTCCTCATGACTGCTGAAGAACAAATAACAAATACTCAAAACCCATGAGAAACACAGATAAAGTCCCCCAAAATCTTCCTTTTCTCCTGTTTTGCAGGCAGGAAGGCACTAGGCTCTCCAGTGCTACTCCTAGCCTTTCCCAAACTCAGGCAAGATGCTGTTTTAGTTAAAATTCCAGCATGCCTTATTCCTTGTTTATTTTTCCCCATCATTTCGCAACAATGCTTTTGGCAGATGGAAATGACTCCGACAAAAAGCCAGGTGCGTGCACTGGCAGCTTCCCTGCTAAAAGGGCTTTAGTCAGATGTTCCTTCCACCTGTGAATTGGCTGCCCAGTCTCAGCCAGCTCCTATGAATGTAATTATTATGCTCTATTTCAAAAAGCCAAAGCAAGTTCAAGTCGGTTCTGTCAAAAAAAATCTGATACCATTACAATTTCTCTCTATTTTCAGGGCCTCGTTGTCAATGAAATAATTTCACTGACTACCAGTTTCATTTTGAGTTTGAGGGCATATCCTGATCTGAATTTCCATAAAGTTACTTCAGGTTTACACCAAAGTAATTGCAATCAGTATCTGTTCTGCGCTCTTTACGTGATAAACAGCTATTTATATTCACATCTTTAACTCTGTTCCCAAACAGTAAAATCCCCTGTCTTTTTTCTGTGAAGAGATGAGTCATATTCAGCCAGTAATGAGAGACTGTGTGTATGCATGGCTTCACGTGGAGCTCTGCTACCTGGAGGGAAGGCTGCCAATATGTGGCTTCTGTGGGATTTTAAGATCCTTGGGCTTTGAGGTGTCCCTTTCTTTTATGAGGAGCGAACCCATTTTCTCAAAAGGACAAATCAAAGCAACAGTTATTCCTTTCCCTGCATTTTTTAGCCTGACATGAAGAGGCCCATTAAGCAGCATGAAAAGTTCAAAATGAAATGAAGTCCTATGCTAAAATATTAAAAAAAAAAAAAAATCAGATAAAGAAATGAGAGATACATTCCACATTAATGGACTGAAGCACAAAACTGCGTGCATAGCAACAACGCAAACAGCATAGCCAGCTTTATTACTGATAAAAGCACTTGGGTAGAAGCAGCAGTCTTCACACAGACGTACTCCAAGACAGATTTGTGGGAGTTACGAATTGAGAGCAGAAAAAAGTAGCAGCCCAGCGTGAGCAAAGAAAACTCCCAGCCAAAGCACTAGGCAGACTGCCTAGGGTGAGGCTTTTCTGATGGCTGGTTGCCCAGTCCCATGCATAGAGAGATGGAATCCTGATATTACACACATTCCCAAGACAAAAAGCCGAATAGGACCACAGTTCACTGAGTTGTGATACAGGCTGGAGAACTTGCTTGAATTTAATCCCATTCAAGCTACTGTGCAGTGGTTAGAAAAAAATGGCCAAACTTGGTTTTTAAACCCCGCAGCCATAAGATAACAGCCACCACAATGTTTCATGTGTTCCCGTAGCCAGTTCTCTACAATCCAGATAATATGCACCTTGTCGAGTCTATTGTAGCCTCATTTTGTGTAGCTTCACATTTCAGCTATAAATGTATTTTTTGGTCTACTCGGCTGTTGATTAGCTTCCATACTTTTCCAAATGTTGCCCATGTTAGTATTTTTAAAATAACCAAACCAGAGTTCTTTGTGGGGGATAAATTAAATACATTTAGGTCTCTGTCTCTTACGGAAAGTCATGGTTCCCGGTTCTTTAATCATTCTCATGATACCTTGAAGTCTTTCTGTGCATAAATATCTGTGCCTGTTCTATGAGTTACCTCCAGATTTCACCAATACTGTGTTTTAGACTTGCTGAAAAGTCATTGGGAAACATTGTCAAAAGTGTAAGGTCATGACCACATTATCAACTTACAAACGGTCTGGTTTTTTACAGTTGTATTTTCATGCTATTAATCTGTCTGTCATGAAGACTTTGTGTTATTCTAATTTGTAATCAAAGTATGGTCTGAAACTGAGTCAACTTTTTAAAGAACTCAATGTCTACTCTACATAAAGAATTTGAAAAGTATTTTTATTACTTTATATTTGTAGTATTGTTTATATTATTCAAATATTTTGGGAAATCTAGGGCATACTGTTCACAAGCCCATGTTGATCATATAGATTAAGCACACAAAGAAATAACAGAAGCATTTTACATAGAGAAAACCAAGGAGGGTTTTATTTTCTCCTTTCAGTTTCTTCCATCTTTGCTTGTTGCTAGTGTAGAGGGTTGTCCTGAGGTAATTGTGCAGTAGCAGTACGTACTGGTAAGCCACAATGAAAAAATGGAGTCACTCCAGCTGTAATAGCTAATAGTCAGTGGAAAAGAAAAACATGAAAATAAACCGTACTTCCAGAATGCATGAGTCTGTGTTCCGCATTGTGTCAGTGTGTACGTCAGGCCAAGGGAGCTGCTCTTTGGTCATAAGTCAGTGCACAGACTATGATGAAAATTTTAGGATTATGAGTATCCAAAGCTATATGAGAGAAAGAAAGAAAGAGAGAGAGAGAAAGAAGGAAGAAGCATAAGGTGCATGGCAATAATAGGAAGTAAGTTGCTTAATAATAATAAGGAATTTATTCCTTAATAATAAGGAAATTAGTGACCTGGAAGTAAAAGGGATTGTTTATGATTTTGCCATTGGAATAGCAGTCTGGGCATTTTTTTTCCTTTTCTGACATAAGTTGCTTAACCCTCTATGCCTCACTTTCCTCATTTTTTTTTTTAACTGATTATAGTTAACTTTTGTTTTCTCTCAGGAATAAGATAATGCAACGTTCAGAATTTGTTTCAAAGCTCACTGCTGTCCTTTTAAAATGTAACTTTCACATATATGTGGAAGCATTATGTCCATCTGGTCAGCTGAGGGTGGTCACAGCTAAACAATGTTTTCTCTCTGGCAAGAAAAATTAAACATTAAAACCATTGCTGTCAGCAAGTCAGGCAAAAGTGACTCATCTTTGCAGTAGAGAAGAGAAGCAATACCAGAATTAACAGACCAGG
Organism: Elanus axillaris; assembly: GCA_026212715.1. Taxonomy (NCBI): domain Eukaryota; kingdom Metazoa; phylum Chordata; class Aves; order Accipitriformes; family Accipitridae; genus Elanus; species Elanus axillaris. The sequence goes on from JANZLQ010000032.1 coordinate 25,299,745, forward strand.
GACAGAGCTTTTGTGATATTCACTAGTCAACACAGATTTATAATCTGACTCAGGTTTCTGCTAATATATGTGTTGTTCATAAGTATTCTTCCAGGAATTTGCATGAGCAAATGTCAGCCTGTGGGATATTTGTGAACTGTTCGCTTTCGCTATTTGCTGTGTGATTGCTTAATTTGCCTATCTGGCTGTATGACTGAAACATTTTAAACAAACAGATGAATATGTGATGAAGAGCAAGCAGCAAACACCGCACCTCCTAATGTAAAGTGCAGGTGAAACAAGAGCTACATTAAAATGCACTAAACTTTTGGAAAATTGTGACATTTTTGTGAGCACCTGGTGCCCCGTTTCCATCCGTTCATTCATGGAACAGTACAGCTCAGTAACATGGAGCCCAGTTGGTTTATTTTATTTGGTAAAGTCACAGTTACGTGGATTCCTATCAAACTGCCAAGTAATAACAACCTGATATTCCGTATGAAAACTAATGGGAAACCTCCCGCTGACTGCAATGGGAAGCAGGGTTCATTTTGTGAAGTATTTAGCTGCATTAAGCAGAATGTGGCAAAACGCGCTGGGCTATATTGTGCTTCTGTTCAGGGCTACTTCCAGAGGGAATAAAGCAAAACAACATGACCAATCTTTTTTGTTTTTTTTAATATATTACATCTAGATTGGTGATGTTTACACTGATCTTATTTTCTCATAAGAGGATTTTAGAAGAAAAAATACAGTATTATTTGGAACATGAAAACACCACCAGCTTTTTCCATGAAAGTATCATAATATCTCTTTTGTGCTGTATCTTGCATGTGCCTGCTTTTCAAAGTTAACAGAAGTAATCCAAGCTTAAACTCCTTGTAACTTCTAACAACTTCTTCCTTTGTTGATTTCCATATGTAGTGAAACTAAATTGAACTTTATTGTTACATATTCTAATTGGGCTAGCCGATACAGACTGATCTTTATTCTTTTATTTTTTTAACAAACCCCCCCCCCAAAAAAAAAAAAAAAAAAAAAAAAAGGAAAGAAAACAGGTTTGGCAACATTTGATAATTCTTATTTGTTACTAAAGCAGACCCTGAACTTCAGCTGAATTACAGTCAGGTCATCACACTGTAGTTACACTGATGTAGCCAAGCCAATCATCTGATATGTACTGGCATAAACCACTAGCAAGACCTGGGGTTTATCTTCTAAAGCTTTTTTTGAAGATGTCTACAGGCTGTCAGGAATATTCCGTAAAATGTAAAACCTTTAGACATTATCTCAACCTGAATCTATTATCAGCCCAATAATACTTTTCTGTTTATCATAAACATGCATACTGACCAGATCATGGACTGATACTTTTTCCTATTTGAATAGGTTGAAGTAACACTGGTATATTTTCTTGGAGACCCATGAAATATAAGAGGGCGTTATTTTAGATTTGTTTTAAAAGGCAGTGAAGTTATATCAGCTACACAGCATCTTTAGGAGGAGGCAGTATTTTTTCTTAGACAAGCTGATGTTGTGTATCCATCTACAAACCTTAGAGCTTCATGGTTACAGCATCACAGCTGCTGAAAGGAAAGATCAAGTGAAACATTAGCAAATATGCTTATTTTTTACTTTCAGCTTTTTGTACCTACCTGGCATTTCTCAACAAATAGAGCACGCCTTCCTTCCATTTAGAATTTGTTGAAAAAATAATTCATTTAGATAATTCTTGTGCTGCGGTTTGTTTGTAGGGAGATCAGTCAAACATTTTGGCATTTGAAATTTAAGCAGTGGTCACTGGACCTGTACTAGAAGGTCAGAGCCTGTGTTTCTGTTTGCAGTATGAAGGTGTATGATTACTGGAACTACGTTTCTGGAGCAGATACTCGTAACTGTGTATACTAAATTTCCCTTAAAGCTTATAAGTACTTCACAGTGTTTGCATAAAATTGTTCCAATATCTATGGCAAATAGGGTACGTATTCGTTAGTGTATTCATAGATAATGTATATAACAGTTGGAAACAGAGTATACTCATTAATTTTTCCAGATAGGCAGGATAGCTAAGTTATTTACAGTATTCCATCAGTTCTGGTAAGTGTGGGTTTCACCCATACACTAGCTGAATATTAAATGAATTAGTTGGACACAAATAAATCGGATATGTTGGCAGTCTAAAACACAGTCAGCTGTTTCTGCTTTGACCAAAAATCATCCCGATTTCCTTTATATTATTTTGTTGATTCTAAAAGATCAACCGAACACCATCAGTCCAATCCTGCAGGTGTCTTCTGGTGTTCTCTATGTTGTTTGGAGCACCAAGGGACTACTTTGACCTTTTTCCAGTTATGATTGCTGCCCGCTTTCTGCCAATAAATGAGACCTGTCTGTTTCCAGAGTGAACAATGCTTTCTAAATGAAAGAAGAGCGAGAGATTGGTATTTGTGCATGGGCCATTTGATGGTATATGAGGATGAGCCATATCATTCAGGGAAAGAAAAAAATGAATCCTGCCTCTGATGGCATTTATCTGACATGTGGCATGAAAGCCTGTCCGGAAAGAATAAAGGGTAACAAAATGAAATGGCCATACTTCAGCTGATGATCACCACAGTAATAGGAATCCCAGCTGCCTCAGACCATAATGTAAATGTTTTGGGTTTGTTGGGTTTGGGGGGGGTTGGTTTTTTAAATCACCCATGCAGGTGTGTTCCACAAATATGAAAAATAAACATCATTTTGGCAGCTGGTGATTTGGGTGGTAATTTTTGAAACAACAAACGTCAACTGGAGCTTGCCATTTGATTGGCAGGAGGCTGAGAATGAGGGAATTTGGAGCAGTGCTGTCCAAATCTCATTCTGATAACCAGCCACCCCCAGGGCCAGTGTTACATGAAATGTAGTAGGTGTTGGTGAGGTACCATTACGGCTGTTACTCATGCTTGCTGCATCAATGGCAAGATCTGTGTCTTTGCAAAAAATAAATATTTTATCCTTGTTACTTATAGCTGAGCAATAAATCTAATGTTGGTGAGTTATCTATCGTAAACCACAAGTCGGCAGTGTAGCACTCTTGGTTCTTAAGAATATTTTCCACTAAACCTCAAAACTTTTTAATTTCATTGTACTGATTATTTCAAGGCAGTTCAAAACTTTACAGAGTTCTGGATCATTACTCGTACTGTGTAATTCATAGTTCACGTTTTTCGTGCTTCCGGCTTGGTTTGGAGATTGTGATCTGTTAATTTTTTTTACTTTGGTTTGTGGATAAGACTAAGGTAATAGGCTATCGATTGTCTTACATGTACAGCATTTGGAATGGGTTATTACATAGAATTTGGCCTCTTATACTGTCCTGCATCTCTGGGATTTATTTATGATGGATGGTTTCCATGAAGAGAGTGTTCATCCTGAATCTCTGTAGGCTTATTTTTTTCCCTGATAAAAGATGTAAAAAAGAAACAAAAACTGGAAATGAAGCATTTTGATCTGTGTACTGTTTTTTCCTAGTCATTTAACTTTCTAGATATTAATTTGTCTATTGAGACTGTAGCCATTGGTAATGACATACACACTGCTCTCATGCTCAAAGTTAGTGCTGTCCAGAGATGCTGAGCCAAATACTGCTTCCAATAACAGCAAAATAAATCAAGGTACCTTGTCTGGGCCCGTTCTGTCCAAAATGCAACATGAATTTCAGTGTCCTTATTCTAGATATATTCCAATAAAGTTTTGAACAGAACTTACTGCAATGGTACAAACAGTAACATAGCTTACGTATCAGGTGTGATTAAGTCATAAAACAAAACTATAAAACATTTACCTCGGTTAAAAAAATGCCCAGTAGTGGTCTTAAACGCTCAACTGTTGGGAGGGACAGCATAAGTGGATATGGGAGGTTATTCGGTCAAAAAAAGGTCAGATCAGTGGTTCATCAGTGGAATCCTACAGCGATGCAAACTCTGAAAAGGTGCCGGGCAAACAGCACCAGCAAAACTGCCTTCCAGAGCAGGTATAGTTAATGCTTATTCTTATTCACGTGTTTCCTGTGGCTGTTACTCCACACCTTCTTTGGAAAAACACAGATCTACTGGTACAGCAATGATGTCTATCACGTAACAGAGAAAGCTGGATGCCCGGAGTCTAGCTGAGTCACTGCAGTCTGCCAGCACTTCAGCAGTGTACCTGGAGTATTCCGTGGGACTCTGCTAATGGGAAATAAGGAGCTTTTTTTCCCATGCAGATGAAAGTCTTGAGCGGATTTAAGCATGCTGTTTTTACAGGGTTCTTTTTCCTCTTCTCTTCATTATTTAGCATTCAACTCTTGTGCCACAACTACTGTATTCTGTGAGTCATTTTCCTCCCATTTAGATCATACTTCAACTACCTCATTACCACAAGTCCAACATTTACCTTGTCTCTCTAATTTTTCATGGATTTCCAACAGTTAAAAGTGAACAGCAATAACGCTTGCATGGAGAGCATACACCTTTCTTCCAGAATATATAGTTTCTTGGAATATAGTTGATTATCTTGGCTTTTCACTTTCAGTTTTACTGCCATGCAAGAACTAAGCCATGTTTCTCATTCGAGTTGGTCTTTAAAAACGGAAGAACAGAGAACACTGTAGAGGAACTATTAGTTGACTGGTGAGCCAGACAAACAGGGGAAGCAAAACCGGTTTGTGTTCATGGGATTCACTTCAGTAGAAAAGACGTTGACTAATCTGAAATAACAAAGATTGAGCTGATTGAGCTTTGGGGCCTGTTCGCAGTCAAGTCTATAATGATCATGACTGAGAATGAAGGTAATGGGTTGGTCTTTCTCTGCATTCAATTTTTAACCTCTGTCATATTGTGCATCTCTAGATTGTAATTTGGATTCACAATCTAGGAAACAAATGGATAGTTCCTCGGCGTTACCCAAGTGAAATAAATAACTTTTGGCTCTCCTCACATGGCGGATCCCTCAGCAAATGCCTCTGTGCTGGCAGTAAGTTAGGTAGCCGCTACGACTGCTCCCCTCTCTCATCCTGCCTTCTTCCTTCCCCGTGTGTGTGCTAACCTCAACCCACACGTTTGCATAACTACAGTTCTATCCATCTTTTTCTTAGCTGTAGCTGGAGTTCTCTGGAAACAGAAAAATTCAACTTAAATAATCAGTTTAAAATACGTACTGCCAGTTTGAGAAAGTTAAGGGGACATACAGTTGCTTTTCTCCTACCCCCTTTAATCTGGGTGGTAATTTGTAGTAGTCAGTAACCAAAAATTCTGATATTCTTTCACTTTGTGCTAGACCAGCTGTTCTGTGCAGTATGTTGGATGTATGGTCTAAAAAAAAAGCTGTACATGTTGGGTGCTCTTCAGTCTTGTGCTTGGATACAGGTAGGGGTAAGCAGGTAAAACCTCTTTTCTCCTTGGAAGTGTTAATGTCTGCAGGCTATGAAACCAAGCAAAAAGCTTGAGACATTTCTCACCATTATCATGAGACACCAATGATAACATTAATTTGCTGACTTTTCTGTTTCCTTAAATATAAGGAATCATGTTTTCCTGGCTGTGTTGGAACCATGAACACAACTTTGTCTTTGACAAGAAAATTGAAAATTTAAATGTGAAAATTGCAGTAATAAAGCAGGTGAAATATTTAATGCTTAAGTTAAACAACTGAAGCTAACTATTGCTTTGCAATATTTTTTTCATCTGCTGGAAGGTATTTATTACAGAAGATGGAGTCTGACCAAGCAAAGTATGCATGTGCTTCTTAAGAAAGAAAAAAAGTCTTAAAATCTGTACTACAGCTAGTGCAACTCTTGCACTATTAGTTAGCTCTGATTGTTAGAAAGAAGTATATGGTCTAAATAGATTAATTCTACAGTCTAGAGGAAATAAAAAATTTAGGTTTGTAGTTGATTTTTAGTAATTTCAGTCGATTTTATAGTCAGGTATTAATATACATTGTGCTCCCAGATGAGATGGAATGAGAATTAGGCTATTTTTTTGATAGGGCTGATTAATAGATATCTTGCACTGTTTCTTCAGATGGAATTTTCTATTTAAACTACTTATGAGTTCTTGTTTAAGTAAAGAGGATACTAATTGAATTGCTGTAGTTTAATTATGTTCCCAATGGAATGAGAAAGACAGTCTTAAGACCTTTGGATTTTCTTTACATGAATATACTCTGAATGAACCTTTCTGTTACATTTAGTACCTGTTCCTTTCCCTTTGTAAGAATAAAGAGTAGAGTCTGGAATATTAAAGAGAAAGAAGGTATTTTTAACAGCAGAGATCAGTGTTTTCAAATGTGGCTATTAGCTGTGAGATCTCTCAAAGACCTGCTTTGCAGACGGTGCTTAGGAACAGTCTTCCGAGAAATGGAAGTTTTAGAGTGTAACACAAAATATGGGGCGTGCTCACAACCTTACTTATCTTTTTTGAGAGTGTCAGTCATGATCTACGTTTCTGCAGGAAACCAGCTGAAAGTGTGCTGTTGTAAGAGTCATTTACAGAAAAAATAGCGTGCGAGTATACGAGTGAGTGCAGTTGATATAGAATGGTTCTCCACTTCTAAGAGCCATCACCTGAAACTTTTAAAACTAGAGGGAGCATAGCACTAAAAACTTAATCCAAGAAGCAAGCCTTTGCTGGGAACAGAAATAAGTCATTAATATGTTTTCCCTATCTCTTACTTCCATAACTGGTACCACTGCTAGAGAAAAGAGGAGGGTCTTTGCCACCTAGATTCATCAGTCTGCATCCCGGTCGTACCAGCTGTCACGCTTGTAGATACTGCCATTACGTTCCCACACCCTATGTGTCTCTGTGTTTTTCTGTATTTTAAAGTATTTTCTCCAGAGCATCTAGCTGCAGAGGAAAGCTCGGAAACACAATTCAAATGGACCTGAAGTCTCAAAAGGCCAATAAAATGGGATTATAATAAAGTAAGCCATGACTTGAAATCAGCCTCATGTTTGTGGGGTTGTCTTTTGGTCTTTGAATGGTTGGGTTTAGCGAGACTGAAGTGTCCTTTTACTTGCTGCTACTCACTTTAAGATACAAATTCAGAAGTGTATTGCTTCTGAGAAGCACTCTGCCAGTTCTTTGTATAATGCTGCACTTAAATCCTGATCTGTTCTTCCTTTCTCTCTACTGGAATCAGTGTGGATTTTTGCAGTCAAAGTGAATGACGGCTCCAAAACAGTCTAAACCTGCTTTATTTATGCTTTATCAGGAAAAGGTTATCATAAAGGTTAGCACAATGCAAAAATACTGAACTTTCAGAGTTATTTCTTCCACAAAAATAAATACATTTCAGGCAGGCAACAGAAAGTAATTTCTTTGAATGAAAGCTACCCTCTAATCATGCAATCATCAATAAAATAAGGGCATGAAAGGACACCATAGACCTCTGTTAAAGGTGGCCTTATGCAAGAATGTCTTTTCCATTAGGCAGTGTTTGCATGTCCCAGAGGAGAAAGTGAAAGGTGCCAATCACGTAGAAGTAAAGGACATTTATGATACGTACATATTAATCTTTAGTAGTGACGAAAAGACAGCGTGTAAGATTTATAATCAAGAGAATGGTGGAGAAACGGGGGGGGGGGGGGGTTGTGCAGCATGGAGGGGAAGGAAAAAACTGCGATATCCATTTCAGTTTGGGGAGTTTTAATGTCCTCAGTTACAGACTGAATGTGCAGCGTTTGGTTAATAGTCAAGCGCTGTTACGGACTGCTTCTGATTAATATGGGGATTTTCTGCCTGTTACCAGTTCTTGGCACTTTAATATTAGAAAGTGTCTTTAAAACAATCGTAAACATACCCAAAGGCTTACAGAATAGGCACAAGAGTTGTAAATGCAGATATAATAACCATAATAAACATCCACAATACTACATTTCAGAGCTGATCTGAACAGAAGACAGCCTTAGCCACAGTTGTAGCACTATGTCAACGAGAAAATAATCCCATAATGATAAATAAACACCTTTTTCTCCAGCACATACTTATTTTTGGCCATCCCAATTCAGGACTCACCAGTCTTCCTGCTGCTTAGGTGCTGACAGACCCATCGAACAAATTTTAACCTTTTAATAGTAGAGAACATCCTAAAATCATACTTAATACCATCGTGAACAGTAAATATGCTAACATGAGTATTTCTTCAATAGGAATAGAAAAATATCCTTAAGGAAAACAAAATGTGATTTTCCAGCTTTATTGCTAGAGACGTTTCCTCACATCAGGGCAATACAGAGAGGACCATTTCTCCTGTGAGTAGTGATCGACCGCAAGGTGGCATCAATTCTTGACAGCGGTTTTGGGCACGACTGATGTGCAAACCAAAAATATAAAGTACGAGTGATGCGCTTGATGAATTTACGTTTTAAATACAAGTTCATCTGTTATCCGTGATGTGTATGTGTGAAGTCCTTGACATTTATAGGGGTATTTGTAATACCGCAATAGATCACGGAGTCAGGACCTGCCAGCAGGAATTAGGCCTTGCAGGATCTGGATACAGCCTTTTTTACACTAGGAAATAGTATTACGCCGTATGTCAGTTCTATTTATTTTCTTACCCATACGGGAAATTCTTTTTTTGACATCCTTGTTAGCTTGTCATGTCACTGTTTATGTGAAACACGCCTGTGTGCTGCCTTCCTACCTTCTGTAACATGAAATAACTCTTCTAGATCAACTCCCACCCACTCAAACATCAAGGGTTTCCCAGAGAGTTTTCTGTAGCTTTATACGTGCAGTTGTGCCCTATGGAAGGACTTGGGGGAAGAAATCCCTTCCTTCAGAGGCAGCAGACACCGCTTTTCTGCAGCGTGCGTTCGGAAGGATAAGACCGGGGTCAAGAAAGCCCTGCTAGCAAAGAGCCAGGGCAGGGCGACGTCGGGCCTGCGCGGCTGACTGCGGCCTAGGCCGGCAGGTTTGTCCCCGGGCTGGCTCTGGACTTCGAGGGGAGAGACAGAAACTGCCTTTAATCTTACCAAAACCTTACCAAGATCTGTTCTGTTTTCCCTTTTTCAAAATCTTTTGAAAGTAATTTTTCTATTCGGGTGGAAAGGCCCTCCCCATACCCACGGCCCAGCTGTGCACGCACCATCGGTGCCTGAGAGCCGCTTGATGTCCCCTTTTTGGGGGTCGCAGGGCTGGTTTGACCTTCCACAATGCCTGTAGAGTTTCTCACTGTAACCGTGCCGTAAAGCCCTCTCACAAGGGACCTTGTGACTTGGAGACAAAAAAGAACTGGGAGGGTTTAGTGCTGTGAGGCTGTGCATTTTGTGCAGCTCTCCGGTCTTTGCTCATTTCTTACAAATGCAAGATTAAGTCCATTTCGGAGGGCTAACTGGGAATTTCTGCCTACTGCCCTGATGACAAACACTTTGCAAATAAAGACCTCTTTGCTTGAACTGTGGGTCTTCTTTACTTTTTACTGGGCCAGTACTAAATCTTGACAACAGCTGGTAAATACAGCCCGGCCTTACAAGGAACTGCAAGCGTTAAAGAACTGCAGTAACTATGGACAAAGGAGAGAAAATCCAAATTAGAGGTTGCTGCAGATCCCTTCTGAAAAACATGATTTTACTCCGCAGACTTTCCCAATGACATATCCATTAGCACCGCCAAGTTTTGTAATTCTCTGTACAATAATTTCGCTTGACTGCATAATTACTTGCAGTCAATTGTAAAAATAACGGTATGGTCATTTTTCCACTAAACCTTTTAACAGACTTGATTATTTACTTATCCTTTTCAGAATATGAATAGGAGTAAGATTAGTATGGAAACATAATGAAGAAAGTTAATACTAAAAATTGTGACCATTTAAAATTAATTAAAAACTGCTAAAGCTTATGTATCTCATTTCACTCAGCATGAGGAAGTCTGGAGGCTACAATCCCCTGTTTTCAGGCAGGATTTTCCACAGAATCTCCTTGAGCAAGGCAGATGCCGTATATCGGTCCTAGATCAAACTCATCATCATTATTATCTTTCTTCACGTACAGGAATTCATCTGTCTAGTGACAGCAGCAATTTCACAGATAAACATGTCACCTGGGCCTTTATTAAGGTCTGCAAAATGTAATGGGAATCTTCATACTGATCTCAAGGATCAGCTTCTTTATCACTGACTAGCTGTTTCTAGTGCTGGAAATAACCATAGGCCGAGGTGTAGTTAAATTGTCTGAGGTCTCACCTGTACTGCCAAAGAAAAGAGGACCACGGGGCAGTTCTTGCTGCTGAAGCCAAATGGCTCAAGGTGATTCACAGCCATACTACATCGAGCTGGTCCTCTAAAGCAGACTCCTGTATCCAGATATATATATATCTATCTCTCCGTAGCACTTCGTCAACACTAAATGGTCTATATATACCTCATAGGTAGTATATAGCTATACACGTGAGGTGTCCTGCTGATCCTAAGATAATATTTCCTATGCTTTCTTTAAATTAAATATCTTAAATAAAGCAGAGGTTTTGCTGTAGATCATCAGAGTGGTATTTTTGGAGCATGAAAACTGAGGATGGGTATAAATGCAGCTGAACGTTGTATGAACTGGCCATGTAGATCCATCTGGGGTGGCACGGGAACCCGAACTTCTCTGTGGTCATCTGCGACCACCTAAATGTAAGACCTGCAAAAAGCATGCTGCATCACGTATCATTAGGGAGTAAGACTGACAAGGCATTTTCCCGATCCAGGAATGATATAGCTGATCAATGCAAAGAAAGCATGAAGCATTAATTTTTATGCCCTAAGAAAAAAAATTGACCAGTTCAGTCTACGTTTTGAACAGAAGAGAGAGCTTGCCCATGTCTGAAGCAAAGCTGGTCCAGTCCTATAACTTTGAGTTAGATCAGAAGTGCATAGATGCAGGTGCACATAGATGCTAGCAGATGCAAAAAAAAATCTAAAATCTCTGAAACAAGTTGGCTACCAAACTGCTGTTTTCCATCATTGCTATTTCTCTCCCTAGAAATTAAATTTATAAACAGTTGGTAATGGATAAACCAAAAACATGCATACAGAAGACTAAAATCAGCTTACATCGACACAGACAGACTGTAAAGAGAACCAGCTGAAAACCAGCATTACAGGCGTTACACCTGAGAGTCTCTTACTCTGTGATTTAGCGTGATGCTGGTGTGAAATGGATCAAAGAAAGAGGTTCAACCTTTTTTTCAGTCTGTGTATCTGTCTTTTTTTGCTGGCCTTTACCTTGCATGGCAATGGTTGTATGAAGCAGTAACAAAACATTACCACCTATGAAGTTTTTTTTCTATTAATGTAACAATTTTCCCTCTGTAAGTAGGAGGAAGCAGTTATTCAAAGAGAATGCATTTTGTACATGGGAATTACAGCTGCATTGCTGCTGTGAAATGGAACAGCATTAATGCATTCCTTGGCAACACTCACAGCAAGAATGAGAAATGATGCAGTAAAGATATGTAACCTATTCCTCTTACAAACTAAAGTATGGCTCCTTAGAGTGCTCCTTGGATGCTGCAACGCAAAGACACTTCAGCAGTCCTGTCCTTTGCAGAATATTGCAGGAGAAAGAAACAAAATCAAAGGACTTCCATATTTAAGTTTCAGATATATTGGCTATTCTATCACTGTGCTCGTTCCAAATTATTTGAGTAGCTCAAGGACAGCAAGGCATTGTTTGGATACGTGGCTTTGAAATATCTCTGACTACACACACGGTAGCCTATCAAACCCAAAAAACATGCTTGTTGCCAGACCTCGCCTTGACTGTTTTCCTTTCAATCTGCCCACAGAACGCCAGGGCAGAGAACTGGGAGGGGGTGAAACAGGAATTCTCTTCCCAGCTCTGCTCTGTCCCTCTGTCCTGAAAGACAAATACAGCTCAGGAGCGAAACCCAGAGACAACAACAACAACAAAATTTTAAAAATCCATTGATTTCAATGAAGACAGGATTCTGTCTTTAAAACAGATATAAATTTATAAAATTAGACAGAGCTTCCACTCTTCAGCCGTTTCAACACTGCAGGTAATTGAATTAATGTGCAAGCATCATGTGATATGAATCGCTCAAGCTAATCAGCAAATCCATGACAATTTAAATGAATGTTTGTAAACCCTTATGTTTAGCAAAACAAAAATGCCTGAAATTATAAACTGATTCTAGAATTACTAAGTCAGTAATTACTAACTGAGTCAGAATTCCTAACCAAAATAATAACTTTTCTGTGTATGTGAACACCATTCCTGTGGTTTCACTGGATCACTCTGGTGCTTACAGTTAAACGTATATTTAAGCTTGAGCAGGACAAAAATATCTTGAGGCCTTCAACACATTTTATGTTTAAAACCAAAATTTTTAAATTAGTTATTATCCCTAAATTCAAAAAGCATACTGAACAATGTTCCTCACAGTAAAATAAACTGATTATATACCCATATTACAAAAATTGCATTTTTCAAGCTAATGCAAGTAAATGCTTTAGAAAAATTATAATAGCAATAGCTCATTTTCAGACTGGCATCGCGAATAACAAGTTCTGTCCTAAATTAAATGATAAAAAAGTTAACTAGGCAAACTTTAATTATTTTTTTTTTCTTTTCTTCTTAATTTAAAGCAAATTGAATTAGAGTACCACAGACAGTGAAATAAGATTCATGTTTGGGGTACCAAATTTGATGTTCAATCTATTATTTTGAGCAGTATTTTTTGCCTTTATCTGAACAGGAACGTTTAAATTGCTAATTCCATGGCAGCATTCTCATTTGACAGAACCCAGAATTAAACCTGGATGGAAATGAAGAAATCTGCCTTCATTAACAGATATCCAATTAAACTGTCGAGTTTCATCGGATCCTGACTGATGATAGGACATTAAGGCAGAAATGATTCACCGGGAGTGATGCTGACTAACGCCGTCCTGGGGACCGTGCCTCGGCCGCCGCTCCGTCTGAGTGACATCCCTCCTCGCTCAGGGCTTCTGCCACCCTTCCCAGGCTCCCAGTTTATCCTAGGAGGCATATCACAGCCGCTTCCTAGGCACTGCTTCTCGGGCATGTCCGTACCTTTCCCCGGTGCAGGGTGGCAGTTCTTCTTAATGAAGAGAATTAAATATAGATTTCCAGTCACGCTGAACGGGAACACGAGGTGAGCATCCAGCTCGGAAGGCTCCAGATATTTATGTACTATATGTATTAGGGAAACGCTTGAGGTCAGTTGCTGAGGCTTGAGCTAAATAGCTTTTTGTGCAAGAAACAGTAAAAAGAAAGTGAGGCAAAAATTCGTGCTGCAAACCCAGAGGAAGCTGAGGGAAATGGGGAGAAGGGGAGAGGCTGGTTTATCTGGGAACCGAGTCAGCGTGGCATTCGGAGGGCAGGCGGCAAGAGAAACGGGGCACCTTGCCTAATACTTCAGCCACATTGGAACAAAACTAAAGCTTACTTGCAATACACAGGTAATAAATTCCCTAAATTCCGATGGAAGTGTATCGCTGGTGTGGTCCTTCCAAAAGAAGTTGAGTGTTTTAGGAGCACAAGCAATATTGCAACTCAGGCACGAGCCCGATCATGCTTTTATAAATCAGAAGTCTTTTTATTCCAAGCAAGATGCAGTTACAGGACTGTAAAAGTTGTACGAGCTAAGAATCAGCTTCTGACATTTTTCTGTGAACTCAGACATGATTCCTTGTTTATGCACTACCTGTTAATTATCTTAATTCTCTTTTCATTAGGTACATCCATCCATATGCCAATCATACTCCTCCCACTTTTCACCCCGCATTTTTCTTCAGAAGCATTAACGCAGAAAAAAAAAAAAAAAAGTGAGATTTAAAACACGGGTTTGCATTCATACCAGGATCATTGCAGGAAATTCCGCGGCCGAACTGAACAAGAGATCAGACCAGAGGATTGCAACCGTCACCTCTGATGCCAGGCGCTCCGCTGAGCTCCCGGTGCAGGCGTGGTGGTAACTCCAGCACTGCCTACGGGGATGTGCCTGTTTGAGACGAGAACAAAAATCTAATGCTTGGTGGTCAGCCTCCTGGCTTTTCTTCAGAGCTTTGGAAAGCAGAGTCTCCATAAACTGGCGTATAAAGAGCTATGGCTCATGTGGGAGAAGCTTTCTAAGTTGTTTCAGGATGAGACACTGAGTCAAGAAAAAAACCACCTCTCTGTTGATGCCATTGTGGCTTTTGCCTACACGGTTATTTCTTGAGGCAAAAGGAAGCAGCTGTCAGGAGCTGGTACGCAGCGTCTTTTTATTTTTCTGAGACTGCTGGGAAAACATAAGGGAGTTCTTAGGGTAGGGAAAGCGTTCCCAGAGCAGTGTCGTGGGAGACCATCAGCACGTCCCAGCACGCGCAGAGGACGATGGCTTAGCATCTGCTCCGGAGCTCCGCGGCGTGCCAGCCGAGAGTGCCGGGTACTGGCAATCAGGCACGGAGATGGATCACAGTGTGCGTGCCAAGAGTCTTGGAGGCTGGTTATCGAGCACAGAGATGGATATTTTGATTGGAGGGCACATATGAATAGCAGTAAAATTAAGTGTGTTTCTTTCCAGTGCTTTGAATGTGAACGGACTAAAGAATCTACTTACATTTGCGCTAGCTTGAATATTTCACATAGCAGAAATGAGGCAGAAATTTTAAGTAAGAGGAATTCTTTTTTTTAAAATAAATGTTCCACTCAACTCATTTAATCTATTTGTGCCTTGATTCTCCCTAAATGTTTTAAAAGCAGAAATATATGACAGAGATTAGGACCTTATGAATTCTGACAGAAATACATGCTCACATAAGCAATCTCATTGAAGCCAATGACCTTAAAATGATGTAAAAAAAATAAATTAATGACATAGCCCTGAATGCAAAGGTATTTTGGACTCCATAGCAAGGCTTTCCTATAGGACAGCAACTGCTACACTAATTGTAAAACCAGAAATGTTTTTCCAAAGGAGAAGCAGGTTATGAGTGGTAGGGTCTCAACTTCTACAGCGCCTGTACCAGCTCTCCTTTTGAGCTATACCAGCGTGTTTGCACTGAAATCCACAGGGTGGCACTAGTGCGTGCTAAATTACCTACAAGGAATACTTGACCTGCGGTATTTACATCATCAGCTCCTGATTGTGTAGGATTTGGGCCATCTGGTGGCCTTGGCAGTTTGAGGTAGACGTACTTGTGGTAAGGGCAGCTTCCATGGATTTTGAAAACTGAACGAGGAATGGTCCATTTTCCTGGGGCTGTTTGAGTTAGAGGCATTAAAGGGTAATTGCACTTGAGTAATTCATTAATGTGTTTTCAGTGAGTTAAATGCTGGAGTAAAAGGGATAAGGTAGACACCAAGCAAAGATGTTGTCCAATATTCGTTGGGCTGTGAATATTTCTAACAGCATGTACTATATGTCCAAATATTTTTTAAATGGGAATAATCCACCCCAATGCTGGAAGGATGAAGATGTGTTGAGCTGATCAGTGCACACCGAGTCCGAAGTCTTGGCAGGAGCGAGCTGCTGTCAGGAGACACTTGTGTATCTCACACTGCTGCTGCACAACTTCACAGCACACAATTTTGCTTATTATGTGGCTGATCAATTGTCTCTGTTATTATGTTATCACCTGAAAATCCTGCTGCCATATGAAGTGCAGCCTTCCGCAACGGAAGTGTATGGGTGCCAACTAAAGGACGTTTGGGTTAAAAAAGCCATTTTACGGCAGATATCATCTACCTGCGTAGGGTTATCCCCCTCTGCTCTTGCTCAGCAGAAGAGCGACAGCAGCTCTGCCTGCGTCGCTGGCAGGTCGGTTGGTGTCAACGCCATCTCCTGCCAGGAGGCTTTGAGGAGTCGGAGACGTACCGACATCCCAGCAGCAGCTTTTGGCTGGCAGACGGATTGAGAAACGATGGCAGTCTGAAGCGCGTGGAAGAAAGGACGGTATAATAGCACTGTAGCTAGAGATCAAGGAACTTCAAAATGGGATTGGAGCTGTTATCTAATTTACGTTTTGTGAGAAAATCATCAGTCATCAGACAATTCAGCAAATTATCAAAGTAATCCTCTTTCTTCATTGCATCAGATAGGACATTTCAAACAAAACACACCCTTTCAAAAAGCCCTAGACAAATAAGTTTTAGCATGTAGTGGCAATGGTAAGAATTTTTTTATACCATTCATAGTGAATTGGTTGCATTCAAAATGACAGATTGCAGTAGATACCTGCGGTTCTCGTTGTGCTTCAGTTTACCGTCGCCTGCCGTATCTGTTTTGGCCGGAGCTTCCTCGCAGTCTCTGTATAGGCCCGTGTTTTACCTTTGAAATACCTTTAACTCTGCCAATACATTGCTCGGGAGCCTCGATCCAATCCTTCGCTCTCTCGCTTCTTCAGTTTTCCTACCTACAAAATGCACGTAATACTTAGTATTTTCTTAAGTGCTTTGAGGTCCTTACATGAAGAGCAATTAAGTGCAAAGTACTACTGCAGAATGCCAGAAATGCCAGCTAGGAGTCATCAGTAAGCACCACACAGATGAAAACCCACCAACGATCATGCCAGAGTTACAGTGTTACCTGAAATATCAGGAAAAGTTCTGAAATTGTTCACATAATTTAAATTAGGACTGTACTTATTTATGCCTTCGATAAGTGTGTGGCACACACACAATATAAAAGAATGCAAAGCAATGGATGTTAATGAAAATACACATCTTAATGCAATATATATTTCTCTAAGGTTTAGATTTTTCACAGTGATAATCTGTAAAAAGTGTCTTCGAATAAATATACATTTACATTTAGAAATTCTTTTTAGGGTTATTTAAAGTTTGTTAAGCTTACGTAGCTCCCGTGTGTAGGAGTCATCATACACTAACAGCTATGTTACTTGTCTCTCAGATCAAGGATAACTGGGAAGCGATGAACGTTGCTAGCGCCTTGTTGAAGAGCGTTCTCTAGCTAGAACCAGTCTTCTCCAGCTTTTTCTCTAGCTAAATAAAACCAGTCCTTTTCTGTGGAGGTTAGAAAGTGCCTGAGCAAGTAAATAAATAAAAAAACCCCAAACCACCAAGTATTAACATTTAGTCTTAAAACGTACCAAACCTAGGAGACTTGAATTCAAAGTAAATCTGAGGAAAGGGACGGTTGGGTAGGCAAAAGTAACGCAGCACCTATTTCACAGAAGAGCCAGTGAGTCTATTTTGCCAGACGGGCTTCCTTGTCTCTCGCATGGCCAACAACCGGCGATGGCCCCAGGGCTCCCGTTGCCCTGCGCTGCTCCGCACGCTCTTAAAAATCACAAACCCCACTGGCGGGTCTAGGCTTTAGGCAAACTTAGGGGAAGATAAGAGGAGGTTTGTCTGCCTCTCCTAGCAACATAAGCAACAGAGTAGACTGCATGTAATAAGCAGATAAGAAAAAAAGGCTTGAGGTTTTTTTAGTATTAGTTGCGTGTTTTAAATTAACGATCAGCAATAGACAATATATAAGTGACGGTAGGACAAAATATCCCTGTCCTAGCCTGAGACACTTTGATGTTATGTAAAGAGCATAGTTCCAAGGCAGTAATTTACGGTACTATTCGGAAACAAAGATTGCATGCACCTTCCCATAATACACACGGTTGCCCATGTCTTATGAAAGCCTCAGGGAAAAATCCTTGATGTTTCATATTAATATTGCTCACATGAGTTTAAAGCACACGTAATAGCCAGTTACACTTTTGTGCCCCTCAACACTCTTTGCATACGACTTGAAGATAACATCTTAACTACCTCATTTCTATTGAAGTCAAAGTATGCATCCAGACCAAGTATTTGAATATACTCAATAGTTATTTAAAATCATTACTGTAGTACTATCAGCACCCTGCTTTGATTTTCCAAACCCCAAAACTTCTCCATGTCAGAAACGCGCACTTCAAGTAATAATAAATAGGAATACCCCTCTACCTCTCTGCCAGGTAATGCTACAGGACTTATATTTCCCCTATGCTGAAGAAAACCTTCCATCTAACTTCATTTATTTCTGGTTACAATCTTACATAAAAGGAAAGGACCCCTATAAAATTTAATTAGAGGGTTTTATTTGATTTCAATCAGATCAAGATACTGGGCACAACATTCAGCTGGCAGGTGTTATTGTAGCAACAGCTGCTTGATGACCTGGCCCAGTTTGTATCTTGACTGTGGGTTTTGTTCAACCAACCACGATACTGGTGGCCAAAAGTGTTCATGGCCAAACAGACATTTTTAATGCCATCCATCAGTTAACATTATGCCAGCTAAACACAGCAAATAGCAGGAATTATAACCGTCTTTCATTTCTTCGTTTCTTAACTCTAGACAGTCAAATGGTAGAGAACGTTTTACCTCCCTACAGCTTTGTTCCCAAAGTCATTTTTTTCTGCTATAAATTCAGGGGCAAAAGCAGGTGAGTAGTCTTCTGGTACAACAGCTAATGTCTGAGTTTGGTTCTTCCTAGTTCTGATAGCCCTAACGTTTTTCTTCCCATGGAAATTAGATTAAAAATATCAAAATGCATAGAAACATAATGCGTAGGTGTAAAAGGCTGACTTCAGGACAGAAACCAACCTGTAAATAACAGGATTTAGAAAAAAGCATTTCCAATGGGCCAGTTGTTTGATAACTCTTTACTCTAAAATCTGTTTTTTAGAAAGAGGCTATTAAATGAAATAGCTAATCGATTTGGTTGGGGAAACATCTGAGCTCTTTCTTAAAGGAAAACTCCAGAACACACTGTTCAGTCAACTGGCAGCCTGGTTTTGAAGAAGGTGCTTAAAACAACAAAATCCCCTTCCAAAAACTTTGAGTCTGCCTGCGCGCTGAAGCCTCACAGACGCTGATGGAAGAGCCCACAGGGCCAGTAATGCCCTGGGGCTGCCGCCCGGCCGCTCACGGCTCCTCAGGGGACCCCCAAGAGCTGTTGGTTCCATTGGAGAGGGCTCGTGCCGCTGTACACAGAATAGTAGTTTTTCTCGTGGTCCAGACCTGCTTTCTTGCCAAGTCATGTCCCTTTTAATTCCAGAGGTAGCAGAACTCCGTTTCTTCTGAAACAGGACAAGATCTACCACCTTTTTAATGATTTCACTGCTTCTATGGAAGAATTCTTTGAGCATAGTGCACTGAATTAGCTACCACCCTGTACCTCGCCAGTCCCTCCGTTTCAGCATGATCTTTTCTCTTTTCTGTGTAGATTAATGGACTATTACTATCCTAAATATTTATTTAGGCTTATGAGACCGTTAGCTGCAATAATGAAATGACAGTTAAAAATCTTGCAGCCTTGCCGGAGCATTGGATGGTGAGGTCTAGTTTTAAGACTCTGAGCGATAACGACATGCCAGGTGAGAGGCTGGTTTTTGGTTTTGCTGTGCTCTCTAAGCTATATGAATCTACCGGGTTTCTACCAGCATTCAAAACCAGACAGGTATTTGCAGAGTGAGGGAGGTATTCCAACCAGATGAAAATTGCGACTGGCCTCTCTCGGGGCAGAAAAATGACAAGTTTTTTTTTTACTGAAGCAATGTTTGTACTATATGCTTCAGTTAATTACCAGTCATCCAAAAGACTAAAAAGACGGTAGTAACGAAACTCTTCTCAGTCTCTGGGAACTGTGCTGAACAATGCAGGGCTGACTCCCTTGCTAGATTACTGGAAGGCAAATATTAAATTCCAGTGAAGAAGCAATTACTAAATCCATGTTTGTAATTGATTCGCTACTGATTAGTTCTGACGTGCGAGCGGTCTGACTGGGTCTAAAAAGGCAGCTAAAATAGGAGAGGAAAAAAAATGTCCGTGGCTAGTGTGAAACGGCATTTGTTTCTGTTATGAGCAAAAACAATGCCATAAAATGAAGGCTGATTATTTTCTGAGATGGCAAGATTTGGAAGTTTGCCCTTCTCCCACCCTAAACATTTCAGAGACACATCTTGCATTACTTTCAATGCTTTCATTATAGATATCATACTGTATATCAGGTCCTAGCCTGGTGAAAATCATTACAGACCTATTGAAGATTATTGGTTTCTTCACATTACAGCAGCCACAGATGTGATTTTTGTTTATTGACAGATTTATTATGAGTAATCATTCAAAAATATGTTCTGTTGTTCACCATCCTTTCTCAGTAAGAGCACTAATTAGAATGTTTAAGTAATCCAGTTGTGCAGCTTGTGGTCTTAAGTGACTGACAAAATGTCTGTAAGTGCTACTACTGGAAATGAACAGCTGTAAATGTTCTCTGTGTTAGCATAAATTACCTGGTGAATATTAATGAATGCATCTGCAGAAATAAGATTGCTGCAGAGATATTTTAGTAGCTCACACTAATCAATTAAAAAAAATGTAAACAGCGCCAAAATTAGACTCTGTAAATCACAGCACCTCAGTGAGAAATAAACAGTTCCAGTTTTTCATTCAGAGGGACTGAAAAGATACATTTTAATTTCCTTTAACACCGTCACTCTTCTTGCTTCTTCTTCGGAAACGTTTCTGGTCATTAAAACCACTTTGTGATCTTCATGTAAGAATAAACTACCCCTGAGGCAGAGACAAAGAGTCAGTATAGCTGTATGGATTTCCATGTCCTCTTTGCTTTCGTCTATCAGCACCGAAGCCATTCACCCCCCAGGCAGGCTGCCTTTCTTTTGCCATTGGCCCCTGTGTCTCTCAGCATGGCCCCCGTTTGACTTTGGGTCTGTGGTATTCAAAAGCAAAGAAATAGAACAGCAGCACCGAGAGAATGAGAAACAAGATCGCTGTTTACACTATTGATCAGCCACTCTGGTAAAAGTAAGATACTCCTCCACTTGGAATTAAACCACCGAAGGTGCACTGCAACAAGGTGAAGGGTCTGACCCAAACACAGAAAAGGCGCAGAAATTTTGAGTTCAGGCTGTTCAAGAGAGGACAAAGGAGCCGTCAGTTCGGTCGGGAAAGGCTGTGACAGGGAGAGACGGCACCAAAAGTCCGCAGACCTGTTTCTCGTGGTTACCGTCCGTATCGCCATCACGCTTGCCAGCCCAACCTCCAGCAGGACGCAAGAGATGGAGCTCCTTTTGGAGAGCTTCACTGCTGATAGAGAGCGGTGTCGTTGTTTCGGTGCTGAAGGGAGTGCGGCTCTTGGGTGGGGAGGGTCCTGGGAAGTGTTCGTCTTCAAGGCAACGGAGAAAGGGACACTAGAGGGGGAGTGACAAAAGGAGGCAAGGTTTTGCCAAAGGAACTAAAGAGAAGAATAATTCTTACAGCATCAGCACTCTGAATGAGGATTCATAGGGTAAGACTGTATTTGGCAGCCAAAATATAAAGCAGTAATCAGAAGGCAAAGCACAGATAAAGGCATAAGGCCGGATCTTTGAGCAGCTGTGGACGGTGAAGAGAAGTTTTAGACAAGGTTTGATGGTGACGGTCTAGAGGATGGGCCTGAAGAGGGGACCAGGTGATGGGTGTGAGAGGCCGACACGACAGCAGGAGCTCAGCTGTTTGCCTGCTGCCGGTGAGAAGGAATGAAGACATAGCGAGAAGAAGGAATGAAGACATAGCGGAGAGCTTCGTTACCACCTCCGGCTGCCCAGGGAACACCACGGACGGACCAAGGCCGGCTCGGTGGCGGAGCTGTCGGAGGACACACAGCTTTTCCAGGCGCTCTGCCACACCAAATGCCCATTTGTCCACCAACCCCTGTCTTTGCACAGTGTAATACCCATGCCAGTTCTAGAAGTCATCTTTCCTATCCGGACTGCTTGCTAAATACATCTTTCGTGATGCCATCATGAAGTGAGTTAATGTTAGTTTTAAAAAAATGTTAGTGACTGCAGCTTACAGGATTTTCTGTGTCCTCTCTTTTCAGCATCGGCCTTTTAGACTCTAAGCTCTTAAAGGGAATCTTTCTCTTATTTTGAACAATGTATAGGACAAATATTGTCATATATGCTGTCATTTAAATAATAAGATCTAATAATCTCTTCCTTCTTCCAGAAATGCAAAAAATTTCTGTGGTGAAAATCTCACCTGCAATTATTTTTCTTGTAGATACTGCTTCTCCATAGCCAGCTCTAAACAAAGCACCGTTTCTTCCACCAGTGGTCAAATCAAATTACGTGAAAAGGTACCACTAGGAATGCACCGAGTATAATATAGCTGTCCGTAAAAAGCAAGAGCAACAGCATCTTTCTATTCAGCCCATCACAGCTTGCCTACGCACGGTCCATGTGCTGCACCTAAAACTACTGTATGATTTAAAGTTGATCTGAGACAGTAATGAAATAGCTTCTCTATATCTTTCCTCCCCACTGTGTATTTATATAAATAAAAAAATTAAATATGGTAAATAGTGCTGTCGGAATCACTGTATTCATGTACAAATCTTCATTTTAGATCATGCTAAACACTTGACTATTCAAGTTGGAAGTCATTAGAATTAGAAAGTCAGGAAGAAATACTTTCTGTGAATACAAACCTAACTTCACTGAAAGCATTTCTTAAATGATATTCCATCCAGCTGTTTGATGGTAACTTGTAAGCTAAATTAGCTGATCTGGGTGTAATTAAACCTTTGTAAGCGGAATGCGCCTGTACACTGTCGTGACTCTCTCTACAAGAAGGAGTCACTACAACAACACACAGGAAAATACACTTCATTCTCACTCCCATGTTCTCTCAGTTAGTTACTCTTTCCAAGTAACGAATAGTTAAAATAAGAATTATTTTATTCTATTCTTATGTGGACAGAGTCTGTTCATTAGGGTGACATGTAAGTGGTCTGGCTCAGCATTAAAAATTGACTAAAAGAGACAAAAAATATTTTGCAAAAAATTTTTTACAACCATGGAGACTTCTGGGTCTGTTTTCCATTGGGAAAGAAATAAAATAGTAGCTTTCTTATAGAACAGAAGAAATTCTTCCCAATATCCGACCTAAACCTCCCCTGCCGCAGCCTGAGGCCGTTTCCTCTGGTCCCATCTCCAGCCCCCGGACAGCAGAGACCAGCCCCCACCTCACCCCAAGCCCTTCAGGCGGCTGCAGAGAGCGACCAGGTCCCCCCTCGGCCTCCTCTTCTCCAGACTGAACAGCCCCAGCTCCCTCGGCCGCTCCTCACAGGACTGGTGCTCCAGGCCCCTCGCCAGCTTTGTACTCAAGCTGGATGTCAAATTACAATCAGCTGAAAAGTTCTGTCTTTGAAACAGAAGAATCTTCTACAATCTTATTACAACCCAACTACAACAGTGGCTGAGTATACATTTTGCACACTTCCCCCATACCTATCTCACTGTGACAGTGAAAGAAACCAATGGAAAAAGAAAATCTAAACTCTAAGCATGCACCCTTCCTGTAATTGCCTTCCCTCTGCTGTACTGTGTACATGCAGAGAGTAAAACACTGATAAGAGAGCATCCAACAATACACGAGACACAGATAAAAAAAGTAATGTCTCCAAAGAGCCTGACAGGCAAAAAAAGTGATACCATTAAAGCCAGAGAAAGGGTTAAACCCAGGGGGACCTGGGTGGTGTGACTGCCAGTTTAACACACGGAGGACGAGGATGCTGAGGCAGGCAGGCATTTGGGCACATCACTTCTCTGTCTTTGGAGACAGTCCACCACCTCCCATCCTGTGTAACAACCAGCCACCCTCGCGCAACGGCTTCTGCTCTCGACTAGCCTAGCATGAATTTGAACAGGTGTCTCAAACCCTCGTGCCCCACACAGAGATCTTGCTGGATAGATACACTTTGGCTGTTATGGGTCAAGTGCAGCAGCACCAGATGAAACTCCCAACCTTGACTTCTGGGGATGCCAGGAGGGACGACCTGATAGACCCTTCTAACCTTAATGTGTGGTAACTCGCTGAAATCACGCCATTCCCCTTACCGACTTCTTACAACTGCAGTCCAGTGGAGGAGCCTTTACACTCGCTTTACTCTAGAAAACATTGCCTAACAAACAGCAGTAGAGTTAACTAGCCTTAGCACTGAAATCATAGGTTAAGCCATAAATAACACTCTGGTCTTGGAGCAGACGATGAAACAATGTTTACAGCTTTCAGACTAAAGAAACATGTTCAATGTTTTTGTTTACTTGCTAAAGCAGAGTGCTATCTCTGCTGACACAGATTCTGACCTGGTTTATATACATTGAAAATGCAGTTGCGTTACTTTTTGGCAAGAAAGACTTTTTTAAAATCAGACATTACAGCAGTACCTTGGTGGAAGAAACTGAGAAGCTCTGAAATTGAGGGTTTGGAGTGGTGAGGAGCTATACTGGCTACCAATTCCTTCCACACTCACCTGATCGCCAATCTTCATTATTTAGTACTGTTTTAACAAAGAGAGGATGAGCAGATACAGCAGCATAACTGGGATTCTGGTACACCTGCAATTGACTAAAAGAAAGTAATCAAATATTGTGAGGCCAAAAGAGCTTTTTCCATGATTTCCCTTTCCAGAAGTATGAAAATTTTATTTGCAACTCAACTGAGATACAGCAGTATATTAAAAAGCTAAAAAAAAAAAAATGATGCGTTTCAGCTACATGACTGCTTCACTCTGAACTGATAACTCATTGTGGTCTTTAAGAAAGGTATTTTGGGGAAAAAGAGAAACTACTCTCCCTTGCCCAAGAAATATAACTGTGGCACTAACAGGATGACTGCAAGCCCTCCTCCGCTTGCCTTAGAGCTCTTTTGCCCTGTCATTAACATGCTTATCTGTTTAGACCGTATTAAGTTATGTAAGATACCCTTCAAAAAGCATTTCTTGGACGTAGGGACAATCTTGTGCTCTAAGTTTTCATGAAGGCCACCAAAGTGATGTTCTCGGGCGTGCCACCCTTCCCCTGGCTCAAACCATAAATTAGTAACATTTAACACACAATATCTTGCACAAACACCTCAGTACATTACTAGCATATGCAGTAGAAGTGAAAGCATCATGACTGCAATTTATTGCAGCACCTCTACCTATGGATGCATAAGAATAATAAACATAACGTTACAACTTGGCACTATCCAGCTCATAACCAAATTGCACCAAATTATACTTCCTAACTGCAGCTCATTACCACTGTGCTGAAAAAAACTTTCAACACGCATAAATTTGAAGTAGCATTTACCACTCCTATTTCTGCATATTGTCTGAAAGGTAAATGAGATATCACAAAAACCAAGAGTATAAGCAATGCTTTATTTATTTGTTTTAATGCTAATGCAGTTAAAAACACAGCTTGTATGCAAAACAGGTTCTGAATCCCCCTGGTAAACTATTAAGGGGTTTTACACCACTGCACTCCATTACAATAAATCAGTGCCTTTCAGGTAAAAATCAATAGTAACATTCAAGCCTCTACCATCTGGCACATCTCCCTTTTGGGGGTCAAGATGACTTGGGGTTTTAACTTTAAAAATATTTCTAGGTAGTGGTAGAGCTTGCTATGGAAGGGTTAGCACAGGACACGACAGGACTAGACTGTTGTTGTTTGCACATTTAACTCAATGACAGGCATTCCTGACCCGTAACTCAGATGCCTCTGCAGACCAGCAGTGCTGATAATAAATACCAGCTGGTTTTCCTCTTTGGCACTGGTCAGCATCTCTCAACGTTTTATGCAGCAGCAGGGGACGGCCCCTCACACCCTGTGCTGGAAGGGGGGAATTCCCAAGCTTTCCGCGCCCCGGATGTTTCAAGAGGATGTTTACAAGTAGCACAGCAGAGGCAAAATCAAAACAGATGGTAGACAGATGTCAGCAGAGTCAGGAAGGGGAAAGCTGCTTGGAAATGTTTTTAGCATTGTCACTCTCTGGCTTACCCAAAAACACCCCACAGGCATCAGCAGGGAGTGGAAGAAGTCTTGCACAACCAGAAAAAAGCATCTGCATTGCCTACATGGTGTCCCAGAAAGGCCCAAATTTTCATCTGTTGATCAAACTACAACCAAACCAACAGCACCTCTTTCTATTCCTCTACACTGCCATTTCCATCACCTTCAGAGCACAACAGGTCATACACGATGGCAGCACCTGTGCTCCCCAACGAGGGGTGCAGACCTTGCTCCAAAGGAGCTGGAGCACTGCACAAACAGCCACTCATCTCAGATGACCTCTGGACAATTATTATCCACATGTTATACGTAGGCAAAGAGAAGCAGACAGTAGAGAGAGATAAGTTACTGATCCGAGGAGGGATGCCAGGGGAGCTACCTGCCTGCCTGTCCTCAGCTGCTCTGAACGCTTCTCCAGGCTCCCTTCCGCTTCCTGGGGTTTCGCTGCTGATCTACAGCAGCTGGACAGAGGAAGATGGGCACAGGTTATCCGCTAGCTATCAGGAAATGAGTAAATGTCAGGTCTCCATCTCTTTAACTGAAATCTGCTCCTGTATGCCCTTACCACACAGCAGAAGATAATTTATTTCTTTAGAACAAAAACTTGAATATATCACCCTAGCAGCCTTCTGCATTATGACCCCCACACTAATCTTATTAAGAAAGAGGTTACTGGGCTCTCTGTTGGTGAACAGCACATTAATGAGATCTCCTTGAAATAATCCCATCTCTAATACGCAGGGAAAATTACATTTTCCAGCGTAATTACTATGTCAGTCAAAAACCCCAACTCCATCATTAATTGCTTTTCTCCAGATTCCAACAGCTTCTTGTCAAGCAGTACAACTCCGGGGGGGGTTGGGGAAGAAACCCAGGCAGTTCATCTTGTCAAGTAAAACCAACAGCAGCTCTGGGAGGCTTTGACTGGCTGGAGTCTGTTGTCTTGACAGTGGGAGCTGCAGACATCCCGGCAGGTTGGTCAGAAGTAGGTCACTTCATTAAGGCGCTTCATTAGGGTGCATCAATCTGCCACATCTCCTCTAACCTGTAAGACATCTCCTGCAACCTCTCCTGCCCACACCGTCTCAGCCACAGCCCTCGGGGCACCACAGCAGCAGAGCTTATCCCGTGAAGCCAAAGCACTGACCCTGCGAGCCGTCAAGCCTCGTAGATGAGACAGGGTCAAGCCTGTCACCTCTTGAGAAGGCTGGCAGAGGAGAAACCAGTGCCACGACGGGGAGTGCGGCAGGTTGGAAGGTGACACCCACGTCCTTCTGCTCAGCCCCAAGCCGAGGACCCCGGCAACAACAAGAAGGGAGTTACACACTGTTATCTTTTAGACAAGACACAGAGACATGACCAAGAGAAGCTGCTTCCTAAAGAGTGTTTAATACTGCCTCACGGCAGGGGAGCAGGGAAGGTGACAGAGATGCTGCCAGGAAGAGGTGGGAGCCAAGGTGTCACGGGGAGCAAGACCTACCATGGGAAGGGGATTTGTGCCCTGGTGACAGTGGGGTGACCCGGCACCTGCAGCCCTGCCAACGACTTGATTGCACTCAGTAAGGGCGTTCAGCTCCTGGGTTAAATTTGAGGCGTTTCCATTTCACTGTAAATAAACATTTCAACGGTGGTGGGCTCCCACCTTTCCATCTGGAAACAAAAGGGAGTTGAAGATCTCTTTCAGAAACTAAACACGG
This sequence comes from Elanus axillaris, assembly GCA_026212715.1. NCBI lineage: Eukaryota > Metazoa > Chordata > Aves > Accipitriformes > Accipitridae > Elanus > Elanus axillaris. The sequence continues at coordinate 25,327,248 of JANZLQ010000032.1, forward strand.
CTAAGTGTGAACAAGGAAGCTAAACCTGATGCCTTGCTTGTGAAAAATAATGCCATAACTTCTCTGTACTTTTGTCTGCAATAAAAGCATAAAGTTCTGCCTGAGAACAAAAACATTTTAAAACAATAAAATACTGGCTTCCACAGCCTCTATCAGAAGATGGGGTTCACAAGAGATTTTATGCGAACATACAAGTCAGAGCTTGGGCCTTAGTAAAACATTGACAGCTTTGGATCAGTAATCATTTGTCAGGTGCTCTGTGCAGGAAAAAAACAGGTGGTTATTACTGTTTATGGCTGCCAAACCACAGAGGGGTTCTCCTTCCCACCCACCACCCCTCCACCTCTGGTTTCTTTAAGGATAACTGACAGAGCATCACTTTTAGTTCAGGAGAGAAGTTAGTCAGCTCCAGCTGACACACAGACTGGGTAAGTGCAGAAAGAGTTCTGACACCATGTACACACCAAGTGCCTTACAGCAAGCAGCTCCCACCCCAATAAGCCTGGAAAACAGTAGACAAGAAAGAACGTATTTCTAACGAGCACTTATTTGCTAATAGACAAGCAAAGGTTGGAGTAGAAAACTAAGATAACTAGGGGAAAAATATATATCTGAGAAAGAAGGTATTTGAAGGAAAGAAATAAGAAACTGAATTATGCCTTTTTAACCACTCTTCACTGAGAGTGAAAATAGGAAACAGTTGCAAAATGTTAACAAACAGAAAACTTACCCACAACAAAAAGCTTGCCTGCAGGGAAGTCTCTGGAGTAGGGGCCCTGAAACAGCTGCCCAAGAGGAAAGGAATAAAGGGACCCCTAACCACCAAGATAATTGAAAAGGGACAAGGGGAAAAAAAAAAAAAAAGAAAAAGAAAAGAAAAAGAAAAGAAAGAGAAATTGCACAGCAAGGAACAGCTTTATTCTGAATGGGGACCAACAAGCCAGCTAAGAGGTTTCCAGTCCACTAATTGTTGAGGTTCTGTTCTGCCAAAAGCAGAGCTGTTCTTCATCAGTCTGCCCTGTGAAAATTCTCTGTAAAAACCCAGAAGTGCCACCCAGTACCTGTGCCGCACAGCCACAGCACACACACAGCTGGAATCACCCCTCTCCCTGCAATTAGACCTCCGGGGGTTCCTACTTGACTTTAATGCAGCTGCACAGGAGAAGGATGTACCCAGACGTCCCCTTCATCTGGGCCACATGGTCTTTGCCAACCTCAAGCAAGCTTGCCGTGTAAGAGCAACAGCTGAGGAAGGAACAGCAGCAAAACCTTGGCCACACTGTGAGCAGTACGTGAGACCCTCACGACAGACAGACAGACTAACCCGATGGCTACTGCTCACAGCCAAGCAGCAGGCAGCCTTCCCAGTGGTTCTGCCTTGTTACCGCACACCATCCTTATGCATCTTATATGCAAATAAGCTACTCAGTAAGACACATAACACCACATCAATTGCAGGATAGTAGATTCCTCTACTTTAACCATTTCTAGTAAAGCATTTGCAAAGACAGAAGACACAACCCCCCCTCAAAGGACACACCACCAAGCCTGTTTTCTCCCCCCTCTGTTGTTTTGTAGTCCCTTTTCCCAGGTGCTGACTGAGTTGCTAGCGAGGGTACACCTGGGTGAGAGTCGAGAGGTTTCTCAGCAGCAGTATTTAATCAAAAAAGCCTTCTTGCTGAGAGGGCCTGACCCGCCCATTAACTTCTCCCACAATATCCCATTTTATTATGCTACATGTGAAACGCAGTCCCTGGGGGGGAAGAGGAGAGGAAAACTCTGCACCAACAGGGTAACAAATGACCTTTCCTTTGTCCCTGACTACTCAGCCTCTGGGAGGTAGGTGGAAACAGAAACCCAGCTAGGAAGATGGGAACAAATCCTCCATTTGCCGAGTGAGTGTGGCAGCAGGTGGCTGCTTGCAGCTGTGGGCGTGGGGCAGGTTAGGGCCAAGGGACCAGGAGAGCTTCTGGTCCTTCCCTGATGCTGCACACCCTTGGCTCTTCCTGCCCCCCAGCACAACGGGGCAGTCCCTGCGGCTTTGGGAGAGGGCAACCTTCCCTCCTTCTCTTATTTGACATCTAGCTGTCAGCAGCATCTTTGAGGCTGTCATCCTGATGAGCTGTGTATGTGCTCCGAGGGGTGCCGCACAAGTCATGGCTGGGATTTTAAAAGCTACGTTCCCAAGCCCAGAGAGACTCAGTAGCAGAGAAAAGAGCACCCAGCTCTCAGAAAAAGGGTTAGCAACATTAACTGCTACTTTATCACGCAAATATTATTTATTTTTAAATAGCTGAATCAATTAAAAAAAAAAAAAGATACTGCAGAAGTAATTCTGACATGGCCAGAGACCCCAGTTCAGCCAAACAAGGTCTGGAGCAGGGTTTGAAAACAGAAGCAAAGCTGGATGCAGGCCACTTCTTTTTTTTTTTTTTTTTTTCCCCAGCAGCAGCATTTGGATTAGATAGGAGAAACAACAGACTTCCTCCAAGAGCCCTTCAGCTCTTTGCACCCCTGAGTACAGTCCCTTTGTTTGGGGACTCAAATTCCCCAAATTCAGGGGCACTTCCTGGCACAGGGCAGGGGGGCACTCGCCATGGCTGCATAAATGTATTCTGAATGTGCCTTTTTTTCTGTGCATCTGACTTGTTAACTGCTTAGAGATAAATCTGTGGATTTGGGGTTTTTTTTTGCTTTTAATTACCATATTATATCACATGGGAAAACTCGGTGTTTCAGAATAATCAGATTACTTTAAATTAGTGGGGAAACATGAATGCATTTAAGACCTCACTTAGACCTGCACTTCCTGCAATGCAAAATGACAGGACTTTGACAAAGTTGCGACAATGTATGTTCCCAGATAAACTTAAGTGATTTTATCTGATCTTTCATTTTTTTGCTCAGCACAAAGTCCACCAGCTGGGTTGGATCATAAAATGAAAATGAAATTTTATTATGAACCATATGATACCAGCAGGAGCAGAGAAAGATGAAAACTGCTTGAATGTTTAATATTGGGCACTAAAGGAAAACATTTTCCCCTTCTCTTTTATTTATTTTCTTGGGCTTTTCTAAAGATGCAAACTCCTGCAGCCTGCCCAGCCTGACAATCTCTTCAATGATGCCCTATTAACAAGAACAGCTTCACAACCAAACCCACACAAATCAAGACAGTCCACTGGCCAATAACTAAAATGGGTCAGACCCTCATTACAGATTTCTGACCCATCCATACTTACAGGTCACCCACTGAAAAAGCCTTTGTACAATGCTCTTCATTAATTATGTACAAAGTGGGTCGACAAACATTCAAAAACCGAAAATGATGTGGTCATGAAAAAATCGCCTGGGCATTTGAAGAGTCAATCACATCTCTGTCAAAAATAAAATTAACAATAAAAACATGACCCTCTCTCCAATGACTTCCATTTTATCTGCATGAACTTGTGGGCTTTCAGTTCCCAGCTGATGTATTGACTATTTTTGGATGAAATGCCTCATCATTTATTGCTATAACTCTACTCAACTATTAAAATGAAAATATATCAAAGAGAAAGCTAGGTCAGAGGAAAACTCTTCTGTCAGCTGTCTGTTAGGTGAGACAGGAGCACCACATTATAACTCCTCAGTAAAATCCTACCTTTAAATCAGGCTGAGGAAGTAGCTCACTGATTCCTGCTGCTTACCTACAGTGAAACAACAGACCTCAATGCCAACAGTACCAAAAGGTGCTACCAGCAGCTCTGAAATGGATGGCAGGATAGTTGATGTTGCTACTGAGTTCAGTGACTCCAGAGGGAGTACCCTACAGGGCACTGAGCCATTCTTACTAAGAAGTAATTCCCAGATTTCATAAACAATTATCAGATGCTCTCTGCTATAAGTCAAGCCCCTGGAGAAATCACTGTACATACCCAGGGATAGATGTTTGCTGTGAAATTTTTCTCCCCGGGCCCCATCTCCTCTCCCTCCAGCCACTACTGATGACTCTGCAGCCACATCCCCAGTGAGCACTGGAAAACCCCTGTGGGGGAGGAAGGCTCCAGCAGCCACTCCAGAGCTGCCACACAGCAGTGTCTTCCACAGAGCAGTGCCGAGGCAGAGCAGCGCCCACCTTGTACAGACAAACATTTGCAGCACAGCTGAGGCCTCCAAATAACCTCCCTACGCCATGCTTACCTGTTCTTTCACGTCCCAGTGACGTGCCCCGCGGCCTTGAGTAAGGCTCACTGCCTGAGCGGTGCTTTCCGTGGGCAGGAGGGAACAAGCCCAGGAGCCGAACCCCTACGCCAGCTCTCTCCTCCGCTCCCGAGGGCTGTGTGCACCCACGTCTAGGAGCTCACGTGGGTCAGGGAAACCAGCAGCTTCCTGTATATGCTTGGGCCACCTGAACACCACTGTGGAGCACAGCTGGATCTTTCCAAAGACTTCAGGACCAGAACATACCGATTTCCATGTCTTTCAGGCCCGCTCCCTCACCTCACTGCTCTCTGACTAAGGGCTGAGATACCCTCAAGTCTCACGTGTCGTTTCTACAAAGATCACAGAACTACTGCTATGGCTGCCTGGAAAAAAATACATTTCATCTATTCCAGCTTGCATGAACTGCAGGCAAAGAAAAGGCCATTGTCACTCCTGCTAAAAGAAAAGCATGTGCCTAATCAGACTAATACAGAGGGACTGGAGGGAAAGGTGTTTGTCTTGTCGTCCAGCCTGGCTGAGTCGGAAAGGTGACACTCAAGCAGGCAGTGCTGTCACCGGTAAGACTGACCAGAGCACCTAGCACTGCATGGAAATCCCTCAAAGTGGCGGCACTCCTCTCCCAATGGCTTTTGGCTCTCCATGGCGCTCAGCCGTCCTTAAGAAGGACACGTCTGCCCTTTACGCTTCGACGTATGCCTGTAAGCATGGCATTGTGTCCATTTCTGGGGAATGTGCCACTCTGGGACAACCCACCCTCTTCTCAGCAGTGTTTTGAACATGTTCACAAGCCTGTTTCTTGCCATTCAGGGCTGTGTGGGAACTCAGCATCAGGCTGGCCAGGGCTCTGGGCAAAACAGTCAGTATTTGGCTGGCAATACCAAAGAGACCTCACTGAAGATCAGAACAGGGACAGCACAAGACTCCACCTGGTTTTAGCTACAGACCTGTTTTCCATCCTCAGGGCACTGTGGGACTTGACCATTGACACCATTGCACAGGTTATCCATGAATACAAAACATGAACCATAATCAAACAGCCAAGTGGCTAAAGCCTCTCCGATACAGAAGATGGTGGCTGAAATATCAATATGGGGAAGTCTGGCGCATGGATTAGATTATATCACACTACCTCAAACGTGCCATGGCTTGAGGCGAGCAGGGAGTCGGACTCAAATATCCTTATGGGTCCCTTCCAACTCGAGATATTCTGTGTTTCTATTGGCAGGTGCAGGAGGCCTGGTGCACTTGCACCAGCAGTGTGCAGAGTACATCTGCATACCATGCGTGTTCCTGGAGTGGGATCATCCAGACCACACCAGAAGGTACTACACAGGGATGGACTGAGCACTCCTGAGGGTTGCCCATGGCATACTAACTAGGGTGCTCTCAGGACATTGAAGAAGTTGCCTCAAAGTCTAGATGATGTAGGCATGGCCAGATGACAGCTACCAAAATCTCTGTAACAGGACAGACTAGAGGAAGTTATTGGTTTCCCAACACCTGAGCTGCTTTTGATAAACAATTAACGTCAAAAAGGAAGATAGCCCACACGTGCCAGGGGGGCTGGCACAGAGGCTTTTACTGAAACCCTTTGACACAGCCACATTCCCTCTGTGCTCTGCCGTTCCCCAAAAAGCAGTGTAATGCACTACCCGGCTGCCTGCTGCTATGAACAACCCTCTCGCCTCCTCACTACAAGAACACCACCACAAACAGAATAGGGTCCTTCACTTTGGAGGAGGACAACTGACCAGCTGTGGCTTCTGCAAAGTCTCTTCTCAAAGACAGCACTGAACAACATAACCAAGAACATACAGGAGTAAGAAAAGCGCTAATTGCCGGAGAAATTTGCCAAGACACTCTCAAATCTTACTTTGGCTGCTGCCAATGCTAGCTCTAGAAATTTAGCAAAACTTCCTAGTCTCCATATGTCTATAAGCCAGATGGATGGGATTTGTCTTCTGGGAAGCGCCTTGAGTCATATGCACAACATAGAGCAAAGTACTGGGTATTACTTGGGGTTTTATTACTGCCTGGTCTGAATGCTGATCTTCTTTCCCCTTTTTTAATTAATGTGCAAAAGGTATGCTTAAAAAGTACATGGCATGTAGGAAGTCCACTGAAGATGCTGGGAAGATGTTAGTAGAAAATGAAAACATGAGGATTTATGGAGAAGATTGCTGTTAAATCCAAACTATCATAAATTAAGATGGCCTCATTAAATCAATACAATAAGAAATTAACAGACCACTCACTTCACATGTTCTGTTTTGGAGGAGAGTCTGTCCGAAGCATGCAGAACCTTACAGAGTGAGAGCTATGATTACTCAGCTGTTTATTCTGAAAATGAATTACTACTTTGTTTTATTAGAAATTAAACCAAAAGAAAAACTGCCTAAATGTATACAAAACGCTTTCATCTTGCATGATGGGAGAGAAGTAAAAGGACTCAGCTTGTCTGCACTGTGAGAAGACTTCATGTGCCAGTCCTACATGAATGCCTCAGTATCTCTTTGAACAATGAATGCGTATATGCTCCCATATCCCATGCTTCCCTAGCATCATGCCACATCCCTGTGTTCCTTCACAAGTGCACTGAAATTAATGCAGCAACAGAGCTATGGACACATAACTGAAAAAAAAAAAAAAGGAAAGTGGCTGAAGTAATGCTCTTGCTCTTTCTACCACAAAGTGACTGGAGAAGCACTTTGTGTGTCCAGCACGCAGCAGCGGGCAAAGGATTAATGAAACAGATACTTCAAAGCAGAAGATGTTGCTCAGGTGATCAGTATGGATGCTTTACTCAGTGCCAACTATCTCTAATAAAAATGCTAATGTTAAAGTGCAAACAGAAGCCAGAATCTCCTGTTATGTATACCTAGGGAAATGGGGAACTATTTTGATTAATTTTTTAATTACGCTGTTCTCACCTCAGCATGAGAGGAACTAGGCCCCTGTTCCCGCTATGGTGAAGCTGATCAGCTCTACAAGAGCAGAGCGGTATTTCTAAAGCTAGGCTACCCCTCCATGAGGAGTCCTGGCACAGGAAACACTGAAGGACTGTATTCAAGCAACTGCAAACTGCAAAGATGTTACTGCAAAGATGTTATTGCTTGAATTTCCAATTATTTTGTTCCTTTTTTTCTATATGACTTACTACTAAAGCGACGTATGGCTTATACTGGGGACAGAAAAAGTCACATGAGCATTCTATGGAGCCTGTAAGCTGTAACATTGCTTTTTGATATATAAAAGATAGGGTAAATACTTGCCTGTCAAATCAAGCAAGCCACTTGCTTTTTCATCATCCCAGGAAGATTTTGTACTTGGGCTGGCAGGCTTTTCCATGACCTTTGCCATAGTTTAACATTTTCCCTTCAGATTAAGCAGGGAAAGGGTAAAGCCAAGCTGAACAGAGAGAAAACTCAGGAAATGCAGAAAGAGAACAGAAAAATGTTTCTTCAGAACAGGAAGCTTCCTGGTTAAACACCCGTTCTTCAAACCTATTCTTTGCAAAAACCCTTTAAAAATGACTAAGCATTAGTTAAATCTCCTTTTCCAGCCACATCAATATGCCCCCACTCAAGCCATTTCTAATCAAGCTGAGACAGAAGGGCAGATGGAAAGACAATGGACAGCTACTCCCTGGTGGCAAAGCTAAACTATTAGCTCAGTATTGGTCTGTGTAAGGTGAGCAGATTGTTCTGGTTCGTAATTTATTCTTCTTCTGGGATCCTGTTAACATGTCTTTACCGTGATGGAGAGACAGCTTTAGCTCAGCTTAGATTCCCCAAAGGCAGTCCAGGGTTGAATGGGTGCCCAAAGTCACTTTTGGAAGTTATTCTAACAACAGAGGTCATCCTTGATACATAAATTGAAGGCTCTTTGTAAGTGAGGCTGCAAAAGCAACCCATGGCCATAAAAAACACAATTAGAGTCCAATATCACCAAAATCCAGAGAACTCCCTGCAGGCTGCATAGACCACTTGCTCTGCCAGAGTGTTCAGGGCTCATTTTGTCCTTGTCAATTTTAGGCCAGTCTCTTCAGCTTTCTTAGGGATCTCAGTGATGCTTAGAATAACTACTAACTGGACCCAGAAAAATGAACAATGTGGAAAGAAAGTATAGTTTCTGGCATACTGCAGTATATTAGCCTTGCCAGCACAGAAATGGCTAAAGGAAACAACGCTATGAGATGAGCCATTTGTTATGTTGCAGAGAGGATTGAAGATAAATGGCAAAAGCGAAGTCATACTGAGTTAGCCATTAAGGCAGAAAAATTGCCTTTTGCATTTCCAGAGGAGCCTTCATTATGCTACAGAACAGCAGTAAAGCACAAAGCCGACACAGAAGGCAACAATGTAAGATGCAGAGAAGGGGAAAAGACCAAGAACATCAAGGAAATGCCATCTCATGAAGGGCACATGTTAACATCCGTACAAACTTCCGACTTCAAAGGTTTTAAGTATAAGATATGGACTTGTACATAGACCAGATCATGTAAACTAGAAGGGACGTGCCTTCTAGCTGGTGCTGCCTCCTGCCAGAAGGAACCAAACGCCCTAACTCTCAGGCCAGCCCTTCCACTTTCAGATAGGTTTCAGTCTCCATAGGCAACGCACTGTGTCTACGGAGAGGGTGCAGGAAGAGTTGTGGTGGCAGAGGAAGACTTTCCAAAACTTCCAGAGTTCTTTGCTGGGATGGAAATAGCATAGGTCTTCCAGCCCAATGCTGTTTCATTGGTACCTATGGAGTCAGACTCCCTTTTGCAATTACTCCTTTCTCTGCTGCAGCAGCCAGCCTCACTGACAGCTGCCACAGCCTAAGTGAAAAAGGTCTTACATAGTCAGTTGCAAATTATTTCTAAAACTTGTTGCAAGGTCCCTGGGTGCTGCAGCCTCTGATGCAAATTTGGCAGTAATTTCAGCTACATTATATTTGCAGGACTTACATTTTACTAATAGAGTAACTCCTGATTTTTTATTTTATACCTTTATATAGTGTTTATATATAAACATATACAGAGTATATATATAATTCCTAAGCTTCTCATTCTAACAATTGTATCTTTTCATGTTACTACATAGGATAAAGAGGCAGAGATAGAAGGAATAAACACTGCCTATAATTGTCTGTAGCAGATAGAGTATCACACAGTCTGGGGCTCAAAAAATTCAAACTGGTAGACAAACTCCAGCTGCAAATCTTCGTGTTATTTTTAACTCTGTTCTCCCACTCAGGCTGTCTTGTCACCTCTCTCCATCTCTGAGAGACACACACATTAAACCGCGGTCCGATAGTGTTATCAGCACCTTTGTCAACAAAATATATTTGCCTGCCTGGGATGGTGAAATGTGTGTCACAAATGAATGAGATTTCTGGAGTTCAGCAGCAATCTACAGGGAAGTGTTAATTAGAACAGACTGAGTCACAAGGAAGCTCAACAGACACAAACTAATTAGCACCAACAAGTGTAGCAGGGCAGCTCTGCAGAGGCAGCATTCCATCACCGGCTTGTAAGAGTTAGCACCCTTTCCTATTTCCTGGCTTTAATCTCCAAATGACATTAAAACATATGCCACCAGATCAAGAGTCCCACAACCACATAATGGGAAGACCTGCTTTTTCTCCATCACCCAGGTACCTTCATCAACTCATTCTCGCCACAGCATTCAACTCAGTCTAGCCACAAGTCAAAGACCTTCAAGACTTCATCCAGGTAGGAGAGGGTGGGTCCTCAGAAAGGTTCGCATCCCTCCTGAGCCTCAGCTGGACTGACAGGCTATAAATGCTGCCAGTTTCCTCTGGGAATCTAAGAACGTTGGGTGTCAGTGCAGGATTAAACTAGACAGCTTCAGTGCACAACAGCTAGGGGTTCTGAAAGTCTGGCAGGAATCTGGGAACAGAAGAACTAGAAAGAGCTATTCAGTGTATCAGCTTACGAGCTTACAGCTTAAATATTGCTGACTAGCTGACATCAGTCAAGAAAAAAAATGCTTCCTAAGTGTGGCATCAGATGTTTTGCAGATGAATCCCCATTTTTTCCCAGATGCAACCTAGCAGATGGAGTTGTGCACAAGTAATTCTGTAAGCAGATAAATATGAGGCTGGAGATGCTAAAAAAACATAAGATAAAAAACAGAAAGTAGTATGAAGCATCATATTCAATGCTGGTTTCTCACATTGCTGTGCTCGTTAATGTCCTAATTTTTAAAGGAGAAGATTTCAGACTAAAAACAGGTTATACATAATACCAGTAACTGACGGGTCAGTCAGCATCCACGGTTTCCCCAGCTTCTGGCTTATAGCTATAAAATTGAAAGTAATACTGTAAGTTGAAGAACCCATACCCACAAACACCAAAGACTTCAATAACCTTATTTGCTAAATTTTGCCTTTGTACCATCACTATTTAAAACACTATGTGTTCACAAGTTCATATTTCCCTCTGCCAGCAGCCCAAGCTGCTTCTTGATTCAAGCACATAATTCCTTTAATAAACACAGCAATGCTAGAACACTTTGGCATCTTGTCCTCTCTCTTCTTTTTGTCAAGAACTTACCTCATCTGATGGTTACAAGCCTTCTTCTCCAGTCTAAATGTGCTTGAGAGGCATAAAAGAATGTAGTGTTAAAACAGGTTTCTAAATAAACAAAAGTTTAAGTACAGGTCCAGTCAAAGCTAATGGGAGCTGTGGATGCGTAACACATGCTAAGAACAAACCATTTCAGCATGCTTTTAGATACATGTGTTCGAGCATTTTAACAACAAGCACCTTTTGGCACAAACTGGATTAGAAGGTTTTTCAACATTGAAGTTGTGACCAGTCCCTACTGGCCCATACGAATTTCTAAAAGCATCTGCTCTCAGAACTGAATTTCAGATATCAAAGAAGGCAGGATTAAAAAAGCAGGGGGGAAAAAAAGTGTTCTTACCTGTGTTTCTCATCTTGGCTCTGCAGGAGAAAAAAAAAAAGAAAAGAAAAACAAAGGAAAAAAGAGAAAGACGGGGGTATTAGGTTCAGCACTTTAGAAAGCCATCCTTTCTGAACGAAACACCTATCAATGGGAGAGTCTATCACCTGTCCCCTGCTGAGGGCATCATCCTCACATATGACTGGGTCAAGAAGGAGCTAAAGGTCCAAATGCATTTATTCCTGCATTTAGGTAGCACAACAATAGATGATCACAGCAGTTTATGTAGGATTAAAATAGAAGTACACTCTCTTTAAGCCCTGTTTTCTTTCCTTTTATACTAGTAGAGAACTGGGACCAACATTATCCACTCACAGTAATACCATGGTACCTCCCGTTACAGAAAGGAGCTGATCAGCTATCCATCATGTACTGGAGCAGATGGTGTGTAAATACCAGGAGCCTAATGATACCTAGCATTTCAGAGATCCCATTTCTTTTTCATAGCAGAGTAAATTAAACTGCAAATGCTGCAAAAAACATAGGGACAGATTCTTGCTTCTTACAAACAGCTGCAATAAGAACAAACTCCAGTCAAGTCAAAACAGAGGTGTAAAACAACTATCAGAGGAGAATCGATGTTCTTCAAAGCCATACATGTTACAGAAGGCATCAAGATTACTTATATTAGGTGATCATAACCGCATTAATCACAAAAGATCTGTGCAGACTGGGGTTTCTGCAATGGGCACACGCCAAAACCACCTTTTCCCCCGTTCCCCGCTACTTTCACCCAAAGAAAAGCAGAGGGGCAAGAATGGTACTAAGCAAGCCTTGATTTCTAATTGCTTGGACAATCTGGAAGGGAATTACGTTACATAAACCACAGCAGTCATGCAATTTAACATAACTAAGCAACTAAACATCTACAGCATACCTCAGACCACTTCAAGATTTGCCTTATAAGTCAAATGAAGCCTTGCAGACTGCAGTTTGAAAGACATAACATTAAGACACCTTTGCTTACAGATAATTTTCTTACCGTTATTTAGGCATTTACATGAACTATGACAACGCAGACTGCTTTAGAATCATAGAATAGAATCATAGATTTCTCCTCTTGCTGCTAATTCCTCACCATCCATCAGGGCAAGGACAGAAATCTGGCTGGATATATATTCACACACCCTACTATTTTTCACCCTTGTGGTCAACAAAAGATAGGCTTGCAAAACACCTGAGATACAGAGTAAAACACAAGCCTGTGGTTCAGCAAAGAACCAGTTAGGTGCTTAGAAAGCAAATCCCTCTCCTGAGACTATTCACCAGACTGCTGGATATGAGAGATAGATTCTATAAACATGGTTTTCTTTTCATTATTATGCTGTCTCCTTCTTATTTCCCTTTCTCCCAGGAGAAATGGGTAAGGGAAACACTGTTACTTTTGTTTACAGTTCATTTTAGTTCTGAACTCAGAGGAGAGCACAAGTGAGATCCAGGCTGGCAATCCATTTCATTCTTTCGCCTGTGCTAACAGAGGGATACTGAAGCCTGGGTCGCAAGCATCACTGCAAGCGTTACATTGATGGACTTACCTGAATGAAGAGGAAAAAATACAAAATACTTGCTTCTTCGACCTGCCCTCCAAACACACGCACCATTCTAAATATCATTTTCCTTTCCCCTTGAGCAATAAGAGTAATGCTGTGCATCATCAATTGCACACCCAAGAAAGGAGGCACCAGGCACAAATTTGTTTAATACCTGATCAAAGGCTATGTGTAGCATTAGGGAATCCAAACTTCTAACACAGCTGGGGGCCAGTTAGTGGGACACTGGTATAAATACTCTGAAGTGTCTAGGTTTAAAGCATGTACTAATTTGCTTCTTTGGTTTTGGAAGGATCAGGTCAGCTCCTGTATAAGCCCACCTTTGGCAGAAAGCTGCACTAGGTCTGCCTGACTTGATGCAACATGCTTCAAGCTCTCACAGTTGCACAAACTGATTATGAAATGAAACGTGATGATGAAATACACTAATTATCAAACTCCTAGATCAGAACGGTGGCTTTTTTATCCATTTTTTCCCATCTGAACAGTAAAAAAATTGCTTAAAGTGTCTTTTGAACTTACTGTGTAACACTGCTGCTATGCTCCCTGCAGCCAAATGGGTAATTGAGAGCCCTTTTGTAGCACACAGTTGCTCTGATTTGCTCCCCTCTTCATATGTACCGGGAAGAATAGCAGAATTAAGGATCAACTTCTTGTTGTTTCAGTCAGACCAGGAAAATCCCTTCACAGTATTTTATTTTAGCCACTTCTTTATGGCGTGGCAAGTTATAAGGGCCTTGGTGCTCTGTACCTGATTATATTGGAACAGCTCAGCCCATGCCTCTGTACTGGAAACCTTGTGGCCCACACGGTAAAGCTACTCATGACCCTACAGTTTCTACCCAGGTGTAGCAAAGTAAAGGTAGCAACCATCAATTCTGTTTTTCCTTGGCACTCCAGGCCGTGTACCATTCCAAAGTGTAGAAGGTACTTTGGGAACCATGAAGTCATCTTCCACAGTAACCTCTGAGAAACAAGCAGGATGGTGTAACTTAATCTGGTGCTACTCACAGATGACAGCCTGCACGTAAGAAAGAATCCAGTTCAGTTCATATATCTGAAATGCAGAGATACAACAAAGTACTTACCGAGTTATTAATGACTTAGAATACGGTAGTACCCAAGGTCCAAAGTCCCAGACAAGGCACATTTCATGGAAGTCCTCTAAAGCCTGATTCAAAAGTGCAGGGACCTTCACACACAAAACCCAGGATACCCTTCCCTAACACCTGGACACCATCAGTTGCTGCTACAAATTCTGCTGTACAACCTGCACTTTAAATGCAAAGCACCCTGGCGCTAGCAGTAATGATTTGGATTAGCACCGAGATTCTCCCACTGCCAGGGAAATAAAAATCTCATAGTACCACTATCAGAGATTTCTGTGGCAACTCAGTGAATAACAGTAAAAGCAGCTGCAAAATAGCAAGTGAACAAAGACTACAGAAATATAATGGTGACTCAACCACCTTTCAATTCAGCTATTAAAGTGTCTGCAGTTCCCTTTATGCTGCAGGTGAATCAGAAGTGATTGAGCAGAATTAATCTCTCCCTAGAGCATTAAAAAAAAAGTTAAAGTTTCAGTGCAGCCTTGCTGGGCTCTTTCAAATCCAAGTTCCTTAAAAATTCCTCCCTGCTGTAACACCAATGAACTGAATTTCAGCAGAGCTGGGTTTTGCAGGACTGAGTTAAAAGTATTATGTGAATTAAAAATGTATATATTGAGATTATAAGCTTCCTGTTGAAATATATAAGCCTTCAGGAAATACTGATAATGAACTGTGAGTTCTCGATCTCTTACCAAGCACCCATGCAGTGCTAAGCACACCAGGTACTCACCTTGCCTACAGAGCTCTGACTGACTGCATGAAAATGATTTTAAATTCCATACTAAGATCATAGATATACAAGCATGTGAAAGGCCATTTTATGGGTTTAGCACTAACTTAAACATTTGTTTAGGAGTCCCATGTGAAGAACAGGCTCCATAGCTGTGGCTTGGAAACCTGAAGCCCTGACTGATACATGGGTATCCAGCACTTATGTTGTTTTATGATCTAAGAAGAGCAATTTTCCTCACCTTGCAACAAATATCTAAACCATAAACAGCAGGGGTTTTATGAAGCTTTTGCTGAGTGAAGGACAAAGGAAAACAAATTGATGAATAAAATGATTAATGTGGAAAAGTCAAAGCTGTCTGGGGAAAAAACAGAAACCACATCACAGGTTTTTAAAGTTTACAAGAAAAATACAACCTGTACATTTTCCAAGTGTTTAGATAGGCTTCTCTTCTTCCCACAACCACAGTTTCTCCTAAACATCTTTGTGTTTTGGATTCAGACCAGGACTACAGAACCAGAGGTGTCATATGAGACTTATTTCAGGTGCATGAACTATGAAATTTGGCTGTAAGTGAATTTTGGATGGCAGTTTATCCAACCCAACCAAGCTACCAGATACTTAGCACTGAAATGGGCAGACACTGAAAAAGAACGAAAGTGTAATGTTTTCCCCTCAGGAAACCTACAGAAAAACACATACATTCTAGGACACATGCCGAAACCTTAACATAACTAAGGATAACACTGGGACATGTGAGGTTTTTGTTTGTATAGAATGCTAGCAGTAAGGACAAGTTTACTAATGGAAGCTGATTAGCAGATATGCCTATTTGCAAACCCAGTTGGTTCAGCTGTTAGTGTTGCTGCTGCCTACAAAAGTCTTTTTTTTGAGTGAAAATTGAATACATCACTGCCAGCCCTCCTACATGGTACAGAGTTGAAGAGAAAATGCAACTGTTCTTCACCCACCCCTCTCTAGGACATCCCAGTATGATTCAGTGCAGCAAATCCAGGAAGGTAGGGCTTTAAAACACAGACTCAGAGCTCCCCAAAATCAAAAGCAGCTCATATATCCATGCAATGAGGATTATCAGTCTTACTATGTCCTCTCATCTCTTTAGCTCTGTTTCCTAAGGGACCAATTTCATTTTTGTCTTTCTTGGGCGTGTTGGAATTTCTCCGTATGTGCATCTTTGCTAGCAACCGAGTTTCTAGACATGCAATTACTCAAAATGACTTACAGCCTCCACACTGAAGAGCTACAAAGTTAGGGGAGTTCAACATCGTGGTTGCTTTGTCCAGGTAAGGGCGTGGACTGCTCAGACCTTCATTGCGCTCTCATTTTTACAACACGCCTAAGCAGAATTTTGAATATGAAGACTTCAAACTATAATTGAGCAAATGCATATCCAAAATCTGGCTTCTATCAGGCATGAAGGGAAATCCTTCACTGATCTACCCTCCATGCACAGCCATCCAGGACCCAGGCAACGAGGAGAAAGCTTAGAGATGCACAGGCCTTTGGGGATCTAGGTGAATTAAGAACAGTGTCTGTAGTATTAACAACAGTTTCTTTTTCTAGAGACACACATGCAATATTGCATATACAACGGTTCTTACTTTCAGGAAGCATTATTGCAGAGAAGTGATTGGACTATAAGGGAGCTTTGAATAGCTGGGTGTCCCTATTTGTCAGCTGAGTTATAAAAATGATAAAGTGCTCTTTCACTTTTTATGAAGCGAGAGCATCTCTCAAGAATTTTATGTACAATACACCAGAAATCCAGTATTAAGTGGCTGAAGACATTTGGCTTTTTGCCCCTCACAACCACTGAAAATATGTGGGCATCTAAATGTAATTGCACAACTTGTCCTGCATTATTACTCACATCGTGGCTTATCACCCTGGATACTTAGCATCTATGAACGTATTTAATGCTGATACAACCAACAGAAGATTAAGCCAAAGAGTAGTTCCCTTTACTTGTTCTTAGGTTTTACTTCAGGTTTGAGCAAGGTCAGCTCATTGAAGGAAGGTGTTCGGTTGCCTTTAGGTTTCTGCTGATCACATTTGCCACATGGACATGGATTTCAGCCAGCACCGCGGTCAGACAAGCAGCAGCCACTGCTTCCCGCAGGTCCTCGAGGCGGAGCACACTCTGCTCCTCCTTCCAGACCAGCTGCCATGCTTTATCAAACTCCTGCTGAATATACATTTTTGCCTCTCCAGGTTACCTGCAGATCTTAGGAGAGAAAAATCCCTTTTTATAAATTCCATGCTGTTCCTCTGCAAAGGACTGCCTGGATGCAGATAAAGCGTAACTGAAGCAGATAACTGAACTTTCGGTATACTCCTGGACATGGCCTCAGAACAGAGTCCATACCAGAGCGTGTCTTGAAGGGGCGAGTTTCACCCTGAAATTCATTCCCCCCTTCCTTGAGTGAATCCTGAATCATCCTCTAGAAATACAGCACTTACAGTTCCTGGGATACAGCACAGATTTGCTACCAGACCCAGAAGGCAGCAAACCCCTCTTCTCTGTACAGAACCCATAATATTCCTGTGCTTCAGGGTAATTCTGAGTCTCTGTTCCTACTGAGAACACCACCACATGTAGAGTCCTATGAGCACTGCATTGGTGAAGAGATTCTGGAAAAGAGAATCCCCTCTAAGAATTAATGTGTGACTCGAGGCTGGTGGATATAGAGGTGGGATAACCTAAAGCTATGGAGGCTTAACAAAACCGACAGTCAGTTACCATATAATGGCCACTTCTGAAAGTCTTATCTCAATTACCAACAATTAGACTACAAGTAGTAAAAAGAAACTTCATTAGAGTAATTTGATTTTAACCAGGAAGGTTTCAAAAACTAATATTAAGAAAATGGACTCATAGTAAGCAATTATAAACAGCTACAGCAGCAGGGTGGAGGACTATTTCCCCAACAAAACTGTATTATTCCTTCATTGCTTCAAGGCTTCCTACCTTGCCTACAAAAAAATTGTTTGGAGAAAAATCCATTTTGTTCATTTGTTCCTGAAAAAAATACGGAGTGAGCAGAGGCTGCGTACCTTAACCAGCAGAATGTGGCAATGTTCCTAAGGCTTGTATGTACCAGCGAAGGAGCAGGTAGGACAGGCTTTGTGGTCAGACAGACTGTCTCAGATTAGACCAAACAGTATAGCTGGGAGAAGCAGAGAGGCTTTTGGGCACACAAATCATAATGAGGAGCTGCCTGTGTGTTTGAAAGCATCTTTGACTTTCCCAGCTATATTTGTTGGTTTAATACAACACATTACCTCTACAAACCTTGGATTAACTGTGTCCTTAGATTGCCACAACTTTGGCAACACACCAAACAAAAATAATCAACAAACGAAACAAACCATGTTCAAAAACTGGCCAGTAGTTACAGGTTCAGCATGCTTCTAAATTTAAAGCCTGTTAAACTGATTTTCTTCCTTGACAGATTATATTATATACTGGGTCACAAAGTCCCAGAGACATGAAGTTTAGTTTCATGACTGATTTTCTGGTTTCACCGCAGTGACTGATATGAGTAAACGAACATTTTTTCTCATCAGCTAACTATCTCCCCCCTTCCCATGAAAGGCAGAGTATGCAAGACTAGTATACATACTTTTAATTTATTGCCTTTATCTCTGAACAAAGGTCTTTGAGACATAGGTCTGGGTCCTGACATTTGTGGAAATGAAACCACAGGCGCAATGCCAAACTAAACCTCTTTTGCCCTAGACTGACAGAGAGGAATTTGCCCTGCCAGAGGCAAATTAGGAGTAATGTTGCTTATAGTATCGAACCACCCCTGAATACCGTGAAATGACTGTCATCTTTTCGGATCTAGCCTGTGTCTACAGACCTCAGCAGATAATTGGCATCACATAAATAAACAAGAAGTTTTTAAAAGGTGCATTGAGTTGACAGAATGAGTCTCAAACCAGAGAACAACAGGAACACGTTCACTATGCTGACAGCCTGTTTTGACACCACTCATGCAGAAGATGCTGCTAATCCCCATGAATATTCACTCTCCTCTGAGCAGGAGCCTTAAATGCAGTGCATAAATTCACACCTCTCAAATACAACATCTTTTGGAAGCCATCAAAATACAACATTCTCCACCCATTTTTCCACTTTGGTTTGTCCTTTGTATTTCAGTTAACAAATATTATCTGCATATGACTATAGGTACATAGCAAAGAAAATCACTGTGTCCTCAAAGTTCAGGCCTGAATACTCGGGCCATACACATACCACTAGCACATTAACAAAAAGTATTTTTCTCCCCTTAACACACATTGCTCATGCAGTAAAACCCTTCCTTGAGATATTAGAATTAATTGCATTTGATGGCAAAACAAATATTCTAGGGGAAATAGAAGCAAATAATTAACATTTTTTAATGGGTAGCCAGTGCCAGCCCCTAAAGTTTAGGGGCAAAGCAGGCCCCACACCCTGATGTAGCCCCCCAAAATAAAGCAAAAATTCTGTAGGTCTTCACTGTTACCATGGAAGCCTGAAGAGTCAGACATCCTCATGATCCAGAAGATCCTGGGGCTAAACTACAAAATATTCTTCTTTCTGTGGAAAGGAGAATCTGCCAGAGGAAGAAAATTACCAAATAGCAATCACTGAAGTTGGGAACTGAAAATAGGAACACCAGGAAGAGTTACAGAATAGTAACTGCTACAGACAACCTACGGGACTCTGCCAGAACACACAAAAAGGTGGCCTTTCCTGATAGACCTACTTGTCCTGCAAAGCAAGGTGACCTCTGTGGAGCTGGCCAGTTTTGACCTTCAAGGAAAGTTTCATTAGCAATAGATTATTTTTGCCCTCACATCTAACCTCACTGGTTTTAATTTTGTTGTGATTTAATGGGACTAGATTCCATTAACAATTAACACTACTAATTAAATGCCAACAGTTCACAAGTGACGAGTGCCATACAACAGTCAAAGCAAATATTTTTGCTTGCAGAGGCAAGAGCACTTCCTTTGGACCCTGTGAACTCAGACTTCTCTCTCAAAAGATTCTCACATCGGATGTCTCTGACAACGAGCTGAAACTCGGAGATGCTGTTATCCACAGATAAGTGGTGGGACCAGGTTTGCCAGTATCTACTCTATTTCACTGGTCAAAACTGGGCAACTTTCAGGGAAAAGTAGCATGATGACAGCAATTCCAGTGCCACAGTACCAAAATGGACATCTTATTTTTCTTCATCAGAAGAGGAAAAGTCATCTCAGAACCCAGTAATCCAGTCCCAGAAGGCTTTCTCTGTCAAGCCAACATCATCCTCTTATCCAAAAACCACTCAGCTAACTGTCGCTACCAGGCCCTAGTACAACATATTCCACGTGAAACACCACTGAGGAAGTACGTACCACCATTTTCCCTCAATGAAGTTTGAGTTACCTTCATGGGTCACCCCACAAAGAGCACACTGCAGCAATCTTCTAGTGCTTGGCATGTTCTGCAAAGATACTTGAACTCAGGGAAAAATTCACAGACAAAAGGAGTGTGACCTTGCTTCAGAGGGGTTTTCAGCACTCCTCAGGGCAGAGACCGTCTTTATGTCTTGTACATACAAAGAACATAGATTTAGCAAAATAGAAGCTTTGATCTAATTTCCTCCTTTACGTACATGCACTCGAGCTGAGCAGAATACATGAGGTAAAATCTCATGTGTTCAGGGTCTACTCAGAAGGACAAAGGAGTAACAATATTAGGACTCAGTGTTCTGGACAAAAGGATGTCACCTCCCAACAGGGACCTGTTCTCACTTTAAGAACTGAGGCGCAAATGAAAGGGGTATCTTTGTGTGAGCTTCTAAGAAACTACTGAGAAGGCTGAGCAGTTTGGAAAGGTAAAAAAGAGGACTATGATGTTTAAATAATAGAATTGCTTCAATTAAGATTAATCAGAAGAAGGAGATATTCTTCAAGCATCCAATAGGGGATTTCGGGGGGAGGGGGGGGGAAGAAAAAAAATAAATCACTATATTGACCAATGTAATTGTTTTAACCATATAATTAGATTCTTTCCCCTGGCGCACTGCATCCACTCCATACAGTACAGCCTCTGCCACAAACAAGAAGGGATGCAGCAACTTTCATCCCTCTATAACCCCTTTCGTTCTCAGAGCAGTCCACCACGGTCAAAACTACATGCAGTTTCAATAATGATCTTTCCTACATACACTTCATGTCAGTCAAAATCAAAATTAACTGGAAGAAAAAATTCTAGAAAAACCCACAGAACAGAAGTACTATAGAGTGATCTCACATTGTCACCCTCAGGGATCAATGGCAATGCTTAGCCTACTGACCTGCTTTGCAGACCTCCTTTACTTGGGCAGACACAGCAGCTTACAGGAGTAACAGTTGTTGGCCTTTGTATTGATCAGCCAGAGAAAGAACAAAGTAAACTGCCGGCAGGGTTTAGGTGTGCTAGCTGCCAGCAAGTTCTGCAGGACACCTAGTGCAGGGAAGCACGGCCATCCTCATCCCACGCTCCCGCTTCCTTTAGAATGCCACAAACACTCGTCACCTCAGGGGGAGCCGGGTCAGGCAGCTGATCCAGGGGAAAACTTGGGTTATTTTTCCTGGATTGCCCAGTAGGAACATGCCAAAGGAGAGAGGGAAAGTCAGGCTGCCTAACTAGTGCACAGCATATCCATCTTCACTCGCTCTGCTCACCAGCAGGGTGGTCAGCAGTGAGCAATGGGAGAGGTTGAGCCCTTCAGTGCACAGAAAACCTTAATGTTCAGCAAGGAAACTTTGAAGTCACTGCTACATACACAGGATATGGCTTAAAACTGGGCAACTTCTCACAGAAGGGGAAATGCTCATGCATTGGCCCGAGGGCCACACCTGCCAAATCCCCAAACTGGCTTCCAAGCATTTGGGGCACTCCAGCTCACAGAGAAGGCAGCTGCCAGGATGTGTTTGCTCATTTGTTTTAATGTAAAGCAATGGTTGCCTCCCAGTCTTGTTCCTGGAAAAGGCTGGACATCTGGGGGGATGAAAACCTAAAAATAGTAACCTGGTGAGATAGACAGCCCAGACAGAAAATTTCAGCCAAAATGCTTATGACTGGGTAACACTATAATCAGTTGAGAACTGCTTAGGACAGAGAGCTGAGGGGATCTTATTAGGTGTACTACCAAAACTTCTTACTGCAATTAGACAGAAAAAAAAATATATCCTTTACAGTTCATGCTAGGTACCATCCAGAGACAGCATCTTTGAACTGGTACACGTTAACCCCAATTGACAGGCGAGGCTGGTACCAGCAGGTAGCTTTCTGCGCTATAGGTTTCATTTTAATTAACATAGTTAGATATCAGTGGAAGCCTGTGCAGAAAGTTCTCTTCAAAACTGCTCACAGGGCATCCTCCAGCAAAAACCTGCAAGGGTGAAGGGCAGGTAGCAGCACAGGCAGGCAGCCAAACCGGCACGCTCACTGCAGATGCACTAATCCTATTAACCAGCCATCCTGCCAGGTACAAAGGCTCTGCGCCTCACCTGGTGAGGCAAGCACTGAAACGATGGTGGAAATGGAAGTGGAGATCTAATAATAAAATCAAGGCAGGAGCATCATCTCAGGTGCTTATCTGCATGGACACTGCTTTGAAAAGAAGGAAGAGAGAGGTAAGCAAAAGAAAAGAGCAAGGGGACATCCTCTTCCTGCCAGTGTCTGCCCTGTCCTGTCTGCACAGCAGCAACAGTCACTGAAGAGCTACCCCATCCAGATTTTGAAGTTTATAAGCCTGGAATAGGAAATTTTCTATTTGTTCTTAGTAGATTTATCTGGCTGTTTTCCAAAGCTCTGGTCTGCTTCAGGGGTGATGGATTTTGTTGTTGTTGTTTTGAGAAGTTTAATTAGGCAACTGGAATCCAGTGCCAAAAATACCCTCTGCACAGTTCTTCCCAAAAATAAAACCTGATTACTCTAAGTAAGGGCCATGCCTTGAGAGAATTTGCTAACCTCACACTATTTGCAGTCCATCTTTTCTCTTCATTCATTTGGGAGGACAAAAAGAAAGCAGAGACCAGTCAGATGGTGGTATTTCTCAGTGACGCTTACTGGGTATCTGCTCATCAGCTAATTGTTTTTGAAGCTTCAGATGCTCATATAACACATACCTAGTAATTTTCTTTGCATGGGGTGGGGTGGGGTGGGGGAAGATAGCAGAATAGCTACGCATTTGCAATCTGAATTTAAATTTAATATCTTTTTTCCAGGAGACACTGTGTGCAGTCAGACTGCTGTAAAACAGCTTCCTGAGAAGTCAGGGCAATGGCCGCAGTTTGACAGCACCATGTCTTACACTTTAGAGCTACCTACTTCAACACCACAGCCAAACTACCGCAACTTTCAACAGCCTTTGACTGCCACAATACTCACTGTTGTGGTTTAAGGCCAGCCGGCAACAAGGGACCATGAGGCCACTCGCTCGGTCCTCCCTCCCTGGCGGGATGGAGAGGAGGAAATAGAAATAAACTCTCATGGGTCGAGGCAAGGACCGGGAGAGATCACTCACCACTTATGGTCATGGGCAAAAGACAGGCTCAACTTGGGGAAGAAACAAAATCCATTTAATTTACTACCAAGCAAGTCAAAACAGGGATAATGGGAAGTAAAACCCAATCTCCTAACACCTTCCCCCC
This sequence comes from Elanus axillaris, assembly GCA_026212715.1. Lineage (NCBI taxonomy): Eukaryota > Metazoa > Chordata > Aves > Accipitriformes > Accipitridae > Elanus > Elanus axillaris. The sequence continues at coordinate 25,350,517 of JANZLQ010000032.1, forward strand.
AGCCCTGCCTCCTTCCCACCTCAGTCCCGGTTCTCTCTCCCTTGTCCCCCCGGCAGCGCCGGGGACGGGGAATGGGGGTCGGGGTCACTCCATCGTACCTTGTCTCTGCCGCTCCCTCCTCCTCAGGGGGAGAACTCCGCGCTCCTCCCTTGCTCCGGCGTGGGTCCTTCCCGCGCGTGGGCTGCAGCTCCTCACAGACTCCCCTGGAGCGGGTCCTTTCCGCGGGCCGAGCCTCAGCCCCAGCCGGCTCCAGCGCGGGCTTTCCCCCAGAGCGGCGGCCATCTTGGGGGGCCTCCGCTCCCCCGCTGCCCTCCCCGGGCTGGGGGGGGACAGCCTGCCGTCTGCCCGCGGGCTGCAGGGGCATCCCCTCCTCCGGCCACCTCCTCCCCTCCTTCCTCCCTGCCCTCGGGATCTGCCCAGGGGCTCCTCTCCCATCCCAATCCCACTGCTGGCTGCAGGTTCCCCTCTGCCCTCGGCTCTCCCAGAGGCGCTGCCGCCCTCCCTGAGGGGCTCGGCCTGGGCCGGCGGCGGGGCCGCCTCGGGGCCGCCGAAGCTTCCAGAAGCTTCTCACAGGAGCCGGCCCCGACGGCCCTCAGCCACTACCAAAAAAAAAACCCCACCTGCGCCACACAAACCCATAACAATAAGAAAACACCGAAATAAAGAAAATAATTTCACACATGTATAGTGTTCAAAAGACGATCATATGCTACAAGAGTAACAATAGGATCTCTTATCACATGTACGGAGGAGTTCCGTGTACTGCCTTGTCAGAAATGATATTCTGTGGAGAAAATTAAGAAAACGGTCAGCAGTGGTCAAAAGCACTTAAACTTGCACACAGGTATTTGCAGACGTTAACGGTAGGACTGGTGAATTCAAGCATTTTTAAACTCTCCCCAGTGTCAAAACGACCTTACTATTTGTTAATCTTACACTATTTGAAGTATATGTAACAGAATTTGTTGAGATTATTGATAATATATCAGTGTAGCATTCAGCCTCGCTTTTTTCCTTCTAAAAGATACTGGAAAGACTGCTGCGTTCTACCTCTAGAACTGCTTCAGAAACAAAAAAATCCCACCCAACCACACCAAAAAAATCCACAAAACAACCCAAACAAAAACCATACACCAAACCGCACCACTCCAGCTGGGCACTGAGGTGATACTGCCATATCCTGAGGCTAACATGACCAGCTATTGAGCCAAGCACTGTTTTGAATAAGGTTAAATCAAGAATTTGCTTCAGTTGGATACCTTCTCTATGTAACAAGCTTGTATTATCAACACTGTTTTCAGCACAAATCCAAAACATTGGCCCATACTAGCTACTGTGAAGAAAATTAACTCTATCCCAGCCAAAACCAGCACATTCGGCAACCCTTATTCCATATCATTTATGTCATGCTCAGGCCCCACACCGTCAAATACTGCCTCATTACTCACCACCACACTTCCCATCCTTTGGTGGAATACACAGATATCATCCCCTTAGTCCATGAGCCACCTCTACCAAATGTCTTGCCCATGGGAAGTGGTGAATGGATTTCTTTGTTTTGCCTTGCTTGCATGCACCGCTTTTGTTTTCCCTATTAAACTGTCTTTATCTCAACCCACGAGTTTTCTCACTTTCCGATTCTCTTTTGAGCAAGCGGTTGGGTGGGACTGAGCTTCCGGCTGGGGTTAAACCACAACAGTCCTTTTTGGCCATTTTTCTTGTTCAGCAGTGCCTAAAGCTAGCTGGAAGGCTTTCATCTCTGCAAACTGACTTGTGAGATAAGAATGATTTAATAACTAAAAAAAAAGTAATTCTAACAATAAAAATAATAGAATATAATAATTATAATAATTTAGAATTGTCCTTCTAAGAAGTTGGATGCTGAGCACTCACGGGTCGCGTAACTAGTTAGCATACCAGAATCTCGTTTGTTATCAGAATTAACCAGAAAAACCGCTCCACTAAGAACAATCATGCACCACCATCCACATGCTTTACAATGAAAGAAACAGCGGTGAATCATTCAATATAGTGGCACGTGATGCAGTTTGTACCTGTCCTGTCCTTGAACTGCTGAGCACCATACTTTAGAAGCTCCAAATGCACTGAGTGTTGTGATAAATTTTTGGGAGACTTTAAATCAGGAAAAAAAAGGGGGAGCAGGAAGCTCTGTCTATTTCTTAAATACATAAGGGGCCATCAAACAACTCAAGGATAAGACAAGATTTTGGCCTGACAAGTTAACCCAACTTTATCCTTTCCTCTCTCTGTATCTGTTCAGAATTCTGATTGGAACACGTGTAGCTTATAAATAAGGAATATCTGTTAAAAATATATATAGAAACATGACTTCTAATCTGAAGGTATACAAAAGCACTATCCCAGATTTATCTGAAAAAGAAAGGTGAGCTTTGGTTTGGGTTTTTGTTGTTTGGGTTTTTGTTGTTTGGGTTTTTGTTGTTTGGGTTTAGGGGTTGGTTGGTTTGTTTGTTTTAAAAGCACACAAGTTGGCAGTTTTGGAGCTCCTGATGTTATACTCTCATTCTTAGAAGTGGCCAAGGTGATGCTATAATTTAGGATCACAGTTTGCATCTGTTGGGTCACTGAATGATATCAACGTTTTCATTTTTAGGTTGGTTTATCAGAAGGGGGCCCAAAATTTCTCACTGAAAAGCTAAACAGGGTCTGCCTACTGGACAGACCTCTTTCTGAGTATGACTTATCAATTTCCTCTTTAAATGATTGATAGTAAAACTGTATACAACATTTGAGAAACGGTTACAGTAGAGCTAAGAAAAGAGGTAACAGGAGTCTACCATGTGCTGTTTTTTGTTTTATACCTCCAGCTAATGTATTTGACCCCTAAGCATTGCAGAGGAAGATCACATTCCAGCAAAAACCTGTAATGCCTTAAATGACTCTTATTGAATCACAGAACCTCAGGATAAGGCTTTTCATTTTTCAATTATTTATCTCTCATGGAATTAAGAGATTATATTTTCTTTCTGAAACACCAAAAAAAGGAATTTCAGAAAATTCCGCTTTTAATGGTAAAGTAATAAATAATGGAAGTTTGAAAGTATTTCCTCCATTTCTAGATGCAGTAGTATAGTAGTTTTTTAGGACTCGTCATGCCAACCATATGTTGGTTTGTTGGTTTTTTTTTCTCCCCCAGAAGACAAACGCATTTTTTTCCCTACTGTAACTCAGGTAGAACATCAGTTAAAGTTTATGTAAGAAAACAATAGAAATAACCTGCAGGTTGGTCTCTCCTGAACTCAAAAAAACCCTAATGGAACAGCAGAAATGTGGAGAAGAGAGTATATTCTCCTCCGTATTTCAACAAAGTAAATTAATATGAAAAATTCATCATGAGAAAGTATAATTTATTACAGCCTTCCAAGGTAATGTCTGAAGTGAACTATTCATTTTATTTGCTGAAACAAAGTTCATGCAAAGTCTCTTCTGAAGCAGTGTGGCTATATACAAGTTCATACAACTCTTCTACTTGGTGTGTCAAAGCATCTACAACATCTCACCATCCCATCTACACCACAAGATCTTTACTTTCTATCTAGAAACATCCTTTCTTTAAGTGCTGGATTTTATCGCATTTTCATTAATGATGTTTGCACAAAGGCCAGGAGTACTAATGAAATATGCTGAGATTAAAAACTGGAGGAGCGCTGTCACTGAAAAAAACCTAGCTAACTTTGAGGTGACTCAATACCACAGAGAAAAAGGATAAAAGGGTAGTGATATTGCATGTGAAGTCCAGCACCTGAAGACAACAGAGCTGAAGTATTGTTCTGAGATGATGAACTGGAAGTAAAAGAGCCGGAATAAAACTGAGGATACCAGTTAATCAGTGGCTGAATATCAGGCATCATGGAGAAGGTAAATGTACCCTAGGATGTATCATGCAATTTCTAGTAAGGTATTTCCACCAAAGGAAGGAAGTTAATAATTACATTATACAGAGCATTGATAGGAGTTTTAATGTAATACTGTATTCAACTTTGAAATATATATATTTTTTATCTATATACATGTATAATATATACATATATTTGAGAAAAAAAGAATTAATTGAGAGAATGATTAGAAAAGTCTTCTAGTATGGTCCTTGGAGAGTTGCTCATTCACAGTTTTGCTCATTTTACATTAATCTTGTAAAATAAAGACAGACTTTTCTATATCAGTGTCCAGGGGTCATATAATATGTAGGAGGGGGGAAAAATACCTTTCACACATGGCTAACAATAGTACAAAACTTCTTTACTATAAACTCTGTATAAATACAGTTGTCTAGTAATCTAGTCATTAGAGTCTGAGAATAGTAACATGACTGTTTTTCCAACAGTTCTCTGAGCTAGATACTTTATGTTGGAAAAGTAACTCAAAAGACACAGCCTTTTAGCAAAAAAAAAAAAAAAAAAAGCAAGCTGCTTACATGCTTTGCAGAAATTGAATTCAAGGTCATTTCCTTCTAGAGACAAGAAATTCTACTACAGCTATTTTCATAAGTGTAATCATAACTTTTTTTTTTGTTTTCTGACACTATGAAAAGAAATAGTAAATAATATCCAGAAGAATCTAGGATAACGGTCTATTAGCTAATTCATTTTCCAAACACTTTCTCTACCATAGTGCTACAAAAATGAAAATATTTAACTATGGCAGATATATTATTTAGCTACTACAGATGGCAAAAACAGTATTTTTGTTATTGGATGTAAAGAGCTTCCTAGCATTTTTCTAGCATACTTTTATTCAGAATAATAGTCTCTCAAAAGTTTGAGTCAGCCTCTGGTAGTTACATTAAAACCTGTCAGTAACCACTGCCTACTTTTAGTAAAAGTGAACAAATCCAAAGCAGATTAGAAAAATGCTGGAGCTTATACATGCCTGGGTAGAAATGGGGCCATTAACGAATCCATCCATGTCTAGCTTTGATAAGCCAATTAATCTGCCTAAAAAAAAGCAATCAGAACTCAGAACAGACAATATACAGAATCTTTTCCTGTTCCATAGCCTTACTTACTGTAATCACAGTTACTTTGGGACATAAACATGTCTCATTCTCATGTTCTCTAATATTACTTTACTACACATACTGCAACCTTTTAAACTCAGGTTTGTCTTCACATAGTCTAATAAATACAATATTTGATCTTGATTAGCTGAACTAGCACAAGCAAGGATCAAGTTTCTTCCTATACTGACACAAGCTGCTTAGATATATTCATACTTAAACATGTACTGCCACCTGTGGTCCAGGCAACAGCTTTAAACTTACTGAGCATTTGAAAAGGCAGTAATGTTACTTTTTAAGTAGATTAGGAAAAAAAAAAAAAGGTATTAAAAATGGAGTATTAAACCAAATGCAGTTCACATTTTATTTGATACTGCAATGTCTTGTTTAGAAAGTAGTACCTTGATTCTTATAAGCCTAAACGCAAACGACTCCAAATCCATTGTACTCCTCTCTTTTGGAGCTACAATTTATATTTAAGCAATTAAGGACTGGATATTTCTCATAGGGCCTTATCTGAATAAGAACTTTATGAAGAAACCTCTTTTGGTTTTTGGTCATTGTTCCTTTACGAATCCTTCATGTTTTTACTATTCAAAGTAATCCTTAAGTAGAAACGGCGTTGCTAAAGGATGCAGCATAACCAGGTACTGCTTATCTTTAATGCATAAAATCTTGATTTCTTCAGACTAGCATATTTGAATCCAGGCTGAAAGCAAACAGCCCAGACCAAGCAGTATAGCAGAATAGCTACAGAGAGTGGAAAAACAATAAAGAGCTACTTACCACTAGCTCCTGCAAGCTACATTACCGTCTCTCGGACTTTCATTCATTCAACTTCTCCCACCCAAATCTACTCTAGCACTGTAGTGAAGCTGAATTTTACCTAAACAGATGAGAAGCCTTCACCAGTCCTATGGTTTCTCATGCTCACTGGACCTGCAGAGCTGTCAGGGCTCTGCCCCCCTCAGCAGATCCTGCAATCCCTTTTCCCCTCCCCAGGACCTTAGCCTGGGCTAAATGCTGATCTGGTGCAGCTGAGAGACCTTGGAAAATACTTCCATCAAAAGATCCATGAGAAGTCTTGTCTACATCCGGCTCTTCTGTTTGGGAGCTGCATTTAGGTCAGGCCTTTGCCCTTGAGCCTTACCTGAGCGGTGCTCAGCCTTGTGCCTTGCATGTGAACTTGGACCTGCTCCGTCCCTGCAGACTTGTCCCCCCAGCACTGACCTGTTGGCTGAGACTACTTACCATCTCCAGGTCTGTTCTGCCTTTCTTCTCAGGGAGGCTGGGATGGCACCCTCAGCCCGGCAGGGCAGTGCCCTGGTCCCTCCGGCCGTCACCCTTGGCTCCCAGCTCAACCGGCTCTGCAGAGCAGCCGCTTCTGCTGCTCCCCGGCATTAGCCTCTTGCCTCACCATTGAGAGAGGCAAAAAGGAGACCTACAGAAAGCTGCAATGAAAATGAGGAGCTATGAAAATAATAAGTTTTGGTGCCTTAGTTTTTGGATTGTAAGTATAAAATAATAGTTTTGTATCTTAAAATCCAATGTGTACAGACAGCTGCTATTATTAGGACTTAAAGCCAACGACTGTCTACCTTCTGGAAGTGAAATTGTCACATTTATGAGTGTTAGGCCAAGAAAATTATAATGCGCCTAACTGCTTTAGGAAATGAATTAACGACATTTGCATAGGAACAGAAAAAACTACATGCCTGAGGTAGACATCTGTCAAGCCATTCAGCTGTATCTGATTTTAATGGAAGTGAGGTTTTTTTACCGCCTCTTAGAAAATGAACAACAAAAAAGTGACTTGTTTAAACTCTAAGGTTAAGTTAGTTTCCAGTAATCTGTAACACTAAACACAAGGTCGTATTTTTCATCCTCAGTAAAGGTTGTTTCATTTATTATGATCTCTGTAAATATACTCAGGGCAGGCCGTCTGTGTCAGTGCCTAAGCTAACAAGGACAAGCATCCCTAGATGGCAAAAATCAAGGTCTCTCTTTGAGACACAAATTTTCCTGCACTTAAAAGGGACCTGGAATCAAGTATTTTGCATGACAGTAGTTACTAGAACAGAAACAGACCCCTCCAGTACATCCCAAGTTATTACATTGCAAAGCATTCTCATATGTGTACTTGAAAACAAATTCACGAAAGAAAAACTTTAAAAATCAATAATAAACTCACCAGAACATTTTGTTAGTGACAAACATTCAGTTCAGGGTCAGTTCAGGATGCGTGAACATCAAGGACAGCTCCTGACAATATCTGAGTAGCTCAAACCTCATGACCTCTAAAACCATGTAAGAAATCTGTAAGGTCAGATTTTGTTTTGTTAATATAAGTCCTTTTTGAGAAGAATTAAAGAGGCAGATGAAAATAATAATTTTTTTTTTTTTTTTAAACCAGGGAAGGTGTCAGAGCTTGTTATTGGTAGTTTGATCTCCATCTTGCATCTTCAGAGCAATAAAACGGGGCGGGGGGGTAATCTTTTTAAAGTAGCCATTGCTTCGAGGCTGGCTGGACATTGGTCTGCTTATGGGAGGTACTGAGTGATGCCTTTGTATCACTTGCTTTTTTTTTCTTTTTCCTTCACTTATCAAAGAGTCTTTATTTTGACCCAAAATTTTATTCTCACTTTTGCTCTTCCAATTCCATCCCCCATCCTGCTAGGGGGGAAGCAGGAGAGAGGGGTTGGGTAGGCAGTGAGCAAGTGGCTGGTGGATGCTTAGTTGCTGGCTGTGGTCAACTGGCAACCAAGACAAAGCCAAAAATTATGCTTGTGGTTGCTTTCCAGATCACCTCCACTATAACTGAAGTCTAATACCATGAGGAATCTTGCTGAACTGTGTTTCTGGGATACAAAGGAAAATGTGTGTATCTTTTTGTACAGCTGTAAAAATCCTGTTGCTCTCCCTTGCTGTGATGTGAAACCACACTGGCTGCCCCAGGCCTTAACAGAAGACTAAGGTTTTGCTTCTAGTAAATAAAATACTTTTAGCATACTATAGGATAAAACAAAGGTTATCCTTGAGGTTTAAATGTCAAAAGGAAACCTTGAGAGTGCTGGCCGCACATCCTAGTTCTGACACAACTGTTAGGTTACAGCATAAAGCATCATCCTGAGCAAGGGTCTAACTAAAACTCTTTCCTTCGGTTCAGCACTTGTAAGAAATGATAGTACTTATTTCTTCTGTGCGTTCTCAAATAAATCTTTTTAGAGTCTAAGCTCTCTTGCCAGTCTCATGTCATAGTATTTTAGCCACTGTTATAACACCTTCTAGCCTCTGCTATAAGAAGCTTTCTCAGGTGGTCACAGGTATCTTGCCCATATAGAAGGAAGAAAATTTTGGTCACTACAGATCATATTTAGTTCTGAATTCAGCCAGAGTAGCAGCCTCTCACAATGGCAAAATAATGCCTTTGTACAAAGAAGCCTTTCCTGCTGATTTGGACTTCAAAAATAGGTGAGAACTATGTGATGCTGATTTCCAGTGCTGCAGGATCTGGAAGCCAGAAGCACCTCACCATTGTCTTCCAGCGGTAATAGATCTAGAAATGCAACAATCTTCTCAAAAAAGTAGATCTGTATTGAAATTATTTCCTCTGCATGATCTTCTGCAATGTTTTGTCCCAAAACTGAGTTTGCATTTGTAGTCTCTCACTGAGAATAGTGCTACATAGACATTGAATTAAAACAATATAGTCATTTTCAGAATCTGTGATAAAAAAAACTGGAGAAGGAAGGAAGAAAATTTCACAAGCGCCATATTAAATGACAAGAATCTAACAAGAATGTTTACATGGATAAATTGTGTTTAACACTGCATCCAGAACCTGAAATGTCTATTTGCCTGAATAAATTGTAGACTCCTAGCCCACATTTTTAACACTGAGGTTAATAGTTTTGTGAATGAATGATGAAAACAGACATATTTGAATAATAAGCTGTCTTTTTGGTAAAGACTGCAGCTTATTGTACTTTGGTACATTCAAAACTTACTGATTCAAAATAACACTGCATTAAAAAAAAGTTTAATGGGCCATGAGGACATAAAAGTACAGTATTCTGTTATAATCCATTTGGGCATTCTTAGAAGAAAAGCTTTCCATGTTTTGTGGGTGGTTTATAGGTCTAGAAGGCCTCTGTAAACGTTTGTGTTGACTTCCGTACTTTTCAAGGCAGCCCATTACATTAGCAAAGGGATCTTGGACCCTATTTGGTGCCATATCATTGTTGTGGTTTCAGCCCAGCCAGTAACAAAGCACCGTGAAACCGTTCACTCACTCCTCCAGCCCCAGCCCCGGTGGGATGAGGAGGAGAAAATTGAATGAAAAGCCTGT
>JANZLQ010000032.1:25359999-25377600 GCA_026212715.1 Elanus axillaris
GACACCGGCCGGGATGCCGTTGGCCGCCTTGGCCACCCGGGCACACCGCTGGCTCCTATCCAGCCGGCTGTTGACCACCACCCCCGGGCCCTTTTCCGCCGGGCAACTTTCCAGCCGCTCTGCCCCAGGCCCGGAGCGCTGTGTGGGGCTGGTGTGACCCAAGGGCAGGAGCCGGCACTTGGCCTGGTTGAACCTCGTACAATTGGCCTCGGCCAATTTCTCAGTCCTACTACTGGTATGTTATACTACGCCCACAAACGAAGAACAAATATTTTTCCCTCACAAGAACATAGCCTCATTTTCTATTTAAAATTATAGATGCTTTGTTTCCTGACAGCTTTGTGAATCAGAGGGATCTGATGAGACAAAATGGCTTATTTTTGTTGTAGTTCCAACCATCAACTATTCATCCCCACTCAACTGGGTAGTTGGCTCATCTGTCAGGCTACTAAACTGCTGCAAATTACAGCAAATAAGATGCTGCAAATTATATGTTGAGGAAAACAGAGGGAGATGCTGCGTTACTAGAATCAGCTGGTGTGCAGGTTACAAGGGCTCTGCTGGCCTCCATAAACAGTGAAGTTATCCCTTCGGTGGCCAGTGACTTCTGAGAGGGATTTCTTGACAACTAAGGGGATACCAGCTACAGTTAAGCTGTGATCTATGCATGTCAATCATAACTTCTTTTTCTTTTACTTTTTTATGTTTAAAAAAAAAAATCCAACATTTTGAAACAGCAGGATTCATAGCAGAGATCACAACCTGGGGTCATTGTTGCGTATTAACTGACGCATCCCTCTGACTGTGTTTTACAGTTTTATACAGCATCGCTCCAATTATGCAGAAACAGACTGGGTTTATGCCTCATACATCTGCTTAATATCAGCTGCAGTTCAGAACAAAAAAGAGCCTTGGGTCTTGCCATGAATTCTCTGTGCTGACCAGAAATTAAACAGTGTGTTAGTGAAACAAAGGGAGGCAGCAGAAGTCCAATACATCAATGAGAAAATCAGGGTGACCTTGGGAGGTTTCGATTCATTGCTGAAAACCACCGCTAGATAATACTGCAAATATTTTTCTGTCATCTTTTTCCTTAATTTTTGCTCCTTTTTTGTCATTACTGTCCCTTTAATGCTACTTTCTGCTAAAGCCGACAGTCAGCGAGATTACTATGGTGAGTGCAACCAGCAAGAGGAAAGAAGACGTTGAAGGATATTTTCAGAAACTTCATTTTGAAATCAGGATTACTGTGACCATCTGCATATGAAACTTGACTCACAGAGACTGCACCAGTGAGTTATATGAATCCTGTGCGCAGTGACAGTGCTCACATTTTGCATACCAAACATTCACATTCGGTTGATTGGAAATGATCTATAAACTGACATGCTTTTGCAGAACACATTTAGAAAATAGTAAATCTCTTCATAGAGTTTGCAAACAGAAAAGAACAGTTATTTTTTAGCAACTTTGTTCTACTTAGGAGGGAGCGCGACTGATCTGTTCCTATGAAGGACTGCGAGGAGATGGCTGTGTGCCCTCCAGTCGTGAGAATTCAGGGCATGTAGGTATCAATCTGCCAAAAATGCTTAAGGAGCATAGTTTCCCTGGCCATCCAGCTGTCATTTCACAGGTATGGTCCCTGCTTTACAGTTTGTTGTTTATGTGCCACATACAGAGTTACGGAGAGGGTTATTTTCTCTCTTTCTATTGGTAGATAAGGAACGGTGATGGGAAAATCAACCCTGACTTCAGTGAGCGATAGACACAGCCCTTGGGGTAGGCAGGAAAGGCTTCGTGGACTGCTAAAATAGGAGAGAGCAAGAAAATAAAGCACGAAAGTGAAATCTGTCCTTGTTACCATAAACAGTGCCAGAAATGGCAAACGGCAGGAAAGGAAACATTTAGGAAGGTGTTCCCATGGAGCATGAGGTCAATGGGCAGGTACCACTGACCTCAGGAACGTCCAGTCAGACCTGTAACTGGGAGCTGTGTGAAAGGCAGCGTATAGAATCTCATTTCTTCCTCAACCACAAGTCTCTGTTTTGATACTTTCAACAATATTGAGTTATTCTCAGCATAGAAGATAGAAATCTGTGTCATCTCCAAGAAGAAATAAATTCTGGTATTTGGGATACTAGCATAGAAGTCGTTAAGCACCTGCAGAAGTGGGGGGTTTTGGTTTTGGTTTGGGTTTTTTTTTTCCCCAGATAGCACTGTAGGGATCGTTTACGTAATGTGACTGTAGTTTCTTTACAAAGTGCTAAGACTAGTTTATGAATCTGAAGTTTATAAGCATGTTACCAGAGGAAACATTCATTCTGATACAATAACAAAAAATTAACAGAAAGTAAAAATATTGTCCCTTCTAAATAACGATTCTGGTTAAAGGTACTTTGGTATGGGTCTGAATACACAAGAGAGATTTGAAGTAAATTACTTTGTTCAACAAAAGTCAGTAAACAAACATGTATCTCTTATTTCTTATAAGCATAAGAACCATCACAGTTATGAGTAAATATAACAGCTGTACTACCCTGTGTTTGCTTCTTCAAATCCCTGTATTTTACTCTAGAATCCTTATTAATTCTGATAGGACTGTTGATCTTATAAGTATATTGGTATGTTTATCCTTATTTAACATCCCTCCCACCTCTCCACTTCTTTATATCGGATTTGTTGCTTTGTATGTTGAAAGCTACTAAATTATCAGTTTCAGTTCTGTAATGAAGAACAACTTTGGTTTCTGCAGTCCTTTCTTGAAGGGCCAGGAGGATTTTAAAAGCACTCATTGATAGCCAAGAAGATAAAATCATGCATGAATGCTCAATTTGCAGTTTCTTTCTGAAGCTGACTGTATACTCGCTGATTTGCCGGTATGCTTGGATCAGAGAAGGTTAAAGTTATTCATTGAAACAGAGGAAGTACAGTTAAAAAGTTAATTCTGGCTGTATATTAAAACATTTTTATATATATATACTTACTTAAAGTTGTATATATTTCCAAGAGTACAGTAGTACTTGATAATCAAAAGAAACTTGTGGAGTGTACTTGCTCTAGAAATTATCTGATGGGTTTGATTCTTTACTTTCTGTTCATAAATTAACTGTATTTCTGCACTGGATAAATAATTTTGAGTTTGCCAGGCTCTTGCAGTTCATCATTTGAATTAGCAGACTAGCCATTAACTCGCAGAATACCATTTTTGATCTGTGTTCAAATAAATAGAAATTCTGAAAGGAGAGGCTAAGAAACAAATAATGAGAAACACAGATAATGAATAATACACCACAGATGTCTCTTCACAAATTAATATTCCTCAGAAAATGTGTTTAAAATATTCTTGTCTGGGGTTACTGTAAGAGGATGTACAGTTTTTCTAATAGGGTCTTGCTGGCGGATGAAAGGAACATCCAGCTATTCTGCTATAGTTCATTCTTCTGAAATAGTTTCAAGAAACAAATACATTATCGAATTATGAACAGTTTCCTAAAGCAAGAAAGGTCTGTCTCCCTGCTTCTGTCGAAGATGCTCCTTTCTTGTTCTTCCAGGCTTGGTAGCTCAAACTCATCCTTACTAGTTAGTTTAGTTTTTTAAGATGAGCAATAATTACTAGTTTGAGTAAATGCTTCTCTTCCATGTGCAAAAAAAGGAGGCTTAAATATTGCCATTATTAGCTGATGAGTAATATCATTATGTTCTAGAAAAATTAAGAAATGGTTTCTATTTCGTTGCCTTTATCTTACTGAAAGCTGGTGCGCTCCTTAAGCTACAGGGACAGAGGCCGGCGCTTCCCTTGCAGGAGGAGCCGAGCTCCATCCACGCCATCGGATCCGCAACACTCACACAGCGACGAGCAATTATCCTGCGACAGGGGTCACAGCGGGAGATAGAGTTCACACAGCAGAACACACCCGCATCTTTTAAAAAATGAGAGAAGGGATAGTTCCAGTGAGCACATTATGAAGCCAGTCGGTTAGGTTTCTTGATTTTTAACAAGGGAAAAAGAGAACAGTGCGTTCCCATCTGCCTGCCTACTGTAACTCCTCGGCAGGAAGCCGAAGACGTCCGCTGTGCCGGCATTGGCATGACGGCCAGAACTTCACACCTACACCGCAAGCCCTGGGGGGGGATGGCTGGGGACAGGGAAAGGTGCTCCACAGGTATCACAGTTTAAGAGTTACGGGTTTCATATGAGAGAGCTGCTGGCTGGAAAATTAGAAATGTGTTTTCATTTTCTCTTTTCTTTTTCTGTCTGAGCAAGTTGTCTACCCAACTGCGATTGATGGGCTGCGTGGCTGACATCTGCTGAGGAAATCAGTAGAGATTTGCTACTTGTAAATGACAGGTAAGCACATCAAAAGCACTGCTTGGGCCAAGCTGAGCTGTCAAAACCAAAATTCTCATGGTGAATTGTAAAACTAAACCCGATGCACTTCTTAAGGATCTATCCGAAACAAAAAATTCCAAATTGCTCATATTTTCTGGTGTTAAACAGACCCTAGCTTTGCATTGGAAATCGCAACAAATAGATTTCACTAGCCTTTTCATGCTCTACAGGCTTCTAGGATGCGTATTGCATAAGCAGAACTGGATCTGGGAAATGGACCTAAACCTCACCTTTTCAACCTGTTTTTCTAAAAGCTGATCCGCCGCCCTCCCTCTTTGCTCTGAGTTTTAGCTGATGAATTCTAACTACAAAGCGTCACAAGAAATCAAAGTACACTGGGAGAGCAGAAGAGTGCAAATACATTTTGGCCACGAAGCCTTTTAAAAAAAACTTTACCCTAGAAACTCTGGGAGTAGCATAAAAGCCCCATCATTATATAGCATTGAAGGAATACCCTTTAATCTGGGATGAAAAGAAGCACCAAAAACAAGCATTCAAGTGTCACAGGTCAAGCCTTCTAAGTCATTGATTTTTTTTTTTTTATTTCAAGGGAAATGGAAGAGAGGTTAAGTTTTTAAAAGGAGATTTAAAATAATAATGTCTTTATGATTCCCTTTAGATTATGGTTTTGGAGACTTCAAGTTCATTTGGATTACATTTTTTTCAGGATTTTTTTCTGCAACCACGATGAAAAGATAAAAGAAAAAAGACATGATAGTCTCAAGCAATTGTTGGATTTGGATCTTTCAGTGACACAGACTATTATGAGGTTCATTATCAAATAACAAAAGCTGGTAACGTTTTTCTTTCTGCTCCATGTAAACTACCTTTCAGTCCCATTCAGCCACTGCAAAAAAAAGTCCTCTCTGACTGGGGCCACTCGGCCATCCTGCTGACATCTTCACATTCAGCCTCAAAGACCTGCAAAATCCTTAACGAAGACCTTCCTTGATACAATAGTACCGTGATAGTCTCGGAGAGAGGCGGACTAAACACCCGTGCACTGCTGATATTAGATCAACAGTTTAATTTTTCAGATAGCGGATGGAGATCCAAATCCTTGGGAGCAGGTCTACTGGGCCAATCCTTTTTAAAAGTAAATAGCTTGTTTTTCTTCCTGTAGATTTCAGATGTTTAAAGGATTTGGGATGTGCAGTTCTCTGAGGAAAGTTCCTGGTCCAGGAAGTCTGGAATTTATGATGTTAGAAAGCAAGTAGGCTGTGACCACCTGGCAAACGAAAATTCTGCCCTGTACTCACTGCATTCACCTGTCCCACCCGTTTCAAGCTCTGTTTAGCACGGCATCGGCCAAGCCCAGCAAGGCAGGAGACACCTGAGAAACACTCACCACCACGAGCACAAAAATTGAGATTTCCTGCTAGACATGACATCTTTACTTGGGAATAAATTTTGAAAATAAAAAGGCAGTTTTTAGTACAAAGAATCTGATTCAGTAAGCTGTGACAGATATTCAGATACTCAGCTCGTCAAATTCAGTTTGACTCCATTAGAGTCAATGATATTACATCAATTTACACCATCTGAGCATTTAACCCCGAAAGCTGGAATCATGAAAAGTCACTTCAGAGGCAATTCCGAGGACTTTTGAGAATACATGTGCTTAGCCATTCATACCCCAGTCCCTCTTTGGAGGTTCACTCTGACTAGTGTGTCTTTTGTGATCAAATTGTGGCTGCTCATAAGGAGACCGCAACGAGATGAGTGCCATCTTTTAAACCCCTTCTTTTCCACTTCTCAGTAGAAACAAAACCTCTGTGACTCAGGTGCCTTTCTTTTGCCTCATTACTTCAGATGCAAAATAGAAATCGCAGCAGAGGGAGCATGGAAAATTAGCCATGGGAATTTAAAAATCTTCCAGCCTTCAGGTTCAAGTGCAGTTTTGGAGAAAGCATCCATGGGTGTTTAAGGCCTTCCCAGATCTAAGAAAACCCAATTTTAGACTCGCTTAGCGCTGGGGAAAGGAGTTAGCTTTATGACAAGGTACTAAAGACACACTGACACATCTTGCATCTGTAGGAAGAAATCAAAAGTGCTTATTTAAAGGTAAAGAAGACAAAGCAAACGTAGATTCAATTACCAACTGCTGCTTTAAATGATTGGCTGAAGAGGGGGGGGGAAATCAAATTAACTTTAATATGATAATCATCTATAACTGAACACTATTTATGCAGTGTCGAAGGAACAGTGTGGAATTCAGATGGCCAAATTCACACTAGCTGGAGCTCAGCTGCATGGAGAGCAGGGGTAAACAGCTTTTATGGGATTCTTGCTTGAGTTGCTCTATTAATTTAACAGCAGGCTCTGGTATTATTATAGTAAATAACATATTCATTAACATGTTTAAACTCTCAGGAAGGGATGAAGAAGACATTAATAACTGGCGAAGTGTTTGAAAAATTACAGTAAGCCAGGAGTGTACGCTGAACTGGTAACTTCGGTGCATTCTTGCATTGTATACATAGCGTGAAGGTGCCTGATCAAAGCAGCCATTAAAAGAGTGTGATCTAAGTGGAGTCCGGGATAGGAGTGACTGAAGTCCATTTAGAAAGCCAGGCAAAAATTCCTATTCTGGTAAAACTTTGCAAGAAATATGAAATATATACCTGCGTGGCAGGATGGGGTTATAGTTCAGATATGCACTGATGTAACTATAGCCAGTTGGTGTCCGTTGCTGTATTTTCCTTTATGGTTTTTGTTTCTCATTAAATCTGTGTAAGACATCACTGAATCGTTGACCTACATTTTTAGAACTGTAGCTCAGATACACTCAAAGTCAAAGGCCAGGTCCCTCTGTCCATCAGGACACGGTGAAAGCCACCTGCTGAGGGAACCATCCTCAAAGAAATCCTCAGATGACTGAAAGTCTCTAAAGCTGCTTATATATGAGCAACCTATATATTTATGTTACACGTGTATACAGAACATACGTATCTTACAACACCCAAAGAAGAGAAGAACGGGTCTAGAGAGACGTGTCGTATTTTCCTGTGCCCCACCAATTCAAGACCCTCAGAATAACTGAGGGGAGCTGTGATGGAGTATGTGGTATAGAATACACTCCATGCTACTGTGATGCCTGTGATTAGACCCACTGGTCTTGAATCAGTCCAAGAAGTGATCTGAAATCACAGTGGCTCTTTTACAGTTACCAGTTAGTGTAGTATGGGAGCTCTTCAGACCTTGCTTGTGCTCCCTTCCTATGGCACCGCTAGTTCCCACGTGGGCTTCCAGATACGATGGCTGAGGTGAACATCTTTTCTCAGCAGACTGGGTAATAACAAAAAGCATCTTTCTTCTTCCCCTTAGCGTTAAGGGGAAGAAGTGTTAGGAAAAAGTAGCACCAGATCTTCTCCACTACAATCAAGGTTACAAGCGTGCATTACTGGCTCCCGAGCAGAAGACAGACACGGACCTGTTAGAGTGGGTTGAGAGGGCCACAGAAATGATCAGAGGGCTGAGACATCTCTTCTATGGGGAGAGGTTGAGTCAGTTGGGGTTGTTCAGCCCGGAGAAGAGAAGGCTCTGAGAAGACCATATGGTGGCCTTTCAATCTAAAAAGGGGGCTATAAGAAAGATGGAGAAAGACCTTTTACCAAGGCCTGTAGTGACAGGACAAGTGGCAATCATTTTAAACTGAAAGAGGGTCTATTTAGGTTGGGTATAATGAAGAACTTTTTTATGATAAGGGTGGCAAGACACCAGAAGAGGTTGCCCAGAGGCTGCCCCATCCCCGGCAGTGCCCAAGGCCAGGCTGGATGGGCCTTGGAGCGACCTGCTCTGGTGGAAGGTGTCCCTGCCCAGGGCAGCGGGGCTGGAAGTAGATGGTCTTGAAGGTCCCTTCCAACCCAAAGCATTGTATGAGTCTGTGCTTAGACTATCCCACCTGTGCAGAACGCAGATGATATGGGGCTGTCTGCAGTAAGGGCGAAGCGGAACGCTGCACACAAGGCTGGAACCTGGCTTGTGCCTGCAGCAGCCACACAGACGGCTTCCAGTCGGAGGAGAGCTTGCCTACCAGATACATCTTGTTGAAAGTCACCCGCTAGATCTTCAGCGTGACAATATCGTTCTAGTCCTCAGCATGTAATACAGGTTGCTCTTCGGAGGACATCCCACCTCCAGAGGATTTCACACACAGAAGAAGCCTCCAGTTCATCTGCATTCTGGCCCTTCGAAAGATTTGTTTGGTTTTTGAGAGAGATTTTTCTAAAACTGGATTAGATGTCAGAACTGTTCCCTGTCTGAACAGGCTACGTCTGAACAAGCTACGCCTGAACGTTGCCTCCAGGAACACAGGAGCCGAGAAAAAGTTGATTTGGGGAATTCATCGTCAGAGGTGCACATCAAAGACAGTCTATAATTGAACCTCTATAAGTATTTGGGTGGAAAAATACTGTTCTTCTGTTTTCTAGCTTCAGGTGCCATCAGATTTGACCAGTGCCAACACGAAGTATATGGACACACTGATAATTAATAAATTACTAGCAACAGGGAGAGTATAACAGGTGGCTTGAACTCATTCTCTGTCATGCTCAGAAGCAATTGTTTTATTCTTAAAATTTTCTTCAGAAAGATTTGTCAATCAGCAATATGAAAAAATTCCAGGCCAACACTGATTTAGCTCTGTGGCTAAAACTGAACAGCAGAAGCAATTATAGGTTTGCAAAAGCCCTTCTGAAGTTACCATTTGTTTGCTTTAGGGGAACTGTAATAAATTATACCAACTACATAATTATATGGCTAGTCTCTCTAGCAACAGTTTTGCCGGCAAGGTCCTCAGAACAGCAAACCTTTCCTCGACACTTACTTCATTGCTTCTTGTGCTCTTAATCTGCACCTACACACATTCAGATTATAAATTCAGTGGGATGGCAACAGTTATTTTCTTGGGTATTTGTACAATTCAAAGGAATTTCTTGTTTATTCTGTGCTCTTTCACAAGATGTAATAATAACGTGATGTCCCTGCCTCAATGTTAATTCTCTAGTTTCTGTGATTCTAATTTTCTTCTCCGAGACAGAAATCAAGCAGAGGCTGCTTTACATCCCATTAGTCACCGATACACACATGTAACCTTATATATGTGCCAGCGCACATCTGAAATCGGGTCCCCTTGGAGTGATTTACAAGCATTAATTATCAATGTGTCCATATACATAAATTTTATTATCACCTGCATGAATATGCTAGCCAGCCTAGTTTTAAATCATTTCTACTTTTATTTTGTATAAATTTATTGCTCCTCACACACTGCAGCGAATTTTAATTAAGTGAGGGTCTGCATCTTGATTACCATAATTACTGTGCATTATGACAGCAGCTCGTTCACACCAGCAGCGTTAAGTGGCTGGTAGGGTTTCTCTCCTCAGTTCCCCGACTTCAGGGGCTCACAGACGTTACCCAGTCAGAATCGTTCCTAGCAGATATTTAATAACCGAGGACTCGATCCTGTCTGCGTAGCTCATCCTCTTTCCTTCAGATAAATATCGATTTCAAGAACTGCAGGATGAAAGTTATATATACCGACATGAAACTGATTTTTTTTTCTCTCAGATTTGAAAGAGCTTTTTATTTTGCTTTCCTTTGTTCTATTTTATGAGGGGAAGGTTTCTTTCTTTTTTCAGGCTGCAAGTGAAATAGATGTTAAGATGTTTTTCTGCATCACTCTGGAGGGGAAAGCAAGTGATTAATTCAAAGCATAATAGCAATAGCTTATATTTCTGTACTACCTTTCATCTTGAAGGATACCTATCCCAAAGCACTTTACAACCTAAATAAAGCAGAAATCATTAAAATTCAACATTTGCCATTCCATGGGGAATGTTGCACTGTACCTTTAGTGTTATGCCTACAACAGTACCATGGTTACTACAGCTACCTAGAGCAGAGAATAGTGGGCTTTTAATGATACCTTCTTTTTCTGTGGGCATTTAACAGGTCAATTTTCTGTAACTGAAATGTAGCCCTGTTTGAGGTAGAATGCATTACTTATTCCGTAGCACGCAGAAACGCTAGTCAACAGTTTAGAAAATATTTGAAAAAATACCACAACCATTGGAAAACGTGTTAAATTGGAAGAAAAGGGAAAATGATTGCCTGTGTTGGAACAAGACCATGACACTGAGAGTCACCACTGTCTTATATATGAAAAGTGAGAACTCATCTTCCACATTGACAAGCGGTCAAGGCTTTCGGTTAAAAAGTCATTTGGCAAATGTCAGTTACAAGAGCGCAAATGCTCCTTCCAGTTGCATATTAAAACATTGATTCTAATCTGAATAACATTAATACAGTAACCTTAATAAGTCACACACACCCTGCACCCCCCAAAGTTTTCCTTCCAAGCGGGGACAGGTCAAATCTTTCATAGAATAAGATCTGGTAGGACCATGGTCCATCATAGCCTGGCTGCCAAACTGACTGGAAGCGTCAGGTGTTTTCCGGTAAAAGAAGTTCACTAAGATGAAAGAAGTTTATTAAAAATTAGTTTAAGGTCTTGTCGGGAAAAACATATTGGATCTTGTAAAAATTTTAAATGTCTATTTATATAATCAACTGCATATGGGAGCTTCAGAAAGAATAATTGTCCTGAAAAGAGCCCTTAAAGTGTCAGAAAATGCATAATGTTATCTTGAGAGACTGAAGAACATCTTAGAAATCCGCTGGAAGAGAGGCTCAGGCTATTGGACCATCCTACGAACACTTTTCATTTGTTCGTGTTGTTTTAAAGGACGTGAACAACGTCTGTGGGACTGACCAGCTGTTGTCACTGGTGAACGGTGAAGAGCAGCTGTCAGAACTTTATGAGCAAAGATCTATTCCTACTATAATCGTACTTGGGAACAGCATCACATGATGCAGCTTTGACATCATCAAAATGATACTAATGCTTTTCCCCCTTAACGATCCATCACAGCGTGGGGAGGATCCATAACGTCAGCTGGTTTTCAGATAGCTTCATGACCCAGTAAGCCAAACAGCAAAGGGGTCTGGAGAAGGTCGAAGGGAATAGTTTGACCTCCCACCAAAAAAAAACCAAAACCCCCAAAACCCCCAACCTTTGATGTTTAAAGAGTTCCATTAGATCTCAATGGAATGAGAAACAATGCTCTTACCAGTATTCAACGTGCTTACACTAAAAGGTACTGAAAGATGAAACTTCAGAGTGCACGGATCAGCTTTACTAAACCAACATCATTCCTAAGGGACAGAAATACACCTACCGCTCCAGAAGAGAGAATAAAGCTGATGTCTTCTGTGCTCCTTTCAGCTGCTTCTAAGCCTCTAAGGCTTCTGTTGAGGTCACTGGAAGAGTTAACACAAGACGTGTAGCACCTGCCTTTCCGGCGAATTTACTGCTGTAGTAAATGTGTGACGCCCAGATGTGTTGGTTTAAGACAACTGAAATTACTCATTGCCTTCTGGTGGGT
Source organism: Elanus axillaris (assembly GCA_026212715.1). NCBI lineage: Eukaryota > Metazoa > Chordata > Aves > Accipitriformes > Accipitridae > Elanus > Elanus axillaris. Next base: position 25,371,841 of record JANZLQ010000032.1, read on the forward strand.
AACCTCGTCTTAGTTGTAAAGGTTGTTACCCTTGTCACATGGCCTGGCTTAGGACTCTCCCACGGTATTCATAATTTTCATTCTTTTGTCATTATTGGCATTGTATTGGCATTATTTTAGTCTCTTCCTGAAATTTCCCATTTGCACAACATAAGTTGACATAGGCAGTAATAGACTTAAATAATACTTTGGAACATGTGACGTGCTTTGCCCAGATCTGACAGTAATTACCGCTTTGTCATACATTTGTAATACGCTACTTGGGGGAAGGAATAAATCAGAGCTTCAGAAACACGCAATACGAGTTACAGAAAATACTGCCTTTAAATAAAAAAAGGACACACATTTATAGAGAAGTGAGGAAAAATAGCAATTAGACATTCCATTATTAATCGTAACTACATTAATTATCATTCCAACCAGAGCAAGCAAGAAACTAATAAGATTAATTAAGGTTTGTAACGTATCAACTGTGTCGCTAATATCTGGTTTGGTTCAGTCTGAAGCTTAAGCCCTAATTCCACCAGCGTTGCCCAATTCTGACACTCGTCAACATGATGAATGACTCGGCTGATTGGCTGGTTTAATCTTTGTTTGCTGTTTAGTATTCTGGGAGGAGACGTTTTAATAAAGGACAGCAACTTGCCAACAAATTTTGTGGAGATGAATTTAAAAAAAAAAGCTGAATCAATAAAGACTTACTTCAAAACTGTTCTTGAACTGAAACACTGCAGCTTGCTGGGAGAAAAATGCTTTTGCTCACACCTTAACTCAGTGACAGCAGCCCCAGAATCTGGAAAGAAATGTGTTTATTCGACTTTCTGTAAGCACTTGAAAACCTCTTTGCTTCTTTTCTTTGTCTCCAATTTTCAGAAACCAGGTTGAAGAGAACAAAGATTAATGCTCTTGGATGATCTGTGGTAGCCCTGGTTTTAGACAGCTCAAAGCGAATAAATCTCTGTTATTAATAAAGAAAACAAAAGATTAGAGGTAAGCTGATTACTGTGGCTGCAAATGAGATACACTTGTTTCAGCAAATGCTTAAAGGAGCACAGATAAACCTCTGCCTCTGCTGAAAAGTGAATATAACTAGTTACCTTGTTTATCTCATAGAGTGGTTGAAGCTACTGCTTAGCTATAGTCGTTTGTCTTGAGAAAGATGGTGTGCACTAAGATTCAAAACATAATTCAGAATTTTAATAATGCAGCAAGCACTGACTCCTCTCTCCTCTATAAACAACCCAATTGCATCTGAAATTTATGAGAAGAAAAGGAAAACATGCCACCTTCTAATGATGCCCCTGCTTGTCTAATTACTCCTTGGTTCCTCAGTCTGCAAAATTAGCACTGATATGGGTCGTGCCTCCAGGCAAACATATTACACTCCATCAGCTATTCTTCGCGAGAGTGTAGATATCTGAGCGGATACATCACGCTGGGCACCCCTCCGAGCCCTGTGAAATTGTACAGAGGTTTCTAATTTGGCTTCTCTGGATTTCATTAGGAAACAGCCCTTCTCAGTTTTATCTTGCATTGTGAAGTGCTTCACAAGGTTGTTTCCTTTTGCATGAAGTGAAAAGGAGGCTTATTTTCCGAGAATGTTAACACAAGAGCTTGCCTACGTTTCACATCGCATTTAATTGAATTTTTAGACAGTTTACCACGTCTCTAAGAAATCATCCCAGAAGGTTGTTCTCTTGTATCATCTGGGCTACATCCTGCCTTGTTCAGCACTTCAGAATTGTGTGGTATGAAAATGAAGGGCAAAAACCAGGCTACAAATGGTAAAAATGATTTCTCGTATGTCGCGTTCTAAAGACCATTTTTACAATTACATTGTTTTCAATTTAGCGGTGTCTGCGCGACTTTTCATTTCTGAATATTGGCCACCCAGAGTGGAAGCTAGAAGTTCTTGGTTCATTTTTGGCTCGCTCCCACCAGCAGGAGCACTGACACTGCGAAACACTTGTGCAAATACATAGAGCGCCTTATTTCACTGCTGCCCCCATGGTTTCCGGATGCCTCTGAGGAGGAAGGGATCTGGGCTTCCTCAGGTGTTCATCTGGCAGGGAATGTTGACCTGCTACTGGTAAAAGCTGTCAAGCAAAGGGGGAAAGGGAGCAGCCAGCCCTCCCTTCCAAGGGGTAGAGAAAGCAGGGAAAAAAACGGTACAGGAGCAAGGGGGATGCCGCGTGTGCTCCCAGCACTTCTGATTCACGCCAAAGTCGTTCTCCTGGCTCCAGGGGAAAGCACGGGATACCTCTCCACAGAGCACTCAAATCCTCTGTTGAAGAATTTCCAAAAAAAACCTAGGAGTGCCTATTTTCATTCTGTAGTCACAATCTTCTGGAAGAGATGTCCCCAAAGGCCATCTTCCAGAGCTCTGAGGTCCAGAAGTGGCCAGGGGTTATACTTCTTAGAGTGCTGGCACAAACGAGTGGTTCGGGCCACTTAAAGAATCACCATCAAAAGTATTAGCAAAAGTGACTTAATAGGAATTTATAAAAGCACGGCTTCACAAAGTTCGATGGCAAGGTTCACTCTATTACTTAATACACGGATGAAGCGTACAAAGAAAAATTAAGTTAGAATCAAACTAGAATGGTTTATACAGAGACCAAAGATGCAAAAGGATAAGGGAGAAACATACAAAGGAAAATCAAGTTAGAACTGATTTCTCATTATTTGTACAGAGATCAGAGATGTATAAAGGTAAGGGACGCCCTCCTGTTGAGTTTAGAAAGCACGGGGGGTCTTCTCTGGACCTCGTGACTCCTGACGGCGCTTGGGTGAGGTGGCTCCACTCCTAGTCCCAGACCTGGGCGATGGCTTATATCTAAAGGGATTATGTGTGAAGCAGCAGTCGGTGGTTCGTTTACTATTTGAGGTAAACCACAAGATTTAGCAGAACTTAATCACAGACTAATTTAACATTTACTTAGTGATTCAATAGAATTTACTGCAATGGCAACAGTAACTTAATTATGGATTCGAAAGGGCTATACTATATTTTCTGCCAGATACTTAGGTTAATTCACACACACACACGTGCACAGACACAGAGACATGTATAGAGAAACAAAAGGCATACCTGTTAAAAATTCCCCTCGAGTTCAGTGAACTATTCACGTCGAAAGTCTCAGCACTTCTCCATGGGCGAAGGGTTGGCCCTCAAGGAGGGAAGGGTATCAGCCCGGGTCCCGTCGTTGGCTTTTGGCAACGGTCTTCCAATTTTTACCAACTGGAGGGTCTGCGAGCTCTGGATGTGTGCCCCTCAGAGGGAGATGCTGGTCACGGCCCGCTGCGGTCCAGCGGGGCTCAAAGGGCCTCTTTAGAGGTTCACGAGATGATTGGCTTTGGTCAGCGTAATTTCATTCCAGCCGTAATTCTTGTCAGGCCACCACCAAAGTGAGCCATGATCCAAGCAGCAGAAGTTTTGGGTACGGTTAGGGAGTGCCTAATTGTCCTGACTCGCTGTACCATAGGCAGGATAAGAAAGTACGGGTTTGTCCCAAGTCACTGCGCAAGAACACAATGTCGGCTGGTCCCGACATCACAGTGTGGAATAAAGTGGAATAAAATACACAGTCGTGTCCACACCATCTGTGTTACCCACACACTTTATGTACTGCATAATTGCGTATCAATACATAGTTGAGATCTCACTGCGGGTTACGTTCGCAGATGGTACATTTCAGAATTCAGGTAAATTGAGCGCACTGCATTCAATTTTTTAAAAGAAGAGACAGAAACATCACTTGTGTTATATTCTGACTTCAACAACTTCTGTCAGGTTTTTTCTGTTGCTTACTGGTGTTCAAGACTGGGTGCAATATGGACTAGGAAGAAAACATCTGTCTGTCTGATTCTGGTTTTTGGTTTCTCTTTTTAATGCTTATGCCACATTCATCACCATTACAGGACACATACATCCTCATCACCTAGGAATAATAACTGAAATAGTATCTCAGCTTTGTCGGTTGAACAAAGCAACATCATATGTTATCCTGTTGTAAACGTCATAAAATACATTAACACCTGAATGTTACGAGATCTTCTTCGACTTATTTAAAGACACGCAAAATGCTCGCAAATAACTACCGCAACAGGTGACTGCTAACCGATCTTGGAAATTCTGTGTGCTGAGGACCAAATGGCTAGTCCCTTTTTGACAGGACAGAAGACTTTGCTTCCTCGCAGGGAGGAATTCGTCTTGCTCCCGAGCTGTCCTGTGCTACCAGGGCCTGAGACGAACGGGTGGGGAGCTCTCCCCAGCGCGGCGATTCACAGCTAACGTGTACGAACGGTCTCACGGGTGATGTTCGCTTCGGGGGTAACGGTCGCGTAGTGCGGCCGGTGAGAACAGCGCTTATGGGAGTGAATGCTATTCCGATCCAAATGTAGGCTCACATCTGGATAAATACTGTTATTCTAGGTCAGATAAATTTATAGTTTTCATAAACCAGTCATAAAGATCACAGATTCACATAAGTTTATTTAAGATTTCTGCAGATGCTTTAGCTCTTTCTCAAGACCTCTACAAAAACTGCCATCCACTGATCTTAAAGGTCTTTCACAATTAACTAATTTCTGTGAAAATACATATATATATATGTGTAATTATATGTATACTTATATTTCCTGTATTAATGGTGGCGAATTTCAGAAATAACCAGATTAACTTTGTAGAGGAGCCAGTCATAAATGTCATTATTGCTGGCTGCTAAGCTGGTGTCCTGAGCAGTGGAAAGCGCCTGCTAATATTTAGGTCAGCATTTGAAAAATATATCGCTTTACCTCTGAGATTATTACAGTCACGGCAAGTTAATGATACTCAATTGTGTTCATAATGCACCTAAAGGGAATGGACATTCTGCTAACTAATTGGCTTTGCTAATGATGAACAGACAAGACAATTGACTGTCACAAGAGATTTTGTTCCCATTTGGCATCATGTAACTTCTTCTCAAAGTGATATGTTTAGCATCTTTGCTGGTTTATCAGGTAATATTTTTTTTCTCTTTAATATAACAACACAAGAGATTTCAGGCTTTTGAAACAGCTACCTACTTTTACTTCCCAGATGGTTTTCAGGTGAATACATTAAAAATGCAACTTATTAAACCACACATATATGAATAAAGACTGCTCTGTAAACTGCAAAGCTGCTATTATCACATAGTAGAATTAGGTTCCTATTTAATTCATTTAGATCTTCCTCATTTTGCACACCAAGCATTTCTGGAAGTTAATTGGCATGAAAGGCAGGGTAAACTATGCACAACAAATTGAGTGTGAAACAAAGTTAATTTAGATAAAACCCATTGTGCAAAACCGCTGGTTCAGCAATATTTGCAAAGCAGAGGAGTCGCCAGCTCTGCTTGAATATCGTTGACTCTTTACACTGTGTCATAGCTGAGATTTCATGCAGGATTGCATTTATTTAAGCCCTTGTCTGAAGGTAAGATTTTTGTGCTCGGTAGATAAGAAGCTATGGAAACTACTTCACAGAGTACTAATGACATCAAGGAAAAAAATTAATAAATGTTAGCTAGAGAAATAGTTTTCATTTAATAGATAGTCTGTAGGAGTGATCCAGCCTTGCTGAATCCTGACAGCCTCCTGAAGTCAGTGTTAACCTTGGTATTTTCAGCCTATGCATTTTCATAATAATTATCGCAAAGGTAATTCAGTAATACATTTTAATACATCTAAGTAATGCCATAATTCCTCTAGAAAAGACAATCCAGACAACCTGGG
>JANZLQ010000032.1:25377700-25389074 GCA_026212715.1 Elanus axillaris
GGGCAGGGTGGGAAGAAGGAAAAGGTATAACATTATGATTCAGGTTTGAAACAAATGCAAGAAAGGCCCGAATACATTCAGAGTTAGAACTGAGAGTACAAGGCGAGGAATACTACAAGTAACTTTGCAAGTGGAAGTACTACCATTCGTATTCTATTACAGAGCACGAAAACTCACTCCGTAACAGCCAATGTATTTCAGCCAATTTTCTAATATAAATATTAAAAGATACAAGACTGGTTGGAAAAGGGAAAAGAGCAAGCAATGAAGGAGCACATGCAACTAGATACTTATATGAATTTCCTAACCACCAAGTTTTTACTTCTTTTTTATGGTGTAGAAAACAGTTTGTGGTAGCACAGTGTTATGGTTTGGCTCCTTAGCTGAAATCTGTGTACAGGCTACTAGTCTTTAACTTATTATGTCTCGCCGTATCTTTCCTCTGCGTTTTTCATTATCATCCTATTTTCAGTAGCAAAATGCAAAACAGCATTCCTAGTTTTTATTGCTGAAGAGAGAAACATCTCCAAACTGTTCGATTTCGAATAAAATGGGAAGTATAATAGAAGAAATTTTGATATTGTCCTTCCAAAGGATTTAAAGATCCACCTGTTAGGAATGACAACGGATAAGAAGACTAGTGAGGTTAGTCTGAAATGCCTCGTGTATATATCAGTCATGGAGAAAAATGTATTTTAAGTACTGGACTGCAGAAGCTAAATGCACATATACTGTGCAGCCCATGACTACAAGGTAACTTCTACATATGAACACACTACTCTCTCTATATAGTGCACTTCATAAGGCAGAGAAATACCTGAAGATAAATCAGTGAAAGTAGTAAGACTGTATGTGTTACAGAGAAATAAAACACATTCATATTATATGCTAGTTCGTAGTTATTATTCTGCTGAAATTTGTGGGGCCAGATGAGCTGGTATGATTTTTTTTCCTGTCCTTTTTCCAGCGGAATAATCGATCATAATTGGAGTGCAATATTTTTGCAAACTCGAGTTTTATGCTGACTGACATGGTCTTGCTTAGGCTTGCCTATCTGTTAGGAAAAATCATCTTTGCTTCTCTGTGAAACTTGTTCCATGTGGTTTTTCCCGGTTAGATGAAGTGCAGCACGAATCATGGCCTAATACAGATGCAGAACCTGTGAGATGTTAAGCACTTTGAGAACGGGACCGGAGACCACATCCCTGAAAAAGGAGCATCAAGGTTCCTCTAAAGCGTCCCAACAAATCTATTGTTTGTTGAAGTAATACCACCAATGCCCAAACTAGTGCTTGCAGATTTGCAGGTGGTAATCAAGCAGAAGTTATTTTGGTTGCTTCAGTCACTGGAGTCAGTTCATCTGTCCGTATTCAAGACCTTTTTCAGCAGGTCATAAAACTCTGCAGGAATTCAGGCCATAGTTGGTAGAAATTAAATTCCTCTCATCCGTCACCGAAAGACTGTTTATCAAGATGCTGCAGATGAATTAGTGTAATCCTTATCACTTAATGTAGCCTGACTCGATACCTTTACTGGAATTAGTTCTCAGAATTAATCAGCTTAAGAAATGTTAGGGAAGAGGAATGTCAGCTATTAATTTGCAATTTCAAAAGAGAAAAAAAAAAAAAAAGCCCGTCTAATGAAAGACGAAGGAAACAAGCTGCTCTCTACAAGTACAATCCTGTGATTTCTATCTGTACTGCACACATCGAATGTCACTGATGTAAATACCGTGCCAAAGAAGTATGCACTCGGACTGTTCGTTAGGCTGCTTTTATTTCGGTGTAGGCATCGTGCTGCACCAACCTCCTTCTTAAATGGGAGTAGATGTGTCCAGGATTTCAACCGTACCGTGTAGCCCCTTCTTTTGAAACACTGCTATTCTCTTTGCAGAAAAGCAGTCTCCCCCAGAGAGGTATTAACTTCAAATGTCGGACTTCCACTGAACTTTAGGACGAACTGCAAAGCAGCAGCATCTGGTTTCCAGGCAGGTTTTCAACCGTGCCTTATATCATCGGCAGGAGATACCGGTTTGCGTGCCACACTGCTTATGTACCTTCAAAAGATTTTACTAATGAGCTTTAGAAAAGATTACTTCCCCATTCAGCAGCGTGCTAGGATGTAAGGAACAGCCACGTCAAACTCGTCACTGGGGCAAGGAAAGATCCTGAGAATGGATGTTTATAGAACTTCCCTTTTTCAGCTCACCGCTGAAGCTGGGCAGCCAGTTTCCATCCTTATGCTGGCGTGAAATAATAGGAAATGTGCTAGTGCTAGCTCACGTTAGGCTGCCGCTGCTGATTTCCAGAGGAGCCCATGCGCGTAACTTCTGTGGCACTCCTGCTGTGTGCTGTCTCACATTGTCTCATTTGCTGTGCAAATACCACGCAATTAGAGTAGACGTAGAGTGAGATTTTGAAGTATTGCTTACGTCAGTTACCAGAGGAAGATTTTAAAAAACTTTTGAGTGTGGCTTAATTTTTCCAGCGGGTGTGAGGACTAGGATTTCATTAAAAACATCTCTAAGGAATGATTACCAGGACTTAACCAGCTGTATTCTGAAGGAAAGTGCTTCGGGAACGATGAACACCCTAGAAAGAAAACCCTAGAAAGAACCAAATCAGGTTGTCGCGTTTCCTCCTGGCCACTGCCAGGTGGGCAGCTGGGGTTCCTCTGCCTCTGCTACGTCTGGCAGGTGTCATTCGGACCGTGGGAGCAGGGGATGGGAGCGCAAAATTTAGCTGAGCTGGGATGCAAACACAGATTGGGAACGTCTGCTTTCCCACGGGTTTGCTGGGAAAATTATTCTAACAGATTATTCTAACAGGACCTCTTTTAATTATTTTTGCTTTGATTGACTTTTGAATTCCACCTTGCATTCTTGTGGGAGATAAATATGGATCTCTTCATTATTTATTTAAATTTCTCAAGTTCCAGAAGACCTTTCCTCACATTCTTATCTTCTGGTTAGGAGCAGGAACCTTCAAGCTTTTCCTTTGCTACTACACTTTTACGGGAATGATGACCTTTATCTTACACTTACATTGTTGAATTGTTTTCTTAGTGGAATAGAGTGTAATACTATGTGTTGTCCCAGATGATACCGAAGCTATTTCTTGAGAAAATGTAATTATCCTAGCTTAGGACCAAACATATCCTGACATTATTTGGAATTCAGGTGGAGAATGTTGGTGCTACTTTGCAGTCATGTTTCCCATTGCAGAATTTAAAATGCCTGTGAGCTTGGGGTTTTCCTGCTGCTCATACCCTCACTGTAGGCTAAAAAAGAACTACGGCAAGACATTTCGTCACTCTGCTGAAGGAGCGAGCATAAGAGAGTATGAGCTTTCCCCGGCTTATGCTTTTCTGGAGATACTGCACTTTCATTCTCTTCGACCAGATCTTGTGTTAGTGTCACCAGCCCTGCAAAGAGGGGCCATATGCAGCTGCAGCGTTGCCTTCGACAGGCAACCTAACAAACTCCGCTCCTTCAGAGTCTGCAATTAGGAGAAGAGATGAGGGAATCAATCCTTAAGCAAAACATTGCGGAAAGGAGGGATTGACTCAGGGTATTGCAAATCCAGCGATGTATAAAGGCATAAGGATCTGCAAAGGAGTTGTTTGCTAAAGTGACCGGGAACACAGCCTTTGGGAAAGGCTTTCCAAACTATTTCCTCCTCTTGGGATACGCAGGTACGTGGTTATCCAGCTGTCCTAAGTTATTAAGCCCACTCCTGTTAGAACAATTGCATGGCGACATCAGAGAAGACTCCTGTTGGAACAATTTCATGAGGACATCAAAGGAGTTATGAAGTGCAGAGGATGTTATAATAATTAGAGGAAATTTAAGGTAATGAAGTCTAGGAAATTATACCAAATCCTCCATTCGTAGTTAATTATCTGAATGCAGACTCCACAGCTGCCTTGCAGGAAATGAGTGCTTGCTTGAAGAGCTTTACCCAGTTTTGTCCGAGGAAATGACAAAGAGCAGCAGAAAGTTTGGAGCAAAGCCCATGCCATAAGCCTTTATCCCCTGTCGCCAGGGCTTTTGCAGCATCTGAGGCCGAACAGGTTAAAAGCAAAAATGACTATTTCTCTGAAAGCACAAGAACTTGCATTAATCCGGATTCGGCTGCGTATTCACAATCTGTGAGGTGGCCGTGAATGTTAACAGGCCTTATGCTATAAGGAAATAATATCCGTTTCTGTTCACAGTTGTATTTCTCAGGAGTGGCAGCAGGCTAAATATATGAACCCATGTTTTGAAGGCACATTGATCCATGTTTAGCAATAACTTTCATGATTGCCACATCAGTGTAGGGGAAACACCTGTTAAGGCTGCACAACTTTATCATGATAACCTTAGTGATGAATTTGGCTGTCTCAGTCTGATCGTCCACTTACAAATAGCTGCAATCCAGAAGCTACGGAATTCTTTGGGCATCGGGCAGTTGTCTTAAAGGTTGGGGGTTGGCTGCTGGAGCAGACATCAAGACAAAGCACCAGAGAGGGGTCATTTTCATACAAATCTTTTCTGCCCATTGACTCCCCACCCCCCGCCAAAGAATCATTCCAGGTAAACCAGACTGGACAAACTGCAGAGCTGGAGGAGTTGTCCACATCGGCTCCTCACAACTCCTACGGCTGGCCTAACCCCAAGTCAGACTCTTGGTATTAGTAGTCACTGTGCTTTCAGGGATTTTTAATTACCCTGCAGTATGTTTACTCAAAGACACGGAAACAGAAGAGCAGGAAAACCAAAAAAAAACCTATACCAAATATTTGAGCGCAACTATCTTTCATTTCCTTCTGGTTTTAAAGATGCATCTGCAGGGGGTTCAGCTCATGGAAACTGGCAGGGAAAAGGGCCGCGGGTGGTAGCAGGACGTCTAATTTGTCCCTCCTCTTGTACAGCCATTCATTGTCACATGCGTCCTCTCGTTTCGGCCAGCCCAAGTTATGGCCTCTCTAGTATTTCTTACGGGGGATTGTTCTAACGGTTCATACAACTGCTATAAGAAGATTTTTAGACAAGACCATAGTTTTCTTATCTTAATTTCTATCTATTATCTCTAGTCACCTATTTTTAACTATGTCAATTATGCTTCCACTTACATCTTAACAATTCGGCTTTTAACATTGCCCGCGGAGTTTTCTCTGTGTACGGTTACAGACCATTGCCTTCTTTACCATGTTGGCTTTTATAACTCACCCTTAACTCCCTTAGTCTGCTGGCTTCTATAGCATAAAACGTACAGGAATTGAATACAGCACTGGAGCTGCAGTAAATAGGTTTTGCCGCAGACAGAGAACAGCTTCTAACACCGAGCTGTGTCGTGGTTCACTACTTAGTCAATTTGTTTCCCTCTCTTCCCCTAATTATGCATGTCCTGTTTACAGTCCACTGTGATACACACATATAATATGCAAACCAGACCATTCTAAAATGATTTCACCATTTAATCACAGGTTTAGGATCACATTTCTAACAGAAAGGTTCTAATAACATCATATTTTTTTTTATTTTGTGCTGTTCTCCAAAAATGCTTTTCAATAATGATTTCACATTCCAAATTAGCCTGCTCTGCACACACGTTAATTGACTGGCTCAGTTCTTCTTTCATGAGAGACTTTATTTTGGCTTAAGGGACTGACTGCTGTGTTTGCTGTAAAATACTTGTGGAAATGGTACGAATTTCATATCTAAGATATAAGATTCAGGTGAGTAACACGAGTTGATTGTTATGATCAAATGAAAATGGAGATCGCAGAGAGGAGGATATATTTGGTTTACAATGCATCTCTGTTTTAAATGTTATTTCAAATTATGTAAAGCTAGGACTGTTAATTAATGACTCCTGAAATACCATTAGCATCTCTACAAGCTGCCCGTGGTGGCGAGTGGGAGATTCACAGAGCAGAGCAGTGCAAAAGCTTTTCTTGCTCTGGACTGTTCGTGTCAGAGGAACTAGAATCCCTGACAGAAAGGAGTGGAAGTAAAGTAGGCTTGTCACTTGGGCTACTCAGTCGCTGAGAATTTTCTAGGTTACGTTAAATATATTTGACAAAAATATTTATGACGTGAATATTTTTGGCAGCCTGATAAGCGGTATTAAGTTAATGAATGGAAATAAAATTCAAAATTAATGAATCAAAATAAATTAATTAGAGTGGTAAATTTTTTTGCCACAATATGAGGGTGATTCTCAGTTGGTACTGAGTTTGAAACACACTTCTTAAATCCATTGACTTAAGTTCATTAGAGGTATGTCAGCCAGAATTAGGCAAAGCTTCTTCCCAGTAGTAGAAAAATAATAATGAATGGTTTAAAATTTGTGTGTTACTGGTGTCTAACCCAGCTCTGTGAGGTGAAAGGTCCCTGTAAAATGACAGCACGCAGCAGAACTGTATTGACAAACACTGTGCTGACTAAGCAGGCGGAGTCTGGGGGCAGATTTAATGGAAAAATGGGATTTAATTGAGCTGCTCAGAGCAACACTTTCACTCTTAATTCAGCTGCTTTTGTACCTCTTGGGTTCTGGCTTTATGTCTCAGCTGAAAACAGCATCAGTGCCTGTTACAGGGACGGATTTTAAGTCAGTGCTCATTCTGAAGGAAGAATGACCCTTACAGTGCTTAATCGACCACAGCGTTTCTCAAGACTGACCTGGGGTGTCTCAGAGGTGCCCCATGCAAACAGGAGCAATAATCATTGCTCACTGATGAAACGGAGTCGATCGTCACAGAGCGCAGTGGCCCTAGCCCTAATGGGCTAAGTACGAAAGGGAGGAGGCATCTTAATCTGAAGTTTCGCTCTATTTATCAAAACCAAGACAATTTAAGTTGTTCTGATGTTGTTTTCAAGATGAATTTCCATTCGGGAGCTCTTTTTGCTTTAGCCACCTATTTGGGTTCGCAGGCGTGCTCTTGCGACCACAGATTACACCAAGATCAGGTGAACCCACCCGGTGTAAATCCTAAACTTAACCCCTGTTTTATCCTCTACCCTGCGGAGACCGACCCCTCTGGCAGCGTATGCTGTTCTGAGCCTGCAATTATTGCACCATCCACATCAATTTATTGTATTCACCCCAGTCTGTATGCTGTTAATCAGTAGATCTGAATTATGTACAGTGACCTCCACAGAAAAGTCACGCCCCCGATTAAAACCATATTTCATCAATTTTCTGTTCAATTTCTCCTTCCTAAGTCCCTCACCGGAGCATATTTGCCTTAATTCAATTGGATGCTCAGTCTCTCTGTAGCAGGCTGCCATCAGACGACCAAGGGCCCCACTGCAATTACAAGTAATCCTACAAAGAAATGAAGAAAGACTCAATTACGGAGCATTTTAAATGCAGGCTGCACCGTGGCTCTGCTAATACGTCACCCCCTACAAGCACTGTGCAATGAGATTGGAGATTGGGTCTCTAATATGGATTAGATTTTAGCAAGATCTCTTGCAGGTCCATTTTTCCCCTTCAAACCAGCCCCTGTGAAAATGATCCGCTCCCCTCACCCTCCACTCCCATTTAATTTGATTCTCTTTAAATACCCAAGCGTCTTAGACATTTTCGGTCGATTCGCAAACGGAAGAGATAATTTGGGCTTTTTGGCAGACTTATTAGTAACATATCATTTTTGGTGAAAATAGAACCCTGCCCATTTTTCTGGACTTTACTCCCCAGTAATTTGGATAGCACGAACAGTAACAGGCAGACACAGTTCGTTCGGTTTGAATGAGCCTGTAATTACCTTTACGAAATGAACAGAAAAAGGGGTTCAAATGCCTTTTTTTCTTCCCTTTCCCAAGATCCCTCCTCTCAGCAGGAAGGGCATGTTCTGCCCAGCTAAGGTGTGAAATTAGGACTCAAGAAATATGTCTATGGATGTATTTTCATGCATGGCTCTGGTCTTGGTCATCGACCAAGGGTTCAGTAGCTTATTTACAAACTTTTGCACTCTTTCAGATGGACACAGTAATGGTCATACTCTTCTGCCCTTACCTGCCACGTTTACTTTCTCATCTTACCTATCCAAGCTTAATTTTTAGGGTAGATACTAGCAATTACAAGTTGTACATCATCTTACAATAAATTTCCTGATAAATTTATTTTGTATCTGTCTGTTCTAGAATGCGCTGCTGCCCAGATATTTGCTCATTAAATATTTGTTTTATGTTAATATAAGTAAAATAAAGATGGACTTATTTAAAATCCCGAAAAAAAAAATAGATTTTGTGGTTTTGTGGTATGCTTGTCAATTTAACTTGATCATACGTATTGTATTTTACTGGATTTAAAATTTAATGTATTCATATTTGCCAAGAATATATATCTGTAAAGTACTGAAAAAAGTGAATGCTCCGTAACTCAGCTGTGTAAATACGTAAAATTCCACTGATGTCATGGTCTAACCATGAAGCCCACAGTATCTTTTCACTTCTTAGTTTTTAACCATCCTATATGCACCAAAGTTTGAGTTCAGGCTTTACTCGAAATTTTACTATTCTCTGTGTGAAATGGAATTACAGCTGACTTGTGAGTAATATTCTTGATTCAAAGCCTTTTTATTTCATTTTTTAATTTCAAACACTGTTGTTTCGTGTACAAGAGGATAATTAATACTGTGACAGCAATTTCTATTAGAAGGGGGGGGGGGGGGAAATCATTCTTATTGCATCTTATCTTGTTATTAAATTGAAACTTGGGATAACTCCCCGACAAGAAGTATTTCATTATTTTGTCTCAAGTGCCCCCAAATCTGTTCTTGCTACGACCTTAATGGTCTAGTCTTTAACTCAGAAAAGAAACTAATACACTTAGTCCTTTCCATAAGTGGGTCAGCTGCTTGCAAACGACATCACTAGTTTAGTGGGATCCAAAAGGGGCAAAACTCAAAACTCCTACATGACTTCTCAAGCTGACTGTCAAGGTCTATCTGAAGACCTGTGTGACTCCAACCACTCTCTGGGTGATCTAAGTGGCTCCTGAGCACGGGTTTAGTCAGTGGGTTTTTCTTGCTTGTTTTAGTGCTGTTCTCTTATGATGAGCCAGCTAAAGGACTTTCTTCGGTTTTTAAAACATATTGTTATGGCGTCATTGTCAGCATTTTTATTTCCTTTTTACCTTTGTACTTTTTACCTCTTCACTCCTTGCATGTTTTCCACACCCCCACCTGCCTTATCTTGGTTTACACGGCTAAGTTAGAAATAAATCCTGAGGCCGGTGTGATGCCGTTATCTTGACGATGAGTACACCCTAGCCTAGAGTTCAGATCATGTTCAGATCTCATTCCGAAAAGACACAGCTGCACTTAGAGGAGATGGTCAGTTTATACAGACAGGGACTAACATATGGGGAATGTAAAAATGTACGGTCTGTTTAGTTTTGTGAGAAAAGCAAGCAAGGTGAGATAGGGTAGAGACATGCCAAATAAGTGACTGTAGTGGATTCTGTTTGCTCTTCCTGATAATGGAAAATAGAGCTCTCATTTAAAAAGTAGTTGATCTATAAGAATCTGATAAAAAAATAAATACCTTTTCAAACACTGTAAAACTATTGACTCTAACTCAGAGCCACAGGCAACTTTGGGAATAAGATTTTAGAAGATGGTCGAAGAAAACTGAGCGTTTATATGCTCGGTGAGAACATGTGCAGTTACATTGCATAGGAAGGCTATGTAATCAGAAAAAAATGTAAACCCTTGACTTACGCCATGAACTGATCTCTAACTAAAAGCAGTTAGAACGTCCCCTATGGACAGTTTATGCCATAATTGTTTAAAACCAGGTTTTGTCATCTTCCTCTGAAGCATCTGGTACTAGTCACTGTCAGAAAAGGGATATTGGGCTTGGCAGCCTGCTAGTTTGATTCAGAAAGGTAATTGTTATGATGCTGATGCTTTGTTCGAACTGCTGGATAATATGTTTCTTCACCGCGCTGTGGCTTTCTGTAAAAATGGTCATTGTCATGGCAACAGAAGTAGAAGGACCGGTTTCCTTTTTGAGGATTTTAGCAAGAGCAGCCATATGACAGACGGTACCCTTTCTTTGTTTTTTTAGTGTAGGCACTATGCTCCTTGAAAAGGGAGTTAAAGAACATATATAACACTCTGCAGGATGAGTGAAAATGTTCTTTGGTAGGAATTGCACAGACGCAGAGGAGAATTTTAGGCATTAGATTTACAAAGAAGAAGGGCTACAAGAAGAGCATCAAGGAGAAGAGAGCACGCGGATCCGAAAGCAGCCAAGTTATTGCTCAGAGGAGCAGGAACCGGTGGCAGTGCTGGGCCCAAGGCACTGCAAAAAGGCGCCCAGAGGGGTTGCGCGGAGTTTGCTGTACTTCAGAAAGCCACTGAGCTGGCTGGGACAGCGGTCTGCCTGCGGGGATAGAGTGGAGAAGGAGAAGTTGGTTTAGAATCCCTTTCTGTTACTATTCCATCTTAGTTTTCTGTATTTTAAAAGTGAATGAACCTCTTTTATAGGCTACGAAGACTGGGATTAGTTTTTTTGTTTGTATAAAAGCTTTTGGGTACGGTTTAGGGAACTCGCTGCAAGGGTCTAAATTCCCTGCACAGCTGTGCCTGACTCGAGGTCACGTCCAACCCCTTTCCTCTTCCCTTCCGTGCTGCCAGCTCTCAAGCCTCTAACCAAAATAGAAATGTGTCATTAATCTTCTCTCAGACCACAGCTGGTCACGTGGGTACCAGCGACTACTATTTCAGCAGATCCAGCCAAGTTAGATCCTGCAGATATCTCCAGCTGGGGACACAGGGCAGAAGTTGACTAAAGTGATGCCTAAGCAGCTTCTTCAAAAACTTACTGTGGTTTATCCGTTCCTCAAAGGCGCAACACGTTCAGGCTAATGCATAAACACGGTAAATGGCCTACATTCGGGGTGTTCTTTCCCTCAGCTAAGCTATCTTCTGCATCGACACACCGAAGCAGCTTGACTTCTGGACAGACTTCTGTCCGTAACTTCCCTGACAGTTCCTCTCCATGGTCTCCTCCTTGTCTGGGCTCGGGGAGCCCATGGCCCTCCTTTGGCACAGACCTTATTCTTTCAGAAAGGAAAACCACCAAGCCCAGATGAAAGCGGGTGGGCACCCTCTCCTTTCAATTAATAACATGGCTATTGCTGTCATAACTCCTTTGATGTCTGGTGCAGGAGGTTTGGCTTGAATCCTCGATGCCGCGTGCTGATACTGAACCTAGAAAGAAAAATAAGACACCAGTTTCCATTAACAACGCAGTGCATTCAGGCAGGGTGGCACTTAAAAATCATATAGGTTAGTGCCCCGGGTTCAGCTGGGATGGAGTTAATTCCCGCAGGACCGGGAGAGCTGACCCGAACCAGCCCAGGAGCTATTCCAG
>JANZLQ010000032.1:25389174-25440235 GCA_026212715.1 Elanus axillaris
TTTCTCCTTTCTGGTTCTCCTCCCCATCCCACCGGAGGGGGGCGGGAGGAGCGAGCGAGCGGCTGCGTGGTCCCTTGTTACCGGCCGGGCTGAAACTACGACAGTTAGGCAGTTTTCCACAAATACGAATACTCATGCATTCATTTACGAAGCTTGTTATTTTCTATGCCAGAATGAAATCTTGATCCCACCAAAATAGATGAGACCTTTTCAGTTATTTTGCACAGAGCTGGGTTTTCAGATTGGAGAATTAGAATTACATGAGAATGTTTTAAGACATTAATGCTTCAGTGAAAAAAAAATCCTAATAAGGGAATGAAAGGAATTACCAGATTAGCATCAGCAAATTCAAAACTGGAGAACAGTTCATTTAATAAATAAAGAATATTCCTTTAAAAGAGATAAAAATCAGGGATTATAGCAACTAGCTACTTCTCAGCAGCTTAATTAAACTATGATGAGACAGGCTTTTTTCAGCACACTTACTTGTGCTGTGTATATTTTAAATACCAAAAATAATTATTGACTTCCAACCAGATTAAATTTTGTCATTATTTTTAAGAAAGTAATTAACCTGTAACAGCCTCTAAAATCAACTTACTAATTATTAATCAGTAATATAATAGGTTAGTGAAGCATACTTACCAAAACAGAAACTAGGATTAGATGTAATGTTTTGGCTGTAAGGCTTTTGTGGGCTGAGGAAGAAAGCAGAAGCCTCTACACTTTATTTTTGTCTGCTGCCAGAAGAAGCCTCAGCAGCCAAGTACCATCTTTAATCTTTTATTTCTTGTGTCAGTTTTAGTTAATTTGCTTTTAGCTTTCGGTCCATGCATTCATTTAAGAGTATCCCTGTTATTCCACCCTAAGACTGAATCATAAAATTCATGCAGATCCACTGACTCTGAATTGCTTCACTGACTTGCGGCCCTAGGGCAGATCTGTTCACAGGGTGCAGGTACTTCTCCAAGCCAGCGCACCCAGTACCTCTTAGTTTGGGATTGCTGAAGTGGTATCACTTACATGGAATGGTAGTTCTTCTAAATTTATTTCTTTCAAAGTTCCTACTTCTGCTTCTTTGAAGGCTCTTTTCAAGGCTTTATGAATTATCCTAATCCTTAACAAACTGAGATCTCTTCGTAAGGTGTAACTCGGAAGACATAACTGAAAAGAATTTTGTGTGGTTTCTTTGTCTGTTTAAAGTGAGGGAGAAATCAGGCAAGGGATATTTATGTCCTGGGTTCCAATAAACTCTTGCTTCCGAATAGGTAAAACAGAACACCCTTTTCCATCAGGAGAGTCAGTAACCCCCTCAGTTCCCTTCCCTGCTATCTATGACATGCAAGAGCTATCAATGTTCCTCCTTACAGGGGAAGATCTTGGTCCAAAAAGAAACCGCAGCGTGACGTACCACGTTCTTGCATGAAAGCATGGCTCTGCGGCAGACCATCGCCATAAATAGACTCTCAATAAAAAAGGTAAATCTGGAACAAAGGCAAAGAAAAAAGCACAGAGTGGCTCTTGGGGTCACAGCCTTCTTTCTATCCAGTATCCCAAAATACAAGGCATATAAAGTCCTGCTGCCACTATTCAGCACAAACGATGCTACTGCTCTCGCATGTTTCATCCAGTTCTCCTCTTGTTGCGCTACTCAAACTCTGGAGCACGTTCTTAATACTTTTTTTTTCTATCACAGTCTTCCATACTTTTTTTCACGCAAATGGCTTTTCACACATTTAAGCCTTCATTTAATTCATGAAGTTCAGACTCACACAACTTGTGTCCTGAGGCCATGAAAACACTAAACAGAAAATGAAGGAGATGTCCACAGTTTGCAAAAGTAAGATCTTCTGTCCTTTGCCAGAAGAAGGGTTTCCACAGAGGTCAGTGACTTCATTTGGTTATGACAGCGTTAAGTCCTGCTTCTTTCCTTGTTTCTGTTGTCTCAAGCTAGGACGGTAAGATTAAACTCAAGCAGAGAGTAAATTATGAGCCTGAGACACTGATATAAATAAGAAGTAAAGCTCCTGAAGTCAACACATTTAGACTTCCATTAAATGGGGTGAGCTAACAAATACGCCTTTACCAGGAGGTGTTCTCAGCACACTGAGAACATAGGAATAATGTATAATAATAATACGGACTGAGAGCTGAACGAACAGACCAGCTGCTTTTCAGAGGATATTCTGTCCCTGAATGTGACATGCTATTATTTCACAAGGCCAAAAGTTCTTGAAATAGATGAGGCAATGACCAGGTTTAGAGACCATTCAGACAAATTTCAGGAAAAGGGTTGCTGTAGAAATAGTCATTATTTGGATCGATTTATATATTTTTAAGCAGAGTATATTTTCTAGTTTTCTGAGAAGCACTGACGGTATGAGGCCAATGATTGTGCTGCGCGTTAATTGTCTCTGTCATAGAGATGTCTTTCAGGGCTCTTCTGGCAATTCTGGGCACTGCAGTTATCCCAAAGGGACCTACTCAAGTCTGTGGTAACAAACTCTCTGACCCGCTCGTCATGATTTCTCTGTGGCATTTGTCTTTGCCAGAGTGCTTGAAAAATACAGCGTAGGATGAGCTACCTCCCGCCATCATCGAGCAACTCACAGAAAAGGAAACTGTAGCATCTGGGAAATTCTAGAACCCTTTCACACTACCAAAGTGGGTGGGAGAGCAACACTCAGATTTCTTACTATGCATCATGGATTTCTGTTTCTTGGAAGTCTACAATGACATTGTATTTCTTAGTAAGACTTTTGCACACCCATGGCTTTATTGTTTCTTCGTAGCGCCTAGAGATGCGAAAGGTTTAGCATTTCATGTCACCTTGGTCTTTTAGGTAAGGTTATTTTAATGACTGATGGCACAAGTGAGATGATCACTTAAATGATGATCACTACAGGATGACTTAGACTAGGCAGGAATTGAGAAAGGAAATAAACCCAACAGTCTGCCAAGCTAAGTCTTCACCACTGAAAAAGTCTTTAGAAAATTTGTTTGGGTTCAAAGTGCAATTTACTTTCAGACTGGTTTCCCTCAGTACGAAGAAGGAAATTCTTCTCCTTCTTAGGCAAAAAAGTGTAGCTACTAAATTGGGTAACAAGGCGATGAAGTAGGCTGCGGTCACCAGAACCCAGTGATATTCCACGGACTTTTGGCAGTGGAGCTTTATCCCACTGGATGTTACCGCTGATGGTAGTAAGTTGAGGGTACCTGTTCTCCTACAGCTGTAGCATAACCAGTTCCGTTCCTGCTGACGTCAGCTAGTTTCAGCGGGAGCAGAGATGGATCCTCTTCCAGTTGCTTCTAAGCTGAACCTTAACCCGTGGACTGCAACAGGCAAATATAATAACCAAGAAAGCTATTTACATCAGTAAGTGCTCAGAACACAAGAGCAGAAAAGAGAAAGAAAAGTGAATGAAAACCTGGACTAAAATAGGATATTTAGCAGATTCTTAAGATCCTTCTTTGCTTAGCATTAATTCTCACTTCTGGTTTTTTACTCACAGAATACGTATCACCTTTCGATCTTTACAGCAATCCTATAGATGTATCCATAGAGTTATTTCGGGGTATCACAGAACAGGTAGAGCTACCTAGCTTAATAGCATCAGTTTGCACGTAATAAATGTTGATCTTGCATTAAATTCTTGTAGGGTAACCTGTGACATGCCCCATTTAGCACCATGTCGCATAATTTCACCTAATTAAACCTTATTTCTGATATATAAGAAATCTATACTATACATTATTCTTATTACTGCAATCCTTTTTCTTTACAAAGCCTCTAAGAATCCTTAATGATTTTAATGATTTTAAAACCTGGCTATTCAAAACAGAGAGTGTGGAACTGTCATTGCTGCAGATCCATTGCAAAGAATACAATCAGCTGCGTTTTTAAGAAATGGATTGGTAATACGTACATAACGCAGTTTTATCTTTCTTGTGTAGATTTACAAGGCCAAAAGGACCTCATGAATGCATCACCATTCATGCCTATCATGAATTGTGTGACTAAAGTACAAAAAGAACTAATTTAGATGCTTAAACTGAAGCCAGGATGAGCTTGGCATGGCTGAGGAAAAGAGGAAAAAACAATGTGGCTATAAATCATATATTGTTGTTCTTCAGTCTCCAGTGCAATTTAGAAAAGCCTTGGGGCTCCTTAAATTATGCTCAGCTGTCTACAGCTCTACAGGGTAAGTCCTGCACCTGGAAAGTGCCACAGTAGAAAGGTGCCATGGCTCGTCTCTCCAGGATCAGACCCGGAGGAGACGAGACTCTCGGCCCCATGATGACTCACCTTGGGAAAAAGAAATTAAAGTGGGAACTCTGCCTTACGAGTGTGTGTGCATGCGCATGTTATGCAGTAGCATGTTCGTGAAGTAGTCAGCTACATCTGACTTGGCTTCTCAGCCTGTGTTGGGGTTATTCACGGTACTGCTGTCATTATTTTCCAATTACACATTTGTAATCCCATCCAGGGGAGAAGGAGGGATGGAATCAGCGCATAATAATAGACACGTAGGACTGCAGTCTGTAGTCAAGAGGAAAATAGAAATCCATATGTATGGAGATATAATGAGAAAGTTCGCTATTTAAATATGACCAGAACTCTGGGTCAAGGTCAACAGTGCCATTGCTGCCTGGAGCTGATTTCTACTGTGAACAATGGGTCCAGAGTTACTATTATGATTTGCACAGATGGATAAAGTTACATATTTTTACAAGTTTTCGCATGATCTTTTGTACAGTGGGAAAACTTTCATCCTTTGGAATCAAACTTTTTGGATGGCGAGTATTATACAACACAACAGAACAAAACATTTCATGTAGCTTCACAAGGGACTAACTCTCATTTTGTTTCATTTCACTTCATTTCACTTCATTTCATTTCACTCTCCTAGGCTTGAAAAGTCACCTTGCAGGAGAAAACAAAATAATTGTGTTGTAATCTTCAGTTAGAAACTTCTGGGGAACCTCTTGGAAAAGCTGTATGTAACCTAAGAGTTGTAAGCTGAGGACCTCTGGGCCACCATAATAATCTCTGCACCATGTTTAGAGTTTGCATGAAAATCAAACAGGACTGGCATCAACCTAACTGCGTGGAAAACAGTGCAGGATAGGGAGTGTCTGCTGCTATAAACTTCAGGCCCTTCCTTAGACGAGACTGGACAGAACAATTTTCACTTTCAAAGCTCGATAACTGCTCCTCTTTAGGCATTCTCATTGTTTAAAGATTGATTTAAAGGTGACCTAGATATTTGGCTATACTCTGGGTATTTATGCAGGCAGATAGTTCAGAGAAAAAAAACCACAAAGGAAACACTGCTGTTAGTGCCACCAGGTGTAGAATCACCTCCTGCATCCACATTCATTTATCACAGTGGGAGGTAACTAATTTCTCTGAGGAGGTTTTGAATAGTAACTTCTTGGGTGAACTACGCATACTATATCTATGTGTATATATTTATAGGTAGACATATAGGTAGATACACACACTATCTCATTGTTCCATGTGAATTTGAATTTTTTTTCCTCTATCGAATGTACCATATACCATGTATTCCAGACGCTGTCATAACACCTAGGTAAAGATCACACAAACTGTGAATTTCAAACTCTTTACAGATTTCCTGTTGTAAACACACTTTTCCCCCACTGACAGTCTTGTTAATGGAAACATTAAGAAAGATGAAATCAGTACTGAAGATGTCACATTTCCTCTTTTTTCATCTTTGTTACTGTTCTTAAGTTTAACCCTGCCTTTAGTACAGGGCTCAACTCTTTCTTGGACTCACAGGCATCGCCTCCACCTTGGGACCCTTACAGATTTCCCAAGACACAAAGGGCAGTACTTTCAACTGTTTAACTTTTTGTTCAAGTCCATATCGGCTAGAAATTTCTATCATACGATGGCTGTAGCCAACTCTATCAATGCGTGTGATCTAAATCTCACCCACACTGAATATCTGTTCACCTAATGGAAAGAAAAAACTCTTCTGGCTCTTATCAATATGCCCACTAATCTCCCAGCAAAGTCATGAAAGTTGCTATAACTTCTTTAGGACAGAGTTGCACTTGAGGCACATTGGTGTTAGAAAGCTGGTACTACCACTACTTGTTTTGTGGATAATGGATTTCCACCTCTGAGGCCATCGGCATGGAGCCTTGCAAAAGTCATAAATTCACTAGGAAAATTAAAAAAAAAAAAAAAAAAAAAAGAAAGAAAATCGCTGAAACAGAGCTGTATAGCTCTCACGGTTTCAGCCCAGCCGGTAACAAAGCACCATGAAACCACTTGCTCACTCCTCCCCCCGGCCCCGGTGGGAGGGGGAGAAACTGGAAAGAAACGCTCCTGGGTGGAGACAAGGACGGGCGGGATCGCTCCCCACTGATGGGCACGGGCAAGAGCCAGGCTCAGCCTGGGGAAGAGACAGAATCCGTTTAATTGCCGACCAGTCAGACCAGAAGAGGGATAATGGGAAGTGAAGCCGGAGGACAGGAGCTGGGAGAAGAGGGCCCGGGCCTCCGCACACACTTAGAGTCCGGCTCAGCTCTGCCATCCTGAGTGTTGGTGTTTGGTCTCTTTCGGTGCAGGGGGAAAATAATGTAAAAAGCACCCACGCTTTGCTGTAGGAACACAAGAAATAGAGCAAAGGCTGAATTTAAGACCACAGCTTGGATCTAGGGAAAGAGGCCGGTACCACCACTGCGTGCGAAGAGAAGTTGCTTGATTGGAAACCACAGAGCCAGAGGGAGATAAGCCCTAAGCTCTCTTCACATGGTACAATTTATTCCAAGTTTTTGTGGGATGTGTAATACCACCACTGGTTGATTATTTTTTCAATGGCTGTGGGACGCAGTCCATAGCTCTGGCTAGATAAGTGCCTTGGAATGATTGCAATTGCTAGGTAAGAAACTGTTTCCCTCAAAACTGAAAGAATATAAAATGTTTCAGGATGGAAATCCCTGTTACCTCCCATATAATTCAGATAATTGTTCCAGGCGGAACAATTTCTGACTCCTACTGGTAATTGGCTTGTGCTCCAAAGCTCAACAGCTCTTGCAAACTGAATTCCACCTTATGTAATTGCAGCAGCTGTTTATATTTGATATAGTACCTTCTCTTTCAAATAGATTTAAAAGGTTTCCCTGCGATTTCCAGACAGCCTCACATCATAGTAGGTACTCATACCATAACAGTGCGTATCTCCCTTCCTATTTTTTATATAGGTAAGTTTATAGACAGTAAGCTACACAAAGTCAGTTTCCGTCTATTTGATAGGGCCAAGCCAAGGGCAATGCTTCAGTAACAAAAGACAGCACTGCAAACAGAAAGGCCTTGAAACGTGCGAGTAGCAATGAGGTTTTCAGGCTCCCTTGCCCTTGAGAGGGTATTCCCTAGGTTAGAAACCAAAGCACAGAAAGACATGTTAAAACATGCCAAATGCAGAAGCATATTTTGATTGGATAATCTAAAAGAAAGGTACGTCTAACTGGTCAGTTAAGGTAAGAGAGGCTAGAAAGATTCCGAAAATAGCCACATGAGAATGATAAAGATCAATACAATATTTCACGAGGATTCAGTGCAGTAAGGGCAAAAGCAGAAGAATTATAATGCATAAACCTGAAAGCTTCAGTTTAGCTATGACCTTTGAATATGCAGCACAGGTTTGAAGAAGACACATTTCTGATGCTAGCTAAATCTCGAAAGGCACTAAAAAGGCACAGTAGGTATGCCTACGTTGGGAAAAAAACAGACTAGTGTAAAAAAACTCTAGAAACTAATCATGACAACCTAACTCATGCAAATGGCAAGAGATAAATATGAATATAATCAAGGTGCCTAAGTAACAGATTACTGACTTGAAGACAGAAGTGCCCTCAAATGTTGGAGGAGCTTATGTAGTTCACGTCTGTACCTCAGGCATTCACCTCCTGAACCTCAGCTAGTGTAAATCAGCACAGACTAATTGGACTGAGGTTAGCCAAACTGATTTTAACATCTGCTGGGGATTTTGCCCTCTGCTTTGCTCTGTAAGACTGACTAAGGGTTTTTATTCCTTTATGTGTCCATGTTCCCTCTTTTTTTTTTCTCTAGGGATGGCATAAAACTTCTTTACTACCATGCTCTACCTTTTTATGAATTAATATGCCCAAGACTAAAGCTGAAGTGTGCAGCTGGTTTAAAAAGAAAATCAGTGGAAAGTTTTTCTCCAAGAATATGAAATGTATTGAACCTAAGAATGTTGCACACTAATGTGATGATTTAAATGAAATTCTCTCTCTAAAAAATTTGGAAATAAATTTTTCTGTAAAAGGAATGTCACAACTGCAATCTTTTTGAAATAGAGCTGGTTGGGTTTTGCATTGTTTTAAGACAAGCTTTACGGAACTACGAACTCGGTTATAATCCGATTTTGCTTAAGTGAATGGTTTGCTTGATCAAAACCATGGGGTTTTTTTAATATATTTTAACACTGGAAATTTTAAGCTTTTGGTGCTGCTCATGTTCAGATAAAAAAAAATATCCAAACCTGGAATTTCCCACATCCAATAATTCTGGGCCCTGTATCAAGTGATGGCTTTGTGATATCAAGCATCCTCACCAGGCAAGATAAATACTATGAGAGTTATTTGCAAGGATATTATTCAGAATTGCTGTTGGTAAAAAACTCTAGCTCCGCCAAACAAGATTTTCATGTAAATTACTGATTACTTGAGTTCTTTGGGCAATAAGTTAGTATTTGTAATGAATTCAGCTACCAGTTGATTGAGTAGGTGACTTTAAATTTCTTATAAATATTTTACAATTAATACGCAAAACTGTTATCTTTTTTCTTAACAATGACCATCAGTGTGTCACCTCCTTGCCTTTCCATAAATCTACTTTTTATCTGGTCAACTATTTCCTAGAAGCTGAGCATCTAATTTCAAATTAAGTAGTTTGTCATTTGGGGCTTTTTTCTGCAGGCTTTCTTCTGCTCTCTTGAGTTTTGCCGATGGATCTGTGCCTTGTGCGGTGAAACATCTAAGCTTTAAAGGTATTCAGAGTTGTGCAAGAGTTGGAGTGAATCACACTGTAGATTGAAAGGTTCCCATTACCTGACAGATGGTCTTCCCCGTCCTAAACCAAAATATAGCTTGCCGTCTTTATTCATGCTGAATAATGTTTTACTCTTCAAGCAACCTCCTCTTCCCGTTGAAATAAATGGAACCATCAGAGGAGTAAGAAACCCCCCACTTAAAAAAACAGCAAAAAGTCATGCAGCCCCTTTCACCAGCACCACTACATTTTTATGAGTAGACCATTAGAAACACAAGACTATCAGAACTGTATTTCTACTTCTGAATATATTTCTACTTCACTTAAAAGTAGCCTTTCAAAGGTGTGTCTGTTACCAGCAAATGTATTTTAGATTATTCCTCTCTCTGGTTTTGTTCACAAGCCATCTCTGAAGTTCAGGCAAGAGCTGAGATGAGACCAAAACCATTTTTCAGTGGATATATGTTTCGACAGCTACATGAATTCACGCAATACTCTTTTGAATGTCTTGTATGGTTACTTTCAGCAGGCATTCACTTACTGAGTTTTATAAACACCTGCTCTCCAGGTGTTTTTAAACAGGCATCAATAAACATGCATTGAGGATGAGTTTTTTACCATGGGATCTTAACAAGCGATGGCTGCGTTGGCTTAGCCCTTCAGCTAAGAGACACAGTGAGATTTTAAAAGTTCTTGTCACTACTGAAACAAAAGTTTGGTGATTCATTACCTGGCAACTGCCCTGACATGTCGTGGGTAAAGTGACAATACTGACTCAGTATGGAAGAGGACAAGGGCTGAGGAAATGGAAGAGGACAAGGGCTGAGGAAAGGCACATCCAGAATGCAGCAAATTTGCAAGTGAATGCAAGACAGTTCCTCTCTGTCCCCAGTCTACTCAGCCTGTGCAGCTCACCACATTTAATTACTCTTAGACTGATGATTCTGGCTGTTTTCTTGATCTTTAGTAAAAATAGCGACTATAAAAATTAGAGTGAGAACAGAAACGTTCGACCCCTGTTCTCCATGGGTTACATATGCAAAGACTTGAAAGAGTCAGGAGGTAAACAGCTATACTACTCAGCAGGTAGAATCCTGGAAATGCTCATTGCCAGGAAAAGGGTTCTAGGATAGAAGGATCAGTACTTTCATCTGTTTAGATACCCATTATTTCCTTAAGCGTCTAAGGTCTACTCAGGCAATATGATTGCCAACTTAATTGTTAAATTTCCTGTATTTCATGAATGTCTTTCTATCAATCATACTGAGCCTAATCCAGCTCTGTATGAAGTCTCTGAAAAATTATCATTGACTTCAGGGGAAGTTGAATCAAGAAGCAATAGAGATGCTGGTTGATGAGATATGTGTATAAAATTCAATCACCTCTTAAAAACAAATCACATCCTACCTCAAAAGCGATAAAATGTCATTTAATTTCTGCTGGCATTCCTACTCACTTCTGCACCTGCAGAGACAATATTCTCAGGCTTGAATGATATTTAGAATTAAGACAAAAGCAGAATGTCAACAGGTAAAGTAATTTGGCTCTCATATTGACTACAGCAATTTGGGTGGCCACTGCTGTGAATTAGATGAATGACAGCTGGAAAAAAATCAGAGTACCAGCAATAAAAATCCAATTGATATGAGAAATATATCTAAAAAGTACAAAATAATAAAATAATATAATGTTTCATTACCTTTCTACAGTTACCTAGCAAGGACTGTTTTGTAAGTGCGGTCCTTCAGAAGAACCATGTGACATTTCCCAGGGAACATGTGATAACTGTTCTCTTTCCTCGTACCGTACACTTAAATATCTATGGATCTCACTTGCCAGATCAACAAACAAGTGGAGCTCTAATGGCTTGGCACTGGCTGGCTATTAGTCAAATAGTGGTGAAGGAGTGGGACATAAAAAAAAAAATACACCGGACTAAAACTAAATGAGATCAACAGGCAAAGGAAATAGCCTTCAAAGGAAGTTTTGTCCTGAAGGAGATGTGGCAAATACGAATGACTTTCATTAGTCTTCAGGTTTTAACCTATGGTAAAAAAACGGAAAGCAAGGGAAAACGTCGCTGGGTTGGAGTATACTTCTATCTTTTAGTCTTTAACCCCTACTTTTTTGGGTGCCCAGTAAGGCCCAGAAGATGGGTTGAAGAGGGATGGGAGAAGGGTATGGCAAGTGTGCTTGGTAAGGTTTTAAATCTTAACCTGTTTTCCGCAATGTCCTGGATGCACGCATAACCAAATCCAACAGGAGTTAAAACTCAGATTTATTCTTAGCAGAAGTTAGTTAGAAGTCCAGTAACATTTTATAAAACCACAGTCTCAGTGGCGTAAGGGGAATTAGTACTACGCAGGCAACTTAAGAGTCCTTGAGATGTAAAGTGATGACTCAAAATGTGCCATCACTCACCTAAAAGCTGAGGGCTCTGTCCCTCGAGGAGTTACCTCAGACCTGCCCCGACCTGAGGGGGAGTCCCTGACCGCAGACCCGCTGCTCCCAGGAGCACCGATCCCAGCGTGTCCTCCGGCGGGACCCGGTTTATACCCCTGTCCAATCTGACCGTGGTCGTTAATCCCTCTTGGCCAAGACGGTCACCTCAGCGTACCTGGCACGGCTCGGCTGGCCAGTTCAAATTTCGACCTGCGGCCTCCAGGGTTTAGGGGTTTTTTTTCCCTCCCTTTCTCCCTGCCTGGAAAAGTTTTGTTTCCTACTGGCAGGGTGGAGGGAGGGGACGCATGGACTGCCACATCCAAATGACATCACCTAAACCCAACCAAATCCCTGTAGAGTTGCCAGTGGGTTCCACGGTAGCAAGACTGCGGTGCTGTGGGCAGACAGCTGCCCATAGAGCAAAGGTCATCCTCTTGAAAGGTGCATGCCAAATACATACATTGCCATATAGATATAGACTATAGGAGTAGGTATAGATCTAGGTATGGGTGTAGATATAGATTATATAGATATAGGTGTAGATACATGGCGATTTGGGATCAAAATGTTTTATCAGAACTCGTTACATCTGTAGATATGGAAGGAGGAATTTTTATTTTAATAATGGCTATATATTTTGCTTCGATCTCGTAAGAACACTATCTTTTTTCAAAAAACAGAAAAAATAAAGGAAGTCTTTTAATTCAGTCGCTTTGATTGTTCATACTTTATCTAATTGTATTGTGTAAAGACAGACGAAAGTAAAAGCAGCCAATTAAAAGTGTCAGGAAGGTCTTCTCGACATTTCCAGAACAACTTTTTCTTGTAAACTTTCTTGCAGACGATTTAAAAATGTTGACTTCTCTTTCCAATGTGGGATGAAGAGAAAAATCACAAATTACAGGCACAAAAACATGGATTCCCAATGAGTACTAAAAACGCACTTAATATTGCTACTTACTTACCTCGCAAGGTTGGTGGGAGATTTCGTTAGACGAGGTTTCTCAGGCTCTGAAGGCTGCCGAATGAAAGGTACTCTTTTGTGCAAGCACAAAGTGTTATTACTGTATTGGCGTCTGAAGCTGACACGGAGGCAACTCCCATTCCAACAGAGGCAATTTGCAATCCTCATCTAAGCAACCAGCTTGCATACACGGTTTTCCCCTTCGGGGAGTATTTTCTCTAAGTATTTTACAGTGTGTGGCTTTATTTATTTATTTTGCTAGTGAAAGGTAAACCGCATCTGTGCAAAAAGCAGTAGGAATCACGCTTGGAAAAAGTCTGGATTGTTCAGGCTTTTCTCAGTTCCTTCAGAATGAAATTCCTGCAATAGGACGTAATGAGTTTTCATCTTGGGGGGAGTCAAATGTTACTGTGTTATTTACTTCAGCATGCGAAGAGTAGAGGAGCGTTTTATTAGGAATATACGGAGTGAATCAATAACCCAGCCTTACCGAGTAGCAAAGGACAAGGTCCCCCTCTTGTGATTCTGCCTCCTAGTGTGGCTGCCTGAAGTAGGACTTTCTCTAAGGCTGTAGTATCGTGTAAATCATTCTCTTTTTTTAATAGGCAATGATTAGTTTGCGTCTCGGACGGGGTTCTTTGACTAATTTCAGTTCTTGAATGAGAAAAGAGAAAATGTATGGATTTTTAAGATGTGCAGATGTCATACACATGTAGGTTAGTGAACGTGCTACTGATGAAAATGTAGTACTTAAAAGCACAAAGGGAAATAAGTTTTGCTCTTCTGTTCTTTAGGTATCCCAAGCAGTTCTGCTGGTGTACCTCAGTCTGGACTCAGAGTGAATTTTTTTCAATTCCAAAGCCATGCTTGGGCCAGCTCTTTCACTCAGTCACAAATTTTCATTAGGATTACCACGGGGCAGATTTAAAAAATTGAACAGTACCTTTTTCAATTAACTAGACAAAGAGATTTTTTAAGTGCCTAACTGTGTTGGAATTGGATATGTCAAGATCTTCAAGTATTCAATGCTAAGGTTCTGCTAACAGTGACCACTCATCATATCCCAAAACATGGATCTGC
This sequence comes from Elanus axillaris, assembly GCA_026212715.1. Classification (NCBI taxonomy): domain Eukaryota; kingdom Metazoa; phylum Chordata; class Aves; order Accipitriformes; family Accipitridae; genus Elanus; species Elanus axillaris. The sequence goes on from JANZLQ010000032.1 coordinate 25,402,713, forward strand.
ACAGGCGTTCAGCATTTTGAGGTCTGCATAATTCACTTCCAAGCATTCTATGGTATACCTGGTCTTTGAACCTGGGAAAGGGCTAACCTGCAGCAAATATTCCTGACTTCAGTGCTGGTTTTAAATTTTGACCTGTTTTTCAGGAATGTTTTAGGGGGGCGGCTTGGTTGGTTGTTTCCATTATCTAGAAGGCATTAAGTTATTTCATAGCAGTAGTTTTTAGTGCTAGTGTTTTCACTTTCCACTCTGCTTTATTGCCTATGCTAATGTTCACAGTTATTTTTTCTGGGCCACTGTGAGCCTATATATAGAATAGGCAGAGCGTATTAATTCCTGGAAAACCATTTGTCCTATATATTTTGTAGGACCTCCAACAAGTTAATAAAGATTATAACCAGAGAGTATTTTTCCACCCCACCTTCCAGAATGCAGTGATGAACCTAACATCCACTAACGTTGATCCAACAAGATCTAAACTTGTATATGTGAAGGTCAGCTTCTTACTGTTTTTCAAAACGCATTTTAGAGAAAATGGAAAAAGTGGATAAGAAAACCAATAACGTGTTGTTTCCTCTGAAAAGCTACTATCTGGCCTGACATTTAAAGTAAGATTTGAAAGGTGCCTACAAACCCCACAGTGTTAGGTCATCATTCCTTGTAAAACATGCTACGTGAGCCATTTATTTCCTCAAATGAGACAACCGAGAAAACACACAGAAAATGTTGCGTGTGGAATTTCGAACACCTCCAATGACAACCCATTTAGCACTCTTTCCATGGCCACACTAATGGGAAGGATTTGTTGATGGCAGATGAAAAAAAGGTTATTCTTTCTCAGTATATTGTCAAAAGGTGATATAGAGGCTGATCATCGGGCTTCTCGAAAGCCAACAACTCTTCAAATGCCCTAGGGATAAGGGATGGGTTAGAGGAAATAGATATTTGATCTCTTCTTATCTTTTTTGAATTAATAGGACATTGTACATGTAACAGGATGAAAACCAAGTGTATACAACTACTGCAGCACTTTCTGGGTTCAACGCTTATAATTACCTGACAATAGCAGGTTGTCTTTCAAATGATACAGCTAAGGCAACGACAGTAATGGTAACAGGGGACTCAGGCAGGCAGGTAATTATCTCCATATAGATGATTAGAAGGTATGGGAGGAAAGAGTCTTATGAACGATCTTGCTTAAATTCAGTTTCAAATAGCGGTGTATTGAGAAAGAAACTGAAGGCCCGCAGCTTATGTCTTGCGTGTTTCCTGGGAAGCTCTGAGAATTTTCCACTTGATGTGGTTAGTTTAGGGGTTGAGTGTGGCTAAATGCCTAACAGGACTGTCAAACCTGAGCCTTTCTATAACTCACTATATCGAAGCCGTGGGCTGCATATTTCAAAAAAAGAATAGCATTTCCCAGACAGAGATTTGCTGAAAGGACAGAGGTGATGGGCCCCGAAAGATTTAAAGAGAACAGGAATAAACAGAAAAGAAACAAACAAAGTTTCCATCTGGTAGGTTATACTGCAAAATAAATAAAAGCTTTGCTCCAGATCATGTTCTTGGAGTAGTTTTAAGAGGCCCTCTTAGAACAAAGTCACAAGGGTTTATAAAAATTTTTGCAAATAGATTTATAACCTCTTTGTAGCACAGCTTATTTACAAGCATTGTATACCCTGGTTGGGTCTCTTTGCTTTTAAGGAGGCACCGTTGCAAAGCAGATCATCTGAAGGTGTGATGGGTACACTCAACTCCTTCACCAAACTAGCAGGAGTTTGGTACAGCTTCGAAAGGAGGTAAAGACCTGAGCCATAACTGGGCCAAGAACTTCTCTAGTTCCAGTCTGTTCTCTGAAAGCCCACAAAGGAACTGAGTGACAGTGAGCACTGGTGCATATGAGCTTGGAACACCCATCATGCGATTAACACGTGACTAGCAGGTAGCTTTTCCAAGACTCATTTATCAATGAACAAAGTAAGTTGTGGGTACAAGGAGTCTCATGCATGCCTTTTCCATTGCATGGAATTTGGCTACAGGCCAACCCCTCTACTCCATAAAAATGACCGCCTAAGTAAGCCTTCTCTGGGCTCTCCCTACTGAGCAGCCGGCAGCAGGACATGATCCCCTTGAGCTGGGACGCCTTTCAAGGCTGCTTCCCAAGGCAGAGAGACTTCTTACGGACTGCTTGTTATATCCTTTGTGCAGTACAGTAATAGAGTGAACCTTGCCACTCAGCTTTGTGAAGCTGCGCTTTTACAACATCATATTGCAATACAACCGCCTTTGCTGATACCTTTGACATTGGTTCTTTAAGTAGTTTAAATTGCCCGTTTGCGTCAAGTTGGCATAGTCGGCAGGATCCTGAATCCCAATTTGTAACACGGTAACTCATAATTAGTTCCTGCGCTCTTTCTATTAGTCTCTAATTCCAGCATTGTTCATTTAAGGTTTTCGAAATTGTAAGCATTGAGTCGTTTTTCCAACTGCTTCCCTCTGATACAAGTGAGAAGTCCCAACACTGAGGCTGGAAAACGAAAACGTATTTTCTTGCTAAATTTGAGAGAGTAAAATGTGGACTAGAATTGACCCAGAAAGGCACCTTGACCTCTAGGCATATGTTTTAGCCGCAGCGCAAGTCCTCAGAGTCAATCTGAAACACCAGGATTTGTTTTCCCTTCTCCTTCACGCTGGCTCACAGAAGGAGGAGTCTGGCGTTTGAGGTCCCTGACTACTGTCTGGCACCTGGAGGAGACCCCAGGGGTGAGCTGCACGTCCATGCCAGCACCACCACGGCAGGGGCTGCGACCTCGACCTCTACATCTGCCTGGCACCAAAATCGTAGCTAGCAGATAACGCTAGATAACGCTAGATAGCAGATAAGCTCCAGTAACGCACACAGTGAGCTGCTTCTGCCGGCACAAAGCTTTTGTGCTTCACAGTTTTACACAATTTTTTTGAGTTGTTATTACATCCACAAAGAAAGGACCAGGCATCTCCTGTGGAAGGGAATAATACTCCGTGTGTTTGTGTGTGTGTGTGTGTACATAGCAGCTGGTTAAAAATCTGTTCATTTATTTCATGGATTTGACTGATAGCCAGTTTGGAGGCTGAAGAAAAAGCGTTCTGGTTTTCTCTGTCCCTGTCAAATGGATATATTAGGCTGACTGTCATCTTACAGATATTTGCTTGAAGGGCATGCAAGCATGTTTAATGATTTTTTTATCCCTTCTTCTTAATGTTGTACCTGAGGCTTACATGCAAGTATTATTTTGCCTCTACATACTATTTTACGTAAAATGACTAGCATTTACCATAGCTTCTTTCTTTGATATAAATATTTTAACTATACCTTGGGTTGGCCTACAAGCCACCCTCCTAAAATTTTAGATTCTTTTTTTTTGTGATTCAGATGAAGTTACAAAAAGGCAGTAATATCATTTCATGTCAAATGATGAGACTAGATGCTGCTTTCAGGCTCAGAAGCAGGGAACGTGCCCAGATACCCATCAGAAAGACCAACTGATAGGGGTAACATTGGCACAATTTAAAACCTGGCAACACGATTTCAGTGAGACCTTAAGAAAAAATAATGCACTCAATGCGATTTAAATTAACTGGACATATGCTTGCAGTGGCAATTATGTTAATATGTTGAAGACCCCTTAGGGCTGAAAACGAATAGCTCTTAGAATCCCTTGGAAAAATTATGTGTGTTGCAAACTTGTAGATCATTTCGAAATCTGTTTCAGCAGTAAAACTAAAAGAAACAGCTTTCCAAGCACTGAAGTCAAATTCACTCAGAGTATAACTTCACTGACTTCAACAGAGTTATCCTAATGATGGATTTAGGCCAATATTTACAAGACATTTTCTTGTAAAATGTCTTCTTTAAAAAGATAAGAAGCTTTCATTCTAATTCAAACTATTATCACTATTACAGAAATCCATTAACAGCTTTGGTGTGCGGGTTTACCTCTCCTTCTACACTATTTTGGGAATAGGGTGGCCAGCAGAGGCTATGCTGATGAATGTAATGGAGCTAGGTGCTGTTGATATGGAGGTAATCCTCCAAAAATAGAAATGCAGATGTTGACTCACTGGGAAATTATCGTGGGGTTTGACCTGCTTGGGATTTGACGCTGCACTCCTTGACGTTACTAGTAAAAGTCTCATTCGCTTGGGACCTTGCAGACCTTGGCAAGACAGAGCTTTCTGCAGTAACCTTTCCTGTACGTAACCACCAATATAGTAGCGAAGTAAGGCTTTCAGCAGATACTCTTTTTGAAGTAGACTGTAAAAGGAAAGAAATGCTCTGTCTAGGAACATACTGAAAACTAATTTCTTAAATTGGTTTTTAGATGCTCTACAGCCTAGGCTAATGAAAGCACATATATATCCCACAGCCAGGGACAACTGAAAGGAGGTTTATTCTCCAGAAATCTGCTCCATCTTAGCCTGTTTCTATCCATGGTTTGGAATTTATACAGAACTACACTGATTCACACCAAGTGTTGTATTTTCTCCTTGAAAATTCTGCTATGACTGCAACCATATAGCCCTAACACAAGCAAAATATTCATGAAGTTCAGCAGCACTGAATTCTTGTTTGAACCGCTACCAAGCTCCTTTATCAGTCAAAGAGAAAATAAGTAAGCCTAATCTTTATAACAAAACTGTAAAGCAACTCTGAACCACCAGAGCAAAAAGAAAGTTATTGATATCAGCAAAACTGGTAAAGATATGTTCAACTATACTATCTGTGCTAGTTAAGAATCAGACCTCTGGTACAGCCATATGTGCATAAATCTTACGCAACCTCACAAAAAGCACATGAAAAATGAGGAATCTAGGAAAAGCTACTGAAAAACTGAAACTGATGGGTTTGAGCTTACAGATTTACTTGCGCTTCTATAAGTAACATAACTGATTTATGGAAATTGATGGGAGTTCTGCCTTCCTTATGAACAATTCATCCACACGCAGGAATCCATCCACAGATATGTGCTTCAGGGGTCACTGATACTATTACACAGGACTGAAAATGGAATTGCTGTCCACTGTAGTGAGATAGATATAGTTAGTGAGAGAGCAACAAGGAAATGATGCTCTTCATTCTCTCAGTGATGAATTATTCTAAAACTTAAGATGAATGTTACAGATCCCTCTAGACCTTGATGTTGGATCAAATACTCTGCCAGGACAACTCCTTTCAATACCAGAGAAAATTAGTAATTTCCATTCCTGTAGCCAGAGTTCCCTGACAATAATAAAAAAAGTAAAATAAAAAAAAAAAAAAAACCACAACAAAAAAACCAAACCAAAAAAACCCACTTGAAAATAGATATATTATGCATACATCATTACCAGAAAGTGTATCGTTTGTGATACCATCATTCATTCTAATTGCCTTCCTCCATCTGTCCATCCATCCATCCATCCACCCATCTGTTCATCTGTCCATCTAACAAGGTAGTTAAATAGCTATCTGCCTACATATCTCTCTCTCCGTATCTCCCCGTGTATGTAACTATCTGCATACCTACCACAATGGAGTGCTCATGTTATTCCCAACTGCTCGCCTGCTATCCTGGGCTTGATGGTCCGGACCACAACTCCCCCCGCTCCCTCTCCCCACCCTCCCTGCTCCGTGGCAATCGAGCCATCTAATGGGAAATGAGAGTAGAAGAGCAAGACACAGCTGAGCTTGTTTAATATGCTGTTTCTGTTAACCACCTCTGTCGCCTCCAAGGAGCAGAGAAGAAAGACGGGCCAAAAATTGTCTCCTAGCTCAGCTAGGACATGGCAAATAACAGCATTTGCTTCCAGCTGTGAATGGGACTGAACGGCACAAATGCATCTGCTCTCATCGTTTCCCATCCTCAGAAGATAATGGGAATTGATCTCAGTTGAGAAAGAACGGATTTAGTCACAAACTTTTCTGCCAAGTCTAAAAAAGTACCATAGTAAGAGTATTCCTCTTCTTTGTGATCTAGGAGATGGTAGCTCATCTGCTTCTTGCCAGGAACCGGGGCGACGAAGAGATCTCATCTTGTGCTCTCCTAGACGGTGGTACTAACGGGGGTGGTGCCGGCGGAGACCTATACCTGTCCTGGGAGAGGTGCCTCGCTCTGCTCTACTTCATCAAACGACTTCGAGAAAACCTCTGGTGGGATGAATTAAGTTGGGAGGTTTGGCCAGAGGCCCGTGCCCCAGCTAAGCAGCAGGACTTGGCCACATCCGCACGTCGTTTGCCTTGTTCAGCCCAAGGGCAGGGCTGGAGCTGCATCTCTTCTGGATTGCCCTCGAGGGCCACCAGGCAAGAGGAGCCGCGCTGCTTATTAAGAAGCAGTGTCACCCTTCCCCACATCCACCACAATTAAGCAAGGAAAGGGCATATCCCAGGCCCCTGCAGGAGATTTCAGCTCCTCATCTTCACGCTCCTTTGCCCTGAGGACACGCACTGGCATGGAGGATCCCTCAGCCCTGTCGTCATCTTTAGCCCTTTCAAAAAGCCCAGACTTGTCTCATCCATAAACAACTCTTCGCCTGTTTTCTTAATTTTCAATTTGGTACGAAGACCTGGAGTTCTTGTTTTTATCCTCATTTTGATGGTATACGTGCCATCTGCCACAGGCTTTGGGAGCAAGCTTCTCCACCATCCGTATGGATGGGATCAGAGATCACAACATTACTGACAGAGGAGCAAAAAAGGCAAAATAGGACAACCTGTGAAAACATCTGTCTCCCCAGTTTGGGAAGGGCGTGCCTTTCGCAGCCAGCCAAACACCTCACATTTTGGTCTTCTGAAAAGCAAAACAGTTCAGATTCAGATTGTTACATTAAAAAGTCAACTGGCAGGCAAACAACATGGGGTCTGATTGCAGGAGACGATGTGCAGCACAGCATTTCTGAGACAGCCACAGTATCAAAAGTGTTCTTCGTGCACAGTGGCAGAAGACTTTAAAGTAGACAGTGAAAGACAGCAAAGAAAGAATTTATCACAGTCATGATTTTATGTAATGACTTGGTGTGCATTAAGACCTCTAGAAAAAATTCAAAGAAATCTTTTGGATTCGAGTCGGATTCGAGAGAGACAATTGCTGGTGTTGACAGATAACTGAATTACAGACAAAGAGGATGAATGCATCTGGCAAGTTTCTTTTCACTGGATCCAATGTATTTTGTCTTTTAGAGATTATTAAACATGTCCTAGGAACAGTCTTACCACCATAGCAACTGAGTTTCTGGCCTGTCCTGAACTTAAAGTCTGCCAATGTTTTCCTAGAATTCACAGGAGGACACAGTGAATTTTGTCTCTCCCTAAGAAATGAAACTGGAAGGAAGTTATAGACAATTCCATGGCACGTTTCATAAGAGTGAGGGTGTCTTAATGCTAGCTCATTGGCTAAATTCCAAGCTGGCTAATTATATTCTCTCCCCATAATGTTTCCTGCAGTTTCAATTAAAGAAGTTATTAATTACTTCCCCTCCTAAAAACTGTTAGCCATACTGCTGGCCCGGAATAACTTCTGTGTTTTCTCAGTAGTATGTTTATGTACAGAAGTGCTCTGGAATTCTGGGGTGAAAGTCACTAGAAAAATGTGCACGATTGCTGGCTTTTATTACTGTGTCAGCCACAGCCCTCTTGGATTACTTTTACTGTTAATAATAAATATATTTTATTTTTATAACGCTCAAGGCATCTAATAATGAAAAGATGTAGCCAAATTTCTAATTAAAAAGCTCTTTTCTTTAAAGTAGTAAATATCTCATGATTGTGAGATGTAGTCTGGATGTGTATCAGTGCACAGATTGCTGGTCATGACATTCAGCTTACTGCAGGTGAAGGGAGACTTCGGACTACAGGCTAGCTCCAAAAACTCCAAAAAACTGTGTGTCTGTCACCATCCAAATCATACCATGTTTCAGTCACTGTAATCCTGCAATAAGCTCTGGGTAGGCATAACATCAAGTGGTCATTTCAAAATCAGGAGAATTTTAAAGTTTCCCTGATCTTTGTAATCAGCTTGCTTTTATTCTCTTCCCTATTCCTTGACATCACACTTAGTAATTCCCAGTACTCCTGGATCTTTCATCTTGAAAATATTACAGATGTTATCTCTCTTTGCTCAGGCATACATTAACCTAAGTATAATCTTTCGGCATAAAGAGCTTTTGAAGGCCTCCGACCATTTCTGTTATCGTTCTCTCTGGCTCCATTCAGACCTCACGGCTCCCTCTGACCTGTGAGATCTCAGCGGCAAAGATACTAGGAAATCAGTCTACGCAGAATACACAGTCTGTACCGATCTAGGAAACCAGCCAGAATAATTCAAGAAACGCATTCGGAGGTGAAGGTCTGGAACACAAGAGCCGACACGTAACATTCAATGCCGTGGTAAGAGAGAAAGTGGAGTCGCCTGAAACTCCTGAGGCGGCAAAACTTGCCGTGGCTCATCCCAGATTGGAATGAGCAAATCGGTTCTGTAAAATTTTAAATTCCCTGTAGCAATGCCAGTCTTGGATGCCTCGACCGCTTTGCTTCTGTCAAGTTTAATGAGTACTCTGCTCAGACCACAAAGGTCTGGCGTTCTTCCTTCCCTTCCTTCAAAAGACACGGTAAGTATAATATTTAGACATATTTTCCCAGCTTGTCACCTCTTGCTTCCTTTCAGAATCCAGATTGGTCAAAATCAAAAAGCCCTGAAGAACTTTTAAATGTGTGACTCCAAGCATTTAAAAGTTGTCAACTAATATAAAAACTAAGAAAAGTTTGAGCACTTGGTGAACTTAATCCAAGTGGTGTGGAATTCCTGGTACTTCCCTGAAAACGTAAGAATTGTGGGGTTTATCCCGTACCAGCTGTCCCTGCTGCAGCTTGAAAGAATTGACATCAGGCAGAAGACGTTCCATGAAAAGGCATTATAAGAAACAGTAGAGAAATGCTCTGTGTGCAAACATGAATTAAGGTTTTTTTGGGTTTTGAAAGAAAAATAAGCAAAACCAGGTGACACAGCACAAAATTCCAAATGTAGATGAAACAAGTATTTAAAGTACTATTTAAACAACAGAACGGAAGAGATCCAAAATGTAGGGAACTAATCGTATTTGGACAAACGACTCCTCATTGGAAGGAACAGGTGCTGAGGCATCTCAGCGTCCTTTTGTATCTGGGCAGTATGCCTAGGAATCATGTGCAATTTCCAACAGCAGGTTGACACATTCTGCGTGGAAAGATTTCTTCTGCCATATTCATATCAGGCAGTATTTATTCATTTGAAATTCACTTGGCATGTATGTTAGAGTGATATACTAGCTAGTTGAATGTAACCTCAGATAAAGGTTTAGATGCAAAGGTGCAGTCGCCTAGAACGTGTCTTGCAGCTCCGTTGACCACACAACGGGAAGATTCTGGAAGTGCAAAACGTGCTGGGGGAGGCACCATGTAGGACCTGACCTCCTTGAGCTTCTTGGGCAGCAGGTCCAGCCCCACCACCCTGTGTTAACGGCTCGTTACTTGATACTTCGTCTCCCGCCGACAGCTCCATAACAGAATTTTAAAATAATGGTTTGGCAAGAAAACTAAAATACTATTTCCAAATGGTTTTCCTCTCTACAAGGACAATCCTGGTTTTAGTTCACCGCAGTAAATCTTGGAGGCTTAGGCAGACACCTGCACATACGCAAACCCCAACGAGTACCCTTTAACTTAGGTGCTGCGTCCAGGTCCGAGATAAGGCTTCAGATTCTAGTCGTGAGAAAAATCAAAAGGAAGACATCATCATAAATATTTTACAGAATTCGGGGAACGTTTAGGGGAAAGCCAGCTATGCAATACATTTCACTCCGGATATTTCTTCCGTGAGCTGTTCATATAGGGCCTCCTCTTTCAAATCTTCTATAACGGAACGAATAAAAATCAGTTTCTATAGAAAGAAATGCAGTGACATTTTAAAAGAAGTGTATCACAAAAAGTTTCAATATAGATGTAATAGGCTTTGCATTGTGTGAAATGTAATTGAGTGCTTTCTAAATTATAGCTGTGTAAAAATATCTGTTAATTATGTGCCTGATAAGTGACAAAAGATTTGTTTTAGAAAATCAATTCTTATTTAGCTTAGATGCAATAACTGACGAAAATATTTAACTTCTTTCCTTTAAGGAGGTTGGGGGCTAAAAGGTTGACTGATATGGAAGGGTGGTGAGTTGAGTCCTCTTTCGGATTCAGTTCAGTCTTTCCTCTGGGAAGATAATCAAGCCTTACACTAGCATAAAAGTGATGACCGTGAATAGGTTTTTGTTATATAAATATCCAATAATTGATCTGCAGTTTATACATGAATATATCTGCTATCTATCACATCTTCACATCTTTGTGATGCTGCTGTGTAATTATACGAAGGCATGGTTATACAGTAGAGCATACGATCTATACATGTGGTACGTTATGACACCTGCACGTATATCATATGTATATGTCATAGCTATGGAAATAATTTTTTTTCCCCAAATGCTTCTTGTGGATAGCAAAACCATTTAAAGCCAGATATGGCTTTTATGGTAAACTGACTCAATGCTTTTAAGTCGCTGCCATGATAAACCAGCCCTTGTAATTCATCTGTGATTTTCAGATACATACATTTGCTGTCAGCGTAGAAAAGGAAATGCAAGTGTCTTCTACAAGACTAGCGATGACTTCAGAGTCAAACAGGTAAGGATAACTCCAGGGATATGATAAGACCAGGTGTAGGCAGCTACTTTGCTACACGCCCAAGTCACACTGTCTGTGCCTGCTGAAGGGAAGTCCGCAAAGCAACAGCCCCATGTTTTCAGTACCAGGAAGCCGTAGAGCAAAAAGAGACCAAAAAAAAAAAAAAAAAAAGAATAGCTTCTTAGAACATTATGTTCATCTTAACTGGGTTTGTCAGATATTTTTACACGTTGCCTTTGCCTCTGTGGTATCTCGGTGTACTTCAGCCTGTGCTACAAACCTGGAAGAGAACAACTTTTCAGGTACTACCCTACAATGGAGTGCTTACCATATGCTATTAAGTAATTTATGGCCCCCCAGACCATCTTTAGTCAGGGAAATTTATGGGATTTTTGTGTCAACAAAGTTGTTTTAATTAATCAAGCACATTCTCTGTATCGTTTATATCATCCGCTCCGTGTGTGTGCATTTCCCCGTGCAAGTGCAGGAAGAGAACTGGATCTGTGTTCTGTTCCCAGTAAGAAAGGAAAAGCCAGTATTTTTTTTGAAAGCGCAGTGCTCAAATGCTAGGACCTTTGAAGCATTTGAGTTAACAGCTTTGGTGTAACTTTAACGTTGCTATATTTTTTGCTGTTATTATCTGTGAAATCTTTGGAAAGATTTACAGATGGATGGATTATGCTTCGGTCAATGACTGACTGTCAAATGGGAAGTATAATCGCTCTGTGAATTATCCCCGTTTTGTTGGCACAGAGAAGATCTAAGAAAAGAATGTTCTTGACACAAGCAAGAAGTCATGGAGAATTAAGCTGTAAACCTCCTCACTATTCTCCACAGTGAGAACCAGTAACTTTTCAAAGAATGAGCTTAACTGTATTTTCATGCAGAAGGCAACAGGCTTCCTCACAAGAGGATTTTTGTCACATGCCAGGCCAAATGTCAAATATTTCTTCCAAGTTTCAGGAGATAACATGGTTTCTTAAAGAAACAGCTTTAAGTATTTTCCCAAAAATGTTCAAAGACGGCGTATCTCTTAGTGCTGAAACGTTCCCAACAGAGCTTCCCAGCGTGGAGCATTTCAGCCCAGATTCTTTTTAAACTTGATCAAGTTATTAAGTTATCGAGTTGTCCGGTTACTGTGGCTTTGAAAATAACGTCTTACAATGTGAAGTATCAGAACTGCTGGCCTCGCTGCCTATCATACACCAGTATTTGCAGAGTAGAGCAACAGCCTCTTTACAGTCCAAAGGAATCCACTAACTTTACGTGCTGTATATCAGTAATCTCCTCTCTCTCTGGCATATGGATAAGAAGAGCTACTTAACAAGCACTTCCATCAATATACAGCAGTTTAGGAAAGCAATTAAGAGCTGAGGAAACAAATTATGTTGAGATGATGTGAATGTATCCGAAGGAAATCTCCTATGCCATGAGGCAGGGTGCTCAGCACATTTCCCTCTGGTTTCCTGCGGGTCATGGCAACTCCAGCGTGGGTACTTGGGGTCATAAGGAAAATACAAAGAGCATTCCCTCCTCTCCGCCCGGGAGCATCAGATGGGACCTGTCCCCATTACTGCGCTCCTCCAACAGCAACGACGCAAGGTATTTGAGCGCGAGACCTCCCATAACTTTACTTCTCCCCTTCCGCACACAAGGTTTGGGGTGAAAATGACCTTTTTTACTCTGCAGCAACCTCACCCTGAGCGTGCCATGCTTTCTCTTTTTGCCGTGGTTCCTATGTGTGAAGCCTTAAAGACTAGCCTGGGTCTGCTATCAGCAGGATGGTTCTAGCGTGTTCCAAACTGCTGAAGAAGTGTGGAGCGTTGCCAAAGCAATAACCCAAACAACAATGCTGGACCGTACTTCAACTGCTTCAGTCTGCAAAGCTTGATTAAAGGAGAAAGGGCAAAGGCCCGTAAGTGTGCTGTTTCAAATAGTTTTTACCATGATTTGTTGAACTTATGCTGGCCCTGAAAAGAAAATTCTCAACAGAATCAAAACAAGCCTCATTAACTATGAGGTTACAATGTCTTGGGCAGATTAGCTTTTGGGTTGTTTTAAATAGTGCTGATCAAGTTTAACCAGGAGCCTGAAATCTAAATCACTCAGTTCAACCTCTGGAAAATCATTTTCGATGTACGTGCTGCTCTTTATTTGAGAAACCAGGTTTGCAGTGAGGAGGTGCCTTTGAAAGACCACGATGACCTCATGGAAAGACTTTGTACGAAACTAATCTGCCCTCGCCATTTATTCCAGAGAACACTGTGGCAACCACAATGTAGCAACCATTTTTCTTAAAGAAGCATGAATTGCATGTTTTCATTAAATTGCCTGCACCGTTTCTGTGAGTAATCCAAGGTACATATGTTTGAATATTCAAAATGATAACATTTCAATAATATTTTCAGGAATATAATGATTAGTGGGAATATTACAATTAAGTCTGGAGGTTTCTATGTAACTGGGGTCCCATTCCCTTAGGAGCTATAATAAAACATAGTACGAGAGAGCCCAGATAAGTTAAGTTTTATGAGTTAATTGAGAATTAGAAGAGGAAACCCTTTAACGAGCAAACAAATGAGCAACTTGAGCAGAATAATGCTTTGAATAGTTTAAGAAATGGGTCAGCTCAACCTGGCCGATGATTCTGCTCTGACTATAGCCACTGGAGCTGGTACTGAGGCAGGGCACACAAACCTGGCCCTAAGGGATATATCTTGCCTATTCCTTTTTATTCACCCATCACATAAATTGATCTGATCCTTTTCTGAACCTCCTGGTACTATCTGCCTCCACAAGCTTCCGTGCCTGAAAATTCTACCGGTTTATTAGCCACTATGAAAAAAAAGCCAGTAGTTCAAAATGAATGGATAGAAGCAGGAAGATAGGAAGATACTTTCTACCTGTTACCACATTTTATCTGGTTTAAATACATTTCCATCTAGTTTGGACAAGTGTCCCTTCGTTGCAGGACGGTGGCACTTGGTGGCTCACCATTCTGCATTCAGCACAGCCAGACCTTAGTGACTTTGTAAACTCAGTCATATCCTTCCTACCCTTCTCTTCTCCACACTTTTGAAGAATCCCAGCCTTTTTAGGCTCTCTTTGTAGGGCAACTGCTTCATTCCCCTGGTCATTTTCATTTCCCTCCGCAGTAGTTTCTGAACCCGCTACATACTTCTCAAAACGTGGAAAGTAGAACTGAATACAGCACTCGGTGTGTGGCCACATGAACGTTTCATATGGAGGAAAAATTACGTCCTCTGCCTTGTTCTCAACATGTGGACGATAGCCACCATTTTTGAGCCATTGCTGCCCACTGAGTCAATAGTTTTAATAAACTATCAGTGACGATTACAAAATCTTCCAAGTTGTAACTGTCAGTTTGAAGACTGGCAGCACAGAGTTGCATTTATCAGTGGTATAAATATTTGCTGGATTCTGTGTCTCTGTCTTTTCTCACAAGGTACAGTAAAACAGATTATATTAATGGTAACATTTTTATGATGAACAAGATAATCTAAGCATCCTTCAAGAAGTTACTGCCTGCGTGAACGTTTCCTTCAGTGGATTACATCTTTCCATTTTAATTATTCCTACGTGTTCCTAGTTTTATCCATTTAGGAATAGCAACACCTGCCAGTATGCCAACGCTGAGTTGAAGAACAGGTAGGTCAATGTTTGTTTGACAGCCAGGAATATGCTTAACTGCAGAAAATGCTGAAGCATAGGAAAGCCATCAAGGAGTTAACTACAATGTAAAACCTTCCAGCTTGTATTGTCAGAAAGAATTCTGAACTTGTGCGCCTACCGCAAGAGCACTAGGACCAAGAAGGTGAAATAAAAGACATTTGGAAGCGCCTGGGATCAGAAAATTACAAAACCAGTTCTGCCACTGAGCTTTGCTCCACCGAAGATGGACCTGGTTGACTTTTACTTCTGCAAAAGGGTGAGTGTTCAAATAATTTTTCACATCTCAATATCCATATCTTTGCTTACAAGGTAATGGACTTCAGTAATAATAATAGCTTAGATTGCTATCCAAGAAGCACATCTCATCGGTTTAATGAACTTCTACCAGATCTGAGAAATACCCTTTTAAAACTAATTTAGCCCTAAGATAAGATATAAACTCATTCCACTCTGTCCAGTGAACTGCCTGGTCTAGTAACCACCATCCTCTTCAAAAATCCGATATAATGTGAAAAAAAATGAATTAGACTTCAGTGCCTGCAGCCCTTACGATAGTTAAATCATATTTCTCTGTTTTGAAGACAAGCATCTGTACTTCTGCTACATAAAGGCATTGGAATACAGTGATGAGACAGGCAATAAATGAGAGAATATTCTAAGGTAATAACTACAATTCTCTTTAAAGGTCATTGATAGATGAGAAATTACTATGTTCTGTTAATGTTACTTGTCGTGTTCTGACCGGGTTCCATCTCTAGTCAAAATGAAACCTTGGATGCCACTCATTCTTTTATTAAGAAAGAACGAATTAGCGTCTGACTAAGCATTAACAGTGAAGAATGGTCTCCTTTGTGATGGAGTCTTTTAAAGAAAAGGAAATTTCAGAGGAACTATTTTGTTTCCAGATTTCAGAAGTAGACTCTAATTTGATTGATTGATTGTTCATTCATGTCATGCAGCAAAAAAAAAAATCTGAAAAGAACCCTAATTCCGAAATGATGCCCTGCACAAAAGCTGTACTCCTAAATTCTTCGTTGTCTCACAATGAGGTTGTAAGATCAAGCAGCAAAGAGCAGCAGGGAGAAAATTATTCCTCTGTGTAGAAGAGGATGATAAGACATACCCAAATGCCACACAAATAAAATAACAACATTAATAACGCTGCCTTATTTTGATGTGGCAGCCTTTTTTCATTCACTGATTTCTAAGTATTTGCATATATTAATTAATGAAGCTAGGTAAAATAATCTAAAGTAAATAAATCTCGCTAGCCATGTGTCATCTTGATAAATAAATATCCTGTGATCTGTTAGATCTATGACAACAGCAGAAGATTAATCTATTTTAGCTCCTTGTTTTGTCACAGAGACAACACTTTCTATAGCAAAGCTGAAAGACACCTAGAGGTTGTTCTAGGCACATGGGAATTTTCAAGCTTCTTAACTTTAAGCTCTTAAATTAGCAAGAATTAGATGCCTCTGGAGAGTGTTTTACATCACCCATGTTATAAGCCCAAATACACGCCATGTTATCGCTTAGAACTGCATCCAGGAGCTAGACTCAAAGACTGCCCAAGCCAGAGGTGTTTTCTTTTTGTTTGTTTTAACAGCTGTTGATGCATTTCTTTTCCATGCATTTAGGCAGTCACTTTTTGAAATCGTTATATTTCAGTGGAAAAGGAAGACCAAGTGCCTGAGGAACGGGAGCGTGTATCTTCCTCTGAAGAGGGGTTTCCATTTTCCTGAAATAAAGTTCTGGGGTTGTTTCACCATTTTCTATATCTTAGCTTAAGTGACTGGCAAGTTGAAGTGCAAAACGTAAAACTGCTTATTGTGACATTTGGCTAATTAGTGCCTTCAGGGACTCACTGCACTTAATAGAGAGAGAGAAGAACTGGTGCCATTTTCATTCTACGTTCCAAGAACAGGCAGACCTCAGGAACATTTGGTACTTCAGAATCTAGCAGGCTCTACAGCCTGAATGGTAAACTGCCACTTAGGCAAGAGTTCAGTGCAGATATCTAAAAAAAGTAAGGAGTAAAGGGTTGGTCCTTTTCCTCATATATGGCATTTATAGGTCAACAGTCTACGGTACCCAAAATGAGTAATAATCCCTTGCCATCCCTCTATCAAGATGACCTTTGTCTATACAACCCACTCCCACATATTTTATTTTCACTTTTGAAAGGATGCATATGTTAATGCTGAGAGACCATTTTCCTCCACCATTTTCAGCATTAGCTTAGTACGGAGTAACCTTTTTGGAACATGACATGAAACATAGGTACTAGGGCTTAGTCCAGTTCAGAGAGGTGATGTGTCCTGGCAAGCCGGCGACGGCAGAAAACGTTTCTTCCTACTATTTTTATCTGTCCTCGACCAGTGATGCAACCCTTGCTTGCAACCTGGCAGGTGAAGTTATAACAGAATATCCTGGCAGTGTTTTCTTCTTTTAAGAAAAGGTATTTCGGTTTTCTCTGTGTGTGGAAATCCCAAGTCATCTGGTCTTTTCCCCAGAGAAGTTCAGGGAGCCAGGCAGCGTTCCTTGCATGGTTTTTCTCCATTCGATGCTTCCCAGCCCGGACGCAGTCCCATTTAAAGTTATGCTGCTGCTGCCTCCGTATCAGTTCTCTAAAAGAAACCTATCGTTTGCACCCTTAAAGTAAACTTGGAATAAAACCAATTAACTCTGCTGATCCTTTTCACCAATTCCTAAACTCCTTGGATGCTAGCTCCAAATTGAGAATAAGTGCAACTTACTTTCAACATGTTTCTTTTCAGCTCCTGCATGAAATATTTAATACCCAGGAGGATGCTTTTTTCTTTGCCATAAAATCTAACAAACCAACATGTGTCAATTTGTCAAAATTTGTACCCTGCAGCAGATGTTCAGCCATGCAAAAGAAATTTTCTTTTTCCTTCTGATATCTGATGAAAATTATGTGACTAGAACTGATATGGTCAGAACTGAACCGGATACAATTACATTATATGCATATCAAAATTTTTTAAGTCTAACCTTTTTATATGACTTCTGTATGAAATCGTTTATACAGCACATTCAATATATGCACGCTCTGCAAGGAACATGAGAAACGTGTTCCTTTTCTATCAACTTTACAGAAATTAATGTCATTTTAATAACACTGCATTTCATTGTTTGGATGCTTTTTCATCCCTCATTTGCTTCTGTATTTTTTTTTTTTTTGTTTCTAAAATCATTGGAAGAAAAGGAAAGAAGCACATCAGACATTAGCTGTTCTGTGAGATTAGTCCTAATGCAGAGCATGACCTAAATATACTTTGTAAAGAAGGCACTGTATCTCTTATCCTTCAGCATATTAAACAGTTTAGCTGAGATTGGAAACATTCTGTATCATCTCCGAAGCAACTCACCGGTTATATTAAAAAAGCGGAAAGGTGGGCCTAATTCGCCCTTATTTGGAAACTTTTAACACATAATTTCAGGTAAGGGTTTACTTATTATCATAAATATCGGTAGGGAAGTCTGCTTTGCTTGTATTTTTATACCCCCTGGCATAGCTATAACGTATAGGCTAGCGAAGGTGAGGGAGATGCCGTCCCAGCACCCTTTCGCTGCAGCTTGTCTGACTTCGGCTGCAGGAATACGTTCTTCTCCGACTCGTGCTGTGCCAGCCGGAGATATGATACACTTTCCCCCACCCCAGCTTCTTCATCACTCTCTATAAATTGATTCTGTCCTCCAGGCACAGTCACCCAAGTTAGCCCAAACCGCACTCATACGGTGTTTATTCTAACCTGTCTGACTGCCTGAAATACTAATTTTTTTTTTTTTTTCTTTAGTAAAACTGGGGGCAATAAAAACCAGCTCATAGGAACACTGTAGGTGATACAGCTGTTTGCAGAGGGGATGCCTATCTCACAGAGCTAGCGATAAAGTAACCACTCCAGGCTTTGTAAATGTGTCCTCTATAGAAATAAAACCTGTGCTCCTTTGTTATTATGAGATATATTAGAGTAGCGTTACAGAAACTTTGCCTAATCAGAACTCTTACTCTCCCTTTCTCAGAGAAGGCATGCAAAAGAAACAGTAATATTTTCATTTTGGAGATAGAAAAAAAAAAAACCAACCCAGAGGTCATATCTCTTGGTTATTGAAACGATCATAATTGTAGTCGCTTCTTTGTGACAATACTGATGTTTTCAAAATGTGAGATATTGCTAACTAGAAACAAAAAAAGGGAAGATGTGCTTTCCGCATTGGTTTTCTGCAGGACTTGGTAGGCGTCATTGCATCAGAACACTCCATTTTTGCAGGTGGAATCTCAGAATCCCGTACTGTGAGGACATGGTGGGGAAAAACAGCTTTTGAAGCCTAAACTGATCAGAGATCGTACGTAACCCATGGAGAACAACAACGAGTATGAAAAGCCACGTAATGCTATTTTGCATAGTCGCTTATCTTACAATCAAACATGCTAACAAGATCCTTTCACATCACTGAGATCTAAGGGAAGAGCTGCTAGCAGGTTTTTGTGCTTTTTTTGGGCTGAATTGGAAGATTCCCTTTGGGGCAGAGCTGATGTCGTTAACATTGTACTTCCTAAAGAAGGGCATGGTATTTCAGTATCAATTAGTGCATCATTAATCCAAACGCTTAACTCCTTAGCTGTAGTTAGAAGTGAATATATTTACAAACATATTTTTTTACTTTCAACGTGCAGTTTACGTGGCATTGGCAAATGCATTGATTAGAACAAACTAAAGGCTTAAAAAAGTCCTTTCCCGTGAGAACCATCGAAAAGTCTAGTGACTGTCTCTGCAGGTGGTACAGCCAGGCACAAGAAGACATTTTAAATACCCCAGCATGCCTGGTAGATTACTCATAAACATGTTTATCATCCAAATTCATAAACATTTTATACATCAAAATTAAAAACACTGAAAAAAGCAGGCCCATGTTGGGCAATATGGCAGACGTGGCTAAGAAGTGA
Organism: Elanus axillaris; assembly: GCA_026212715.1. Lineage (NCBI taxonomy): Eukaryota > Metazoa > Chordata > Aves > Accipitriformes > Accipitridae > Elanus > Elanus axillaris. The sequence continues at coordinate 25,422,092 of JANZLQ010000032.1, forward strand.
AATGGATGGTTACGTACCACAGCGAGCCGACAAGCTCAGAACAGACCATTGAACAGCCCGTGAAAACACTGAACTGAATATTATCAGACAAATGCATTATTCAGCAACTTTTTCAAAGCCATAGCCCTGACCATCTGGATGTTAGAACACAGAGGTGAAAGCATAGGATGTAGATTACTATCCAAGGGCATTTCTAAACACAAATTCCAGAATGTGTCCTCATAATTTTTTACTGAACTCCATCCGTTAAAAAGCAAAACAGATCAAGCAATCTTTCCCTGGGAAGAATACGGCAATACAGAGTTCATTGATTCAAGGTGAAAATAAAAATTCCTATTGAATTCTCTTCCATACCGTCAAGGTCTCGGAACGCTGTCCCTTATCCACAGCAAGCATTAGAATAAATTTCTAAAAAAAAAGTTTTCTTCCTTCTGAATTGTCAAAAATTAGGGATGCTCTGGAGTAAGATAAGTTCTCTTTGATTTTGATTTTGCCCGCTAGGCTACCATCTGCACTGAGAGAATAACACAATCTTCTAGCAAGGCTGTGCCGCGTGCAATTGCCAGTGTAAGCTGGGGCTCTGCGGGGCAAGTCTCACTATCAAATAGGGTCTTATTGTTCTGTACTGGCGCAGAAGTCTTTGTCTCTGCTTCTCTGCAGAATCACATTCCTGCTGTGGACTTTACATCTATGAACGAGTTCCAAAAAAAAAAAAAAAAAGATCATTTGGATCAGCATCCCACTATTCTAAGACCACACTTGACACTATCAGTCACAAAGATTGTGAGACATTAGGTGACAACACTCTACGTCCCCTTCGCTAATGACCTTTCACTTAGCATGGGTTAAAATACCAGCAAGGCAACTTGTTCTGACCATGCTTTTAGCCATGCCAAAGAATGTAACTGCAAGAAGTTTTTTTAGATCATTTATTTGACTGTGACTTCTTTTCAAAGCCGTAAGTTTGGATTTCCATCTTAAACAATGCAGATCTCCAAGTTTCTTCTATAACAGGTCATTTATTTAACGATCCAGCTTTCACCGATGAGTGTGTGTCCGTGCAAGTTAAATTATTCTACCACTAGAGTTAGAAGATTAGAAAACCAAGTCTTTTCTGAAACCTAGACACTCCCAGCTCCAGGGCGCAAAAAAGATTTAAAATTTTCTTCTATTTACTGTACTAAAATTAGGTGCCTTGTAATTTAAATTACATTAATTATAAACTTCAACATTTAAAACTTAAAAAACCCTCTCTGCTGCCTGTGGAGAACAGAAGCCGTAATGAGCAAGAGTTTGCTTGAGTCTGAGTAATAATGATTTCAAGGTCATGGACTGGCAGATCAGCAGGGGAAAAAAAAGGGCTGGTAAATATCAAAGACAGATGAAATTGCCTTATCCTCAGGATTTGTTGAAATCATGTTAACTACAGGAATTTGTTTAAATAGCTTGGCAAGATTGAAATTAGTGACATTGCTGTAAATGGCTTTATGAGTACATATTTTGAGATTAACTCTTGTCTGTGTTTTTCTGAAATTTCTTGATTCAAAAAATAACCACAAGGGAGAAAGAAAGGTGGGAGCTGAATAAATGCTATTTATTCCAAGCAGAAGTTGTCCAAGGAAGAATACGTACTCTTAAATCAGAGGGTGTTTAATAACTGCACTTGCTTTCTTCCCAAGGATATGAGACAGTGTCTGAACAATATCGTTGACTAGTGAGAAAGAGAGGATGTCTGGAGTTTCATTTAGTTTTATCTGTATTACCTAAAATTCAACTGTAACATTTTTGCATTATAAGGTTTTACCAAGACGTATAAAATAAATCCAGTGAAAATACTGTATCAATGCTTGAAAGTCCATGCTTTATACATAGCTTCACAAAAAAAAAAAAAAAAAAAAAAAAAAAAATTAAAAATATGCTAAAAAATAAAAGCTGCCCATCTCCCCTTCGTTCAGAAGCATAGGTTGGAAGAGACCAAAGCCAGACCCCTTGTGATGCTGCTAGTGTCCTTTAGTTTAAATCCCTTCTTCCTCCCTCCCTTTTCCTGAAAAAAGGCAGCCAGAATTATATACACAAGGCCTTTGGTAAGGCACAAAATACGTAGTACGCAGTTCTGTGCCAGACACATCCTTTCTGGTATTCCCAAGCATGGAATTAATCTTTTCCTACAGCCACATCGTGCTGGTTGCTCAGAGGCATTCCGTGATGGATTCACACCCCCACGTCTCCCCTCCACGCTGTCACTCCTGGCTGATCAGCTCCCGGCTCATAGCAGAAGTTTCCTTCCTCCTCGGTACATGATTTTTTATTTTCGTAACATTACGTTTAATCCCATTTGCATTACTGCACTTTTCAAGGCCATACAGTTCTTTCTTCTTCTTGTTCACCTCCCAGTTTACCATTATCCATTTTTCATCCTCACTGCAGCGCTGTCCCTGTATTTGGCAGTAGATTTCTCTTCTCAGAAGACAGCCTCTTCCTTCTGACAGGCCAGAAAAAAATGGGCGACAAGAAGCAATACATGGTGAATACCAGATGGATGTCTAGCTCCGTTATTCCCCTTCCTTTCTTCCATCCCTGTGAAATTCCTACCAGTCCCCTGCCGCTGAGATCCTTCAAGGCTGTGCCCAGCGTAGGTGGGCACCCAACGCCCAACGACTGTCGGGGAGAACTGGCCAAAGCCAAGGACCTTCCTGTGCACAGGCCCTGTCACTCAGAGTGAGGTTTATCAGCTCCGTCAACGCTCCCACCATCTCTGCCGGGAAGAACCTTCTCCTGTCCTGTTCGGTGTCACAGAGGAACGGAGGGAAGGGCTGAGGGCAAAGGAATCCCATGGCGTTGGACTACACCGACCGGAAAATAGAGTATTTCCTCTTGCTTTAACTTCTGTCAACCACAAACTCAGTAACTGAGTTCATAACGGCAGAGGAGCACTTCTTGCTGGGCCTGGAAGGATACGTTAATGTAAAGAGAGGTTTCTGGCTTAAGCCACCTTGGAGTATCTAGCGGGTTTAAGGAGTAAGAACACCTGCCACGGGTAGAGTATCTGATTCCTCGTGGTTCAGGGGCAGCAAATTCCTTTATTTGTTTTAGGTCCTTCGTTGTCCGTAAAACATCTTAGTAAATCTTGAAAGATGCACACAGTCTGTTTTGTGAACAGAGACGTCAGAAATTTTGGTTCTGAAAGCGTGCAGTCGTTCAGGACTTTCAAGAGCCTCATTTCTCACTGGGAGGTGCAAATATTTTTTGCGTGTTTATTAAGCTGTGTGAGATCAGTCTTGAGGACTGGCTACGCAGTCATCCACATCCAAAGTATAAGCTCTTCAGGGTGATTTCAGATTCCTTTTTCAGGCTGGCCCTACAGCATGTAAGGGTGGCCAACTGACACAATGTCCTGCAACTCTGCACCCCAGAAAAGTTCCTTGTAGCATTTAGGGATCTCTAATGTATTCCCACTGCACCTTCACTTTCACCCTGCCATATGTACAACATAAATATATGTGGTATGTATGCCATATTTGTACAAATGCGTCATGCGTATGTTGCATATAAGCCATGTATCTATATATGCTTATGCCATATATATCTATACAACACAAATACCTACTGCTGCCTCTCATACACTCCCTGGTCTGGGCTTGCATGCTGTTGGTAACAGGCAAAGAAAAATAAAACCAGGACAGTCTTGGACATTGGAGGAGGTTCCACGTTATTTTCCGTATGTCATCGTGGTGGGTTGTCGTCACAATCGTCCCTGTGGACATTTAAAATATTTTTTGTAACCCTTTTAAGAGTTTATCTTTGCCCAGCGCCAAGTGAGCCCCCGGTGCGCACCCCAGCGAGCTACTATATTCACCTTTATCTACCCACTTAGGTAACTCTTGCAAACACCTCCGCATGATAAATGAGTCACACTTTTCCTTAGAGGAGCTGGGTTGGCATAACTGTATCAGGTTACACTTACTTACCTTACTCTTTAATTAGGCTTTTCAGGGCAGTCCCCTGAGCAAACCTACAACTTGCCAAGGCGTAATTTGCAGGATTTTCCCTGGGTCCTGCTTCAGTTGGAGGAAGCAAAGAAGTGACTTTCCCTTTTCAAGCACAGTCATCGTTTTAAGGATAAATTCCTTTTCATTAACTCTGCTACTTCACACTTTCCTTACTTCAACCTCTCAAATGAATATTCTGCTGTCCTAGTTGCTGAGTTGCTCCATAACTTCCTCCTCCGAGACTTCAATCTCTGTCAAGACCGTGCTGTTATTTCCATTCAAAAAGTGTCCTTGGAATAGGAATTTCCCCAATGGCTTCTACAACAGGGACTGAAAGAAATTCTTTCATCAGCTGCTGAGCTACTTCACTCTCTTCTTTAATTGCCCACCATGTCGCAATTGCTCTTGGTGACCTAGAGGTGTCTTCAGCCACGCACGCAGATTCCTTGCTTCTAATGTGTTTTCAGCACCTGCCACTTTTTCCCTCCCATCCTTAGCTCTGTATCTCTGACTTAATCATTTAATCCCTGCAGACCTAACATACAGCTGCATCAGGGTAGCCCTAAAAGAAAAAAGAAAAAGAAAAAAGCCGGCACTGCAAACCTACTGAGACAAACTGTCCACAAGGATCCTAAAACTTCCTTCAAGATGGGGATTTAAGCGAAGGCAAATGGCACGTACTTGTAAACCAAAGGATTCAGAAAGGGACTCCAATGTGACGTAATGCGTGCTAACTTTATATCTTTAGGAAATTTTTGCTCCCTAAGTGTCTTAGCGCATAAACATTCAGACACTCTTTATTTAATAGGGTATTTTCAAGTCAGGTCTCAGAACGAATTGAGTAGAGAGCACAGAATTTGACTCAGTGCGTGAAATTTATGTAAGACTCTCTTGCTGCCAATCCAAACCTGAAAGAAGACCGTAATACAGAGCAACAAAGCCATTACTCTGAATTTGTCTGTGCATGCCAGGAGAGCATGTCATGAAAATTGTTTCACTTCCATAAAACCAAATCAAATTTTCTCTGGTTGGTTTTGGGTTTGTTTTTTTTTTTTGTTTTGGTTTGGGTTTTTTTTGCCGGGGGGGGCGGGGGAGGTTGGGTTTTTTTCTCACTTTCAGATTTACACAATAGCTCTGGAAGAACCCATTATGACTAGTGCTGCAAACACAGGGAAAATGCTATCTCCCTATTAAACTGCTAGTTAAACCTCCTTGCTAACTGGTACTCACAGTCTACAAACACAGTTGGTTCATCACGTAAGGAAGAGTGATAATGTTAAAAACACAACCAGGAAAGGGTTTTCCCCGTGGCCATCTGGATCGGAATATGTAGAAAGTGCCCTTAGACTCCATTTCACTTAACTTTGACGCAGTGAAATGGGATTATTTCAACATGCAGTACACGGCATTACACCTTAAACTAGTTTGGAAGTTTAAAATGCCTGTTTGGGAGAGCTTTCAAGGAAGGAGGCGGAAGGAGCTTTCAAGGATGTTCAGAAGGTATGAGAAGGATTTTTCGAAGAGTTGGATCGGTTTTTATATATGCCCAATCAAAAGGGCATATCTTCCTTTTTCACTATTCAAAATTGTCTATAAATCATGTCATAATTAACTGTTCAGCATCTCCCTTATATTAGGAATGCCTATTGTGAATTATTGCTCAATTGCATCGAACAATGCAAAATCAATGTCAAGGTATGGCACAGCTCTCCTAATCTTTTTAGGGGGAAAAGGAATTTCTCAGAAGGGTTGTATCGACATAGCACTGATGATTCCTTTAGCCTTCCAAAACCCAGTTGTTGCTGTCCTTAGCAATAATTTAATGGTATTCCAGAATCTGCCATCATCCATTAAAAAGTGTTTGCGTGCAGAAAATGCACTCCAACACTGAGTTCAAATCGGGTTTTCTCCTGAAACGATGCCCTTATACACTGTCAGCTAAAACCACCATTAAAGTAAAAAGTCCTATGAAAAGTGTCAAATGTGACTTAAGAAGGTACCGCCAATGACAAGTGCCATTTCGTAGTGTTACAATTCTGCAGGCCAAAGTCCAAGAAATAGAATTACCAGATTGATACCGTATATATTTGTGCCTCTGCACGTGCACTAAGTGCGCTAACACAGACACGCCTGTGTGCAGTCTGTCCTTACCCAGGTCTCCATTGTACTAGCAGATTTGCAGGCCCAATTTAGATAATTGGAAATTTAGCTCTTTAAGAGCTCTTTAGCAGTTTTTCCCGTGCAGGTACGCAAGGATAAAAATGAAGTCTGTTGCACTTGTGAAATGTAATTCACATTTCAGTCATATAAAGGGGAAGAAAGTGACTTTCTCTATGTTGGAATACGGCATGAAGGAGATCAAAACGACAGAAATCTGGCTCATTTCGGAAGAGAAAGCAATATGGGTATTCCAGTGCAGCGTTGAGGCAAGCGTTAACTTCTTGTGAAGTGACACAGCCGCAGCTTTCAAGATTGCTCTGGCATCTCTGTGAAGTGTATTTTGCATGACATAGTTAATAGCACTATTTCTCTAAGCTCCTCACTATTAAGAAATACTAAGAATTTGCCTCCTCATAGACATTACATTCAGAAAAAAAATACGTTGTCGTATTATTTAGAACTTTATTGATTATCATTCATCTACACAGCCGTGTCAAGTTTAGGCCAATCATTAAAACTTATATCCAGTATTTTTTAACACAGGAGAACTTGACACACAAATTGCTATATGACAGACAATAATTACAAACCCACGTCAGATAAAAAGGTGAGGAAAATTCCTGGAATTATTGCAGGTGCAAATAAAATGTGGGTAGATTTAAGAACTCATTTGTCTGCTTTTTGTGAAGAAAATCTATGAGCTAAATTTTTGTAAAGGACTTTTCAGAAAAAAAAAGCCCTTCTGATTTTATAATACTAAAGTCACTTATGTGAAGGCGTTAACCGGGAAAAGTAGGGATTCTTTGGTAAGATCTCCTGGTACACCACCAGCACTCTCTCCTTTCAGCATCATCTTGGGTGGCTCCTTCTTTTGAAGCTTCTGGAAGTCTTCTTCCCTGGATGTTTTTAGTCCTGGATTGGTCCTATTTCTGGCCGGCGCTATTGTTCATCCCACAATAACGATAATAGCACTTTGCAGTGATATGGGAGGTTAAGGTTTTTTAGTGCTGCTAAACACACTTCAATTAATTTTCGAAACAGCCTTACAAGTACTTTTAGCTATTTTTTTTCATAATAAGAAGATGAGATACAACACACTGAAGTCACATATCCAAAGCCTTATCTGTTTTTATTGTCAAGCAAGTGCTAAAACCCTCTAGCTGACGGCTATCTGTTGGGCTTTGTTTAGGCCATGAGACCTGGTTTGCCAAACTTGCAAAAACCTTTCGGCAGAGATTCTTTTTTCTTGCAAGTTACACTTGGAAATTTTCTGTAGAAGGTGTTGAAATTGCAGAGAATTGCAGAGAATTCAAAGCTTAAAGACTCTTCAGGGTTGAAAGCTCCTACACCCAAATGCCAGCCTAACACACGGGAACTAAGATACGCAAGTTCGTACCTGGGAGGAGAAGGCTGAGCGCCCGCGAAAACAAAGATTTCCTCTCCCTCAGCATTGCGGTTCTGCATTTAGTGCTACACTCAGGTACGGCGTCCTGCGTCTCGGCTCTCAAAACTCATTAGTTGGGCTGGCAACACGTTTAAGAGCGCTCTGACAGACGGACCAGACCTCTGCAGGAGTTGGTAAAACCAAACCCAGAACTACAACCCCCGATTCAGACCTCAGAAGCTGCTGTTGGCGCTGGTTTTGTTTGAATAATACATCTATTTGTCCCTTACTTTCCGTTTCCTACCCTGCAATGACTGTTGTTTTCCTTGGGCTTTCTTGAAACCTTTCTTCTCCCTAAAACAGGCTGGGAAGTTAAAGGAGAAAGATGATTATTTTCATTTCACATCAAATTGCACAGCTCCAGAGCGGGGAGGGGTTTACAATTTATTGCCAAATAAAAGGTCATCATGATGCATTTTGCATTCTGTGGTGTGGCAGACGTGCAACAGCCGTGAGAGCCAGCTCCTTGAAGTAGTTCCAGGGGCTAAGCGGGAAGGAGTCAGACCTCTCAGGAGGCCTCACTTGCAAAAGGACATCAAAAAAAAAGCTTGGGTTTTCAGTGAATGTAAGATGCCGAGACCCCTTAAAAAACCCTCCAAATGTTATCTTTTTAGAAATTAAAGTTCTGGTCCTGTTGGAAAGAAATTAAGTAGCAGCAATTACATTAGATACTGGCAACAAGCGGTCTGGGATCAATCTTGGCATCCATTGGGAGCAGCCTCTTCTCTATTTCTGACGCAGCTGGATCTGTGAGGAACACCACCAGAAGATAAAGATCTATGCCATTATTTGCAAGTCTATAAAAGAAATATTCAATAATTCCTAAGGTAAGCATATTGCCGTTTTGACCTTATTCCCACCTGCCATTCAATGACATCTCTTGATTGATCATCTAATGTAAATAGGAATAGAATCTCAAATGAGGGATTAAAATAAAATTACTCCCAAAGCAAACATAATCCTAGTCAATATTTTATAAAACCTTGACTTAGGTGATCATTTCATTTGTGTTCCTTTTCATAAAAGAAGATTTACACAGCCTGTGATGGCACTAACCTTTTCCTTGGATGGGTAGCACATCTCATATATTTAAGTAATTATCTGATAGATCTCTTGAGTTTTCACCAAGAAAAAAAGTATGAAAACATGTCAAAATTATTTAAAGGGACCATTACATGCAGCTATCTGTCCCTATCTTGTTTTCATTTCTCTACTGATACGATCTTACAATGATACCAAAATCTTTGGACTAAGTGGTCTTTGCCTGACAAAAAAACCCAACCCTTCTCTTGATTTTTCACACAGTAAAAGCAGAAGACACTCACTCCCGCTCCAAATTAAGGATTTCTTTTACTACACAAAACCTACTAAGATCACTTTGAAACTGCTTAGTCAGATTTTTCTCCATTTTTCTTCAAAATCTTAGTTTGTCCTCTCTGTTTCTCCTGGTAATGAGGTTTGCTATTCCCTCTTGAGCTAGATTAACTCTCACATGGAAGGATCTAGGAAAGGGCAGAGGTGGGCAGAGCTCAGGTGGCATTTAGAAGGAGCATTGGTCACCTGCTGGCCCTTTGCGCAGAGTTAATTTAACCCATTAAAAAGTGTGTTATGCAGCTGCAAATGGATAGAGCATGCAAAAGAAATCTTCTGGCCATGTGTCGTGGTTTCAGCCCGGCCGGTACCAAGGGTCCACGCAGCCGCTCGCTCGCTCCTCCCGCCCGCTCCGGTGGGATGGGGAGGAGAACCAGAAAGAGAAAAAGAAAATACAAACTGAAAAAACGGAACCTCTTGGGTTGAGATAAGGATGATTTACTGGGGCCACACAAGGAGAGAAGGTACAACAACAACAGCAAGGCTACAGCGAAAAGACTATGCAAAACGAGCGATGCCCATGTCACACTAGAGAGAAGGTGTGGTGGAAAACAATTAATAGAATTTAAAACAAGGAGAAAATTAATTAGGTGAATTGTTTCCACTTAGGTTATCAAAAGGAACTTTGAAAATCCAGCTCTTTGATTTCCTGTGCCTTGTTTCCTGAGTTTGTAATGCAGTTTCAGATGTGCTGGGATGCCAAGGTTTTTTTGGACTTTAGGAACTTTGTTGGAAGTGAAAGCCTGTGTGTGCACATACCTGTGTATAAACATTTTACCAACTGCCATTATTAAATATAGATGCTGGAAAGGAAAGACATTTAACAGAGATAAATGAAATTTTTCAGAAATATACATCATAACAGAAATTCAATTTTTTTAGGGTTGTTTTTTTTAATATGAAAGATGGTTTATTGCTTTGAAACAACAGCAATTCATAAAAAGATCTACCTGGACGTGAAAAGATGAGGTTTTTTACTGTTCTTCTCTGTAAATTTGAAGAGAAAAACACTTTCCATTTATAGTTATAATGTAATAATAGTAAATTTATTTTCTAATTTTATTTTGAAAGCCTAGTTGTAAAATCATGTATCCGGTGCCTAGCCCTTTGGGTACATTTCCATGAATCAAACACATTTCAATGTGCAGGACAACTTGATACGTCCACTTTTATCAAGAAGGCAAAGGACCATGCCTATGTAATACTGTATTTTTCATCATACCGGAGAGTCCATTTTCCAGCAGCTGCTTAATGTTCTCCGCCTGAAGAGGCACAACTTTCCCCACACAGCTTGTTCTGCCGTAAGTGTAAGATGGTGAGTTTGGTTGTAGCCAACTGTCCCTACGCACGCTCTCAGGCTGCAACTTTCTTCTGCTGCGCCCCACGACAAACAGCACCTGATGCCGCCGCGCGGCCTTGGCGAACTCGGGCGTATTCAGAAACTCCGACTTAGGAGCTTGAAGTTTCATGTTTTCTGATTCGGTTCGTGCTATTAGAGCTCAGCTCTTCTCAACACCATCGCAGATCGTATTTCTTTAGTGGGATTACATCCAATTCTGGCTTTTTATGTCTTGCAACAGCCTGAAGATCGTTTGGCTTTGTCCCTTAGGTTATACTGTCCCCTTAGGGTATGGTGTTCCGTTAGATTCTGGTGTTCCGTTGGGTTCTGGTGTTCCTTAAACCAAGCCATGCTTTGCCCCTGACTTCTTCAGGGAAGCTCGTAAGAAAAAGGGAATTTATCGGCGCTCGCACGCCGGGACTGGGGAGGATGCCAGACCAGCCCACGGAATTTGCGCTGGCTGAAAATATAGGGGCAAACCGGAGATTACACAGACTCCCCCGGGGTGTAACCTCAGAGACAGCCCTGCCTGGCCCTGGGTCTGGGATCTTCACACCGGCACCCGGAGCGGAGAGGACGGGTGCAGGAGGGAGCAGGTTCAGAACCGCTTCCAGCAGCAGAGTCCCTGGAAGGATTTACCGTACAGCCACAGCTCGGCTCCTCCCCAGCAGGGGAAACACGGGATTGTTGGAGTCATGAGGTAGGTTAGCCAGCCTGAATTATTCCCGGAGAGTAGAGGACGTTTGCAGGAAAGGGAAAGGAAGGAAACAGAAGGCAAGGCAAGGGAGGAACTTCCTCAGATTTGGAGACCACTGCTGTACACAGCTATGGCTGACGCCTCTCAACAGAAAGCCAGGTGCACTTGAAAAGTCATTTTGGCAGCTATAATTCTTATAAATAGAAAATGTTTCTAAATCATTCAAGACTTCTCAGATCAGACAAGTATCCAGGTTCCTACCATTCACATTCACCTACTTCAATGCCCACAAGTGATTTTTAATAAAGAGATAATTCTATTCTGCTTCCCATCTGCACACTTCCTTTCTCAAAAAACTGGGGGAAGGGGGGTGTCCCTGAACTCTTCAACATTACTTTTCTGCTCTCCGTCTCTGAACACAATCACGAAATTCATCAAATTTTCATTTTCCCCACCGGTTGGTATTTTTGTTTGTTTGTTTTTAAGCACTTCTACTTTTCTTAGAGACCTGGAAAGACTTGCCTCTTATCTGCATTTCTTATCTGCAACGTTTGGTTGTGTCCTCTAATAAAGAAAAGGATGTTAAGGACGGAGAAATTCTTTATAAAAATACATCAGGAGCAACTGCATTTCACATGGCATCATTACACGTGCTCCAAAATCACAGCAAATGGGCTGTCATGATATGTTGGGAATGTTCAGTGGGAATGGTTCAGTGGGAATGGTTCAAAGCTGCGCCAGGGGAGGTTTAGACTGGACATTAGGAAGCATTTCTTCACCGAGAGGGTGGTCAAACCCTGGAACAGGCTTCCTAGAGAGGTGGTCGATGCCCCAAGCCTGTCAGTGTTTAAGAGGCATTTGGACAATGCCCTTAATAACGTGCTTTAACTTTTGGTCAGCCCTGAAGTGGTCAGGCAGTTGGACTAGGTGGTCATTGTAGGTCCCTTCCAACTGAAATATCCTATTCTATTCTATTCTATTCTATTCTATTCTATTCTACTCTATTCTATTCTATTCTATTCTATTCTATTCTATTCTATTCTACTCTATTCTATTCTACTCTATTCTATTCTCTACTTACAGATGTTAATACAGTTGAATACACACAGAGAATCTGAGCTCCTACTCTTCTTCCATCACTCAAAGGCATTAAATCAGTGTGACTTTCTGACTCTTGCTACTTGGTTCTTGTGCTTTAGTGTTGCAGTAATGAAGATCTTCTCAGCAGCAAGGATGCTTGATCAAAGTGACACTGGTAGTAATTAAAATGTTACCTACTGAGCTTTATCAGCCTGTATTGGGTCTGGCTGAGATGGAGTTAATTCTCCCCATAGCAGCCCTCGTAGTGCTGGGCTCTGCATCGGCAGCTAGAAGGGTGTCGATCACACACCGGTGTTTTGGCCACTGCTGAGCAGTGCTGGCACAGCACCAGGGCTGTGTCCCCAACATTTTTGCCCCCCTCAATGGCAGGCTGGGGCTGGGCAAGACCTTGGGAGGGGACACGGCCAGGAGAGTTGACCCAAACTGACCAAAGGGATAGTCCAGACCATACGACATCGTGCGCAGCAATAAAAGTCAGGAGGAAGGAGGAGGGACATTCTTTATTACGACATTTCTCTTCCAGAGCAACTGCTACGTGCACAGAAGCCCTACTTCCCAGCAAGCGGCCGGACATCACCTGCTGATGGGAAACAGAGAGCAAATCTTTTGCTTTCTTTTGCTTCCGTGCACAGCCTTTGCTTTTGCTCTATTAAACTGCCTTTAACATGACCCTTGAGATTTTTCCGTCTTATTTTCTCTACCCCCTGTCCTGCTGAGGAGGGCAGTGATAGAGCGGCTTGGTGGGCACCTGGTGTCCAGCGAAGTTCAACCCACCAGAGCCCTGCGTAGCCCAGACTTTGTGACAGTGATTCATGATTTGAAACTCAGGACCATCTGCTCCCTCAGAAACTTCCCTAGCCAAGGTGAAAGGTGAGGCTTAACAGATGTATTGCTTTTGCTTTCTAAAGTCCATCCAAAGCTGTCCAAAGGACAGCAAAATCCTTGCACTAATAAGATTGTGGCAGACAGTCCTCCATATGTTCCCGTATCAATGAACTCATTGAGGAACTGTCCTTAGTCTTGTCCTGTCTCTGCTGAACTAACAAAATGAAGTGTAGTCCTGTCGCTGTCTCTAAAATGCTCTAATCTCGGCCTTTATCCTCCGGCATACGCTGCAGTTCACCGTTTGACTGAAGCTGTTGCCACATCTGCAGACTTTGTGCAAGTGGCTCCCATAAGAGGTAGAGGAGCCCTGTTTATGGTTCATAACATATGCTGTTTCTATGGACGTACTACAGTAATAATCATTAGTGATTTATTTCTTTGAATTGGTTCCCTTACCTGCAGCGGTCAAAGAGAATATGTTAAATAAATTGGATTCACATTTGCTCTTTTATTGCTTTCTCTTTTTACACAGAAGCAAAACAAAGCAAACAAACAAAGGCTCAAAGCCCAAAGCTTTCTTTTTTATTATAGGTAGTGGTGATTTAAACTTTTTTTTCCCATAAGTTGGATGATAAAAGGAGAATCTAGTAGTTCCACGTAATAAAGTAATAATGTTTCTTTCAGGACCTTAACATCCATTTGCAAAAGTGCATTGAAAATGAAGCAAATTAATACTTTTTTCAGGATGTACAGGGAGCAGCAAGAGTTTTCCATTAATATTTCTAAGGGCAGCAAAAATGCAGTCTCACACAGCTAGCTGAAAACATCAGCGAAGCTTTACTGGTTTTTAGGACTAAATTTAAACTGCAACTACTCTGCTCCAATTAAAAAAAAAAAAAAAAAGAAAAAACAAAAGGCAAAAACGTTGGGAAAAGCATTAGCAGTTCTGGAGAGCTTAGGAGAAGCAGATGCTTCTTCACATTCTTTGTTCTAGCATTTAGCAAGAAAGGTTTTCCCCAAGGCAGCGGCACACAGTAGCACTGGTTATAGCAGTAGCCAGGGCTGGATCTCCAGTGGGTTCTGACTGTAGGCTGTAGGGTGAGAATATGCTTTGTAATACTGTTTTGGAGTCACTGGCTGAGATGGAAATTCCTTTTAGAGGAGGTGGACCTGCAGCCAAGCCTGGGAACTGCTTCATCAAGCTGGTCAACTGGGGACAATTATGAAGAAGAAAAAAAATCACAGTGCAGACCTGCCTCTGGACGGAGTCTGCCGTCTAACCTCTCCTTCTTTTCCTTCTTTACCCAATATAAAACACACGGTGGTAGAAGCAGGTTCTCCCCTCTGCTCCCCAGCACAGCTGCCACTGGTGGGCTCAGAGCCCACCCATCACTGCAGCCACCCCACAGCCCCAACTCATAACCATTGCCCATTCTGCTGCTTCTATTCTTTCCTAATTTTAGGGGCCAGAGGTGTGGTAGGCTGGCACTAGAAATGCTAGCATAACAAAATACTCCGTTCTAACAGACTACTCCAAGCACTTGGCTGGAAATGCCCATCGCACAATAAGCTTGTCAGTGCGTTGGTGCATCCTTAAAATATATAGATAAGAAAGCGAACTGGAGAGAAATGAACTGCAGGTGAGCAGCGAATGATGTACTAAATGGGTTCCTGGAGGCTAATAGAAAGGAAGTACAGGTGGTGCATAGAAAATTTGTTCGGGGGCCGGGACGGTTGCAAAAAAATGCTGAGAAGAGGCCGAGCGGCTAACCTGAAATCTAACCTCTTGTGCCTTTTTTGTTTAGGTAGCGTGAGAAAGCCAGAGTGGAGTATGTGCTGCGGAAAGGGCAGAGCGTTAGAGCGCCAAAGGATTAGTTTCTAAAAATCTTAATTAGGAGTAGAAATAGTGATGCAGAAAAAATCTGGGCTCACACGTTAGAACAAAGCTGGGTTTTTAAATAACACTTGGTTTGTTCTAACTTTACGTTTCCTGATGAAGGGAGTTTCTAACTCTTCCTCCACGAGGCTGCTCTTTACTTTAATTGCTTGGTCTGCCAAGGAGTCATTCTGCAGCACAGTCACCTTGAATTTTTCTCACCTTCCCTGTTTTAGTCTGCGTGCTCTAAAGCTATGCAAGCAATTCGTTCAGGTTTGCTCTTCCAAAACCTTTTCTTTACTTATAAAGGCACATTATGTTAAAGAAAGTGGAATACTCCATTGATTAACAACATGTGAAAAAAGGCCCACGTGTCTACTGACTTCAGAAAACGCTGGAGATAAACGAAGGGAAACCATGCCTGCAATTCAGCAGTCATCACCAAACCTGGAGGTGACGTACGCTGTGCTTCTCAAGAGAAGAGCCATGAAATCAGCAGACGCTGAATCGAGACACGCTCCTTAGAGGAGCAATGAAGGTCTTTTTTAAAGATACGATTAAAGTAAACAGACTTCGCATGTGACCAATATGGGAGATCCTAGATTTTTGAGATTTTAGAGTAGTTCTATGGAAGCAGAACTACATAATTTGAAAATCTTTGTTCCTGACAGGAAAGTAAAATTTTTAAAAGCATTCTCGCAAGAAAACTTGGCACATAAAAATATAATGAAAGTCCTCTCAAGCCAATCCTAAACCAAGATGTACTGAAAAATCTGATGGAAATGGGCTTTTCCTGCCAGATTTTCAACATATTTTTTTAATCTCAAAACCCGGTCTGAATAACTAACTGCTTACCCCTTCACCTTTTAGATGTTTGCATCCATTATCAAGATCATGACTCTACCTGAGCTAGCTTTGGGATTTGCCTTAGTACAAACCGCTCTGCTGGGGGGTTAAGAAGTGAGAGGAACACGAAGAAGTGGAAGTGACCTATTTTCTTGCTATTGTTTCAGAACTCAGCCAGCTGGCATGGCCCCAGGTCAGCCAGCCACAGACAGCCTTTTCATTTGCTGTCCCTGTGGTATTCCAGGAGAGCAAGAGAGATTTTAACTCCTTTGTGCTGCTTTGAAGCTTCTCTAATGCCCTACGAGTGACGAGAACCAGACTGTGATAAGCGCTGGCACCTCAAAGAAGCAATGGCTGGCAGCCTGATGGTCTCCACGCAGCCCAGTGGTTTGGTTTCTGTCGGATGCGCCGGTGGTGAGGCTGGAAATTCTCCGCAGACCGGTCTGTCCTCCAGAGGCAGGGGACAAATAATCCCTCCTGTGGGTTTTGCCTGGTCCCAGACAACCGCAGGGCAGAGTAAAGAATGGCCTTTCCTCTTTACGGACCTGAGACCGAGCACCTCTTTTCCCACGGCAGCCAGCGTATTGTATTTAGTCTCCTGCCGCACCTACCTGGAGTCCTTGAGTCGTCCTGGAAAAGGCTGCTGCCGAGAGGAGGAAGCAGTATGTGATAGCGGAGGATATCTTTGGGGATTTGAAGGAGAATGCTCGTGCTTAGGGCAGCTTCTTGTCGCCTTAGGGTCTCCCTGACGCTCTGCGTCCCGGTACCACCGGGGCTACCACAGAGCTACTGCTCTTCCTGTGCTCCCCGCAACGCCCGGCCGGTTTGTGCATGGACGTCGGGAGTACAACACAAATCCCTGCCAGGAAAGTGTAAAGGAAAATGAATGTACAGGATTCGGAATGGCAGCAGAATGAGAGGAGTTGCAAATGTGCACATCCATCAAGCAAGGCTGTCGTTTGCATTCAGGGGGTTGTTAATTGCTTTGTTGAATACCTGAAGGAAAGCCCTGTCTCTACACGATACAAATTGTAGAGCGGAACAAAGCGTACCCAGTGGTCTAAATCTATAAGGAACGTAAGAGGCAATGATCTGAGAGAAGAAAAAAAAGATGATGAATGAGATTTTCAATATATAGTTCTATAAACAACGTTTCTTTTCTTTGGTGAATGTCAACACCAAAACAAATATTGAAAATTCAGGATATAACTGGCAAACCTTGTCATATTTAACTGGTGCTATTTTTTTCCATTCTTGAGTGAAAGGGAGCTTTATAGAAGCTGCAGGTAAACGAGAAGATGATGTTACACTGCAGCATACCCCAAGAGCCAGCAGAACCCGGCGTGCAAGGAGAGCAATCCGCCCTTCTCCACACCAGCCTCACTCTACGCATCTGGCAACGTCCATACGTGACCCCTGGTTAGCCAACAGCCCGCGATAAGAGCACAGCCCCGGCGTGTGCCAGGACCCAGGCCTTTCCCGCTGGGACGTGTCCCTCTCTCCCCCTGCTGCCAAAGGGATGTGGAAGTCATGGTCCTGCTTGTCCGGTCGGCTGCCGGAGGTGTAGTCGGGGAGACAGGCTGCTCTTGGTGCTGTAGCCCAGCTGCTCGGGTGGCACCTGGGCCATGGGGCAGCCTGGCTCGCACGCCTGCCTCGGTTCCCAGCCGGCGACTTGTGCAAAGCTGGATAGAGCCAACCCAGGAGAAAAGTGAGACCCCATCACGAGTAGCTGGTCCACAAGCAACTGAGGAACTCAGCGCCAGCATGGCAGAGTTGTGTTAATTGTCCCTAAATCTCAGCCTCATCTCTTGGCCAAAAATATCATCAGGGATTTTCCCTCTGAAAATCTACCCGATGAATTTATCATCAAAACTAACACTCTGCCACTAGTGTTTCCAGGTGCTGGCTATTCAAGGCTTCCCAAACAAATCCACTGAAACAGAAAATCCCTCCACAATCTCATTCTTATTTGCAGATTTCTATCCACTCCTTCCTTACCACCTCTATCCTTCCACATCCAGAAGAGCCGGAACACAGACGATGCGCGGCTGAGGAGCTGGACTTGGACCACATTCAGGAGCCTGGATGTGTGGAGGAGTATCCCAGACCATTGCCTTGGGTGACATCCAAGATTTTACCTAAGCCAACCTCCCGCATTGAAAACATGCTGATACATACAGGCACGGTTCTGCTGCTGAAACCAGGTCTTATGCCTTTCCCTAAGGAAAAACTGAAATAATTTCACTTGTATGAGATCAACCTCAGGCATAAGAAAGGAAGACTAGCTGAAAAGCTAGTGTTGCTCATCATGCAGAGGGGCGTACATCCCTTTACTGTAGCTATAAATGCTCTTTAGAAATCACTTTTCTGATGAGATGTCCTGGTTTCAGCTGGGATTGAGTTAATTGTCTTCCCAGTGGCTGGTACGGTGCTGTGTTTTGGGTTCAGTAGGGGAAGAACGTTGATAACACACGGATGTTTTCAGTTGCTGCCAAG
>JANZLQ010000032.1:25446610-25499508 GCA_026212715.1 Elanus axillaris
CGGGCTAAGGCTAAGCAATCTCCATCTGACCTAAAGAAAGGGTTGGTGAGCTGGTGGCCTGCCTCTAAAAATAAATAGTCCCAAGTGACTTTGGGGAAGACAGATGACTTCCATACAGCGTAATTGTGTAGCGGTGCAGCAGACGGGAGATGCAATTAGAAGAAGCCAGGGCTCTTCTGATGTGGTCTTGGTTAATAGTCCTGTTTCAAGCTGGAGATCGGACCAGGCGACCTCCGAAGACCTCATTCAAGCAGATATTCAATGATTCTATTAATTAAGCACAAAGACTAGCTGGGCATGTCCCTGTTCCTCAGTAGGTCAATTAACTTCTTGCTAAGGTGTGTGAAGTACAACAGCGTATTTGCTGTGTTTCTCTTTTCCCCATATGCACTTTAGAAGGAAAAGAGAAGCTTTCGTGGCAGTCACGGGGGCTTAAGGGAAAGTCTGTCGTCGTCCCCCCCCCCCCCGAGACTCTGCCATAACCCTCCTTTAAAAACCTGCCCAAGGAGAAGCCTCTTTTCTTCTACAGACTGCTGTTACCAGTGCTCTTTAAACTCTTTTCTGGTCAGCTTCTATGACAATCAGGGAAATGGAAAAGACAAGACGAAGGCTAAAGTAGTTAATAAGAAAGAAGAAATCCAAGGCTTAACAGGCAGAATAGAGAAATCAGTGACTGAATAATTACAAAGACAATTTACAAATTACCTTTCAAAGCAGGAATGGAAAGACGACTGCGTTGCAGTGTCCCGTGTTATTTTGGAGCCTATCCTTCAACAGGCCGTCTTGGTACCTACGTTTCCATTGCCATCCATCTGCTTATCTACCACACATTGGTATGCAGCGAGTCCTACCGTCATCTGAGGTTTAAAGATACCCAAGCTTTTGCATCATGTCCAGTTGCTCTCTTCTAAAATTTTTTGATAATCGGCTTAGGTCTGCTGAATGATCCTGGTTAAACAACCTTAATGTCTGCTCTTCTCTTAATTCTGTACAAACAGCCGCCTTGGGGACGGCCGCAATAATGTGTATCTCAACTTATATATGCCAATTTGGCTCACAGCCTAAAACTTCTTTAGGTAACAGTTTAGAGTCAGATTTTCAAAAAATAAGCCATCAGGTTTGCAAGCGCGTATACTTACGGCTACCTCTGAATTTGAAAATTTTTCGAACAGGACAGTCTTGTGGGAAGACCTTCAGAGGCAAAAGTGAGCGATACGTACCCAGCTCAGAGTGAAAGACTTGTTTAGAGCTGCTTGATATTAGCTTCCGTTTAAGCCTTTGAAAATCTCTTCCTTAACAGCCTAATTCCGACTGCCAGTTGTTATTTGCGCTTGTGCCTGTTCCCCTCTGAGCGCTAGAGCAAATGTTCTCTGCCGTGATTTCGAGATTGAATCAATCAGAAATGATAATTAATTTGCAGGCCGGGCAGTAGGATTTCTGCGGAAAGAACTCACACGCCCGAGGAGAGATTTAGAGTAACTCTCTCACAGTTTTCTCTCGGCAAGAAAGCGAGTAAAGAGCTTGCAAAGAGGCTCTGTACAGATGCGCCTGTTCGGCACTGCCCGCGCTCCTGGTTCCGTAGCTTGTGTCCCGCCTCGCCAACAGCTCTGCGCCAGGCTGCCCTGCTCACGGCAGACTTTCTACTCTTAGGAGCTTATTTCCAGCATCCTGCCAAGGAGAAAAAGTAATCCCCGCCTGGGTTATCGTCCTCTGGAGACGTTATAAGTTACTGGCGAAACATTTTCACCCTATCTAACACTACGCAATCAAACTGCAACGGGAACGGTATGGGAAATGGACAGTAAGACTCAGTCAGAGAGGAGCTGCCTGAGTTCCTACCGCTGTTTATAAAACGCACTGAAAAGAAAATAAGCAGTAAAGCTCTGAGGTTTTTTTCCTCTGCCGGTGTACGCACAGCCGCCGATATACCCGCTCCGGATTTCCTTTTGTTGTGTTTTACTGTTGTTCTATTCTGGCGTACCCTTGAGAGGTCCGGAGCTGGAGTTAAATAGAAGTCAATTGATAGTCATTGGATAAGTTATGTCTAAATGAATAGATGCTCTAGACAAAATCAAACAGCCTGTGGCAAGGGTTTTATGTAAATAAGTGCACTGATACATCGTATATTCAAACAGTATTCGTCAAACCAGAAAGAAGAATGAACACAACTGTCTTCATGCTCATATGCAAAAGGTAACTTATTTAGGACAAGACGATGTTGTGCAACAAAAAGATTTATTATGTGACTAAAATGAAAATTAAATTCCTGTTAAAATATTTATGTAGATGTAGCTGAAACATTCCGCTTAGAGATAAATCAGAGAGGCCTTTGGCATTTCACAGACATATAATTCCAGCATTCTTCTGCTGCAAATTTAGTGCTTACAAGATGTTAATGGCAGTTCAATTTTCAGGACAGTCTCTGCAGACTATTTTTGCTCAGCAGGTGGTGAGGATTTGCATCCATATTTCAAATATACTTCTATCTCATTACTGGCTTCTTTTTTCTTTGTGATTTATATCTCTATAAAATTCTGGCTTGCACAATAGGGAATGTGATTTCAAAAAGGCAAATTCTGCATAATTTGAACATTTATCATAATCTTTCTTGGTTTTTCCCTCTTTAGACTTCATTTCTTAAGAGACTGGATGGAAGAATGACATGGCATGCTTAATCAAAAATTTTTTTAAAAGGGGGGGGCGGGGAGAGACTTTTCTAAAAATCAAGCACTCTAAAAAAGCTTTAAAGTATTGGGGCACTTTACTCAGATACGATACTCCATGCTAAGTGGTAGCATTATTTGCACTGTTACCTTCTTTTGACTGAACGGAGATCCTTAAATAATATATGTACACGGGGAAGTAAGTTCGCTTGGGTAACTGTTAATTTGTAAGAGTTGTAACCAGTATAAATTCAGTAAGTGCTTTTTGTAATAGGGCTGAACATAATGAATCGATTTGGTATTCATGCACATGTCACATGTAATTTCAGAGCTGTTACACTCTAATTTTGTAGCACTTAATAGAGATTATGGTGGTGGCAATTTTGTCACTGTAGATAAGGAGCTCTTAGTGCTTCTCTCATAAATTTCCAGCTCCCCCTTTTCAGGTGTTTATGATCCAGTGTTAACTTAAAATCCTCAGCCTAATAAACCCAGGGTGTAATCAAACCCTGAAGAAGAGGAGGACCCAAACAGCAAAATTGTAGACCTCTAGTTTAAGTAAAAACGCACAGGCTGACGGTTTTGGTTCAATCTGGGGTAGCTGCAGAAGTTCAGATCTACTTTAGGTTTCTGGAACCTTCCTGCCTCATCTTATGGTGCCCCTGCCCGCAGCACACAGTATTCCACTGCGAGGGGCTGCTAATCACATTTTGGATTTCAAATCCTTCAGCGCCTCTTTGGAAAGCCTTTTTCTTTTTAATCATTATAATGTTCCTCACCTCTGCTTCTGCCGTGGAAAGGAAATAGTGGGTTTGTACGTTGGGATTCTTCTGTTCCTTGGAGCAAAGCTGTTACGGGAAAGAAAACACCTTCTGTTCAGACAGAAAGGAGAACAGATATATACCAAAAAAAGGTAATACAGTATTTATTTATACTTGGCATTTCTGACCTTCAGGGTTTTGACCGGGTGTTGCAGGTGAGCTAGAAAACCAGCATGTGCAATATAAAAAGGGAGAGGGAGGAGGATTTCACCACACTCCCTCTCACTCCGCTTCCATGCCTATAGGCTATCTGCAGTGCCCTCAGCTCTTACGTGTAGGCTAACCTCTGCAATACGTACCACAAGCTCTTAACACACCGTCTGCTCTCTGTACCCTATGCAAGTGAGGTTCCGCAGAATAAATAATTTTATAGCTTGCGACACACCAGAAGATCTTGTATATCCGCGGCAAAGCAGAGGCAACGCAAGATGCTCGACACTGCTCGTGCAATGGATTTAAACCCTCAGCTGGAGAACCAAGGAAATAAGTTAGTTCTGCCATCTCTTTGGAGATTAGTGACCAATAGAAAGAAATGTCTGATGCATTTTTCCCTACTCCAACAATCATTACAAACCGATTTTTTTATTTAGTAACAGCTTAATTGCAAGCTTCGTGAAAGCTGTGAAAGCTTTCCCGCTCTATTGCCACTCAATGGAAAAATAAATGCTGTAGGGTGTTGCTGGAAATCATACCTATACACACATACGTGTTTTTCCAGTGCATTAGAAAACAGTTAAGGTCTTGCAGAAGAAGGGCTGCTCTGATTTGAGGTGAACTGTGTGCAAACTATAGTTTCAGACAGAAGCCCAGGCTTCATGATTCTTATTCTGTTTTGACAGCACTGGTTCTTGCACCATATTTGCATGAGATTTTAAATGTGTCCAAACTACACATTAAGAATACAACCAGTTAGAAGTTGAGGGTGACCCAGAATCAAGCCTTTTTTTCTTATAATATTCAAATCTGATGAAATCTAGAGTCAGTTCCAGACTTTAAACATCATTCAAGTAGTACTCTGCTCGTGTGTCAGCAGTACCTGGCCCTGGATGGAAATAAGCTGCTCAGCTGTGTGTCGTTGGTCCTGAACAGCTAATACTTCATGGAGGGGCATGAGATCCCACCAGAAAAGATTTTGTCAGGCTGTGACTGCGGAGATTCAGCCACGTTAGCAACATACAAATGAAATGTGTTAATTAATATTTACCATTATATGATAAGAGAAGAATACCGTAATCTTCAGCAATGTTTTAATTCAAGCAGGTCTTACTGCTGCTATTCAGCATAATTGGCAGATAAGATGTAAGAAATCTCTGCTAGAAGAAATGCTCTACTGTGCTGTTCACCGGTCTCTGTTTGCCACTCAGGCTTAAATTCTTTGCTCTATAGTACTCTGTGTTTACATTCTACATTATTTCCGAAATTAAATTAAATTCTACCACGGGCTATAATTTTGCAGCATCTTTTGAAGAAAAAAACTATGCATGGAGTTATTTTCCTTCTGTTGAAAGGCCTGGTACAGTGAACTACCTCTCCATGGCAAAGAACTCAAATTGCTCAGGAGACGGCAGAACGGTCTCTTCCTCTTTCTTCAGATCCACTCTCCTCCCACATCTCCTTTTTGGAATAAATCCCATGGAAAAAAGTCTGGAAGCACTGAGAATTGAAACCTGATTTCAGTGACACAGTGGTAAATCTGAGATTTGTCTTCTATCTTCAGAAAAGAGCCTGAATCCATCAGATACAGGAGATTTAATGAGACAAATAACTGAGCATAGTCTTATTCAGGTTACAATACATGGGATGGCCCAGAAGATCAGCGAACCGCCAGCATGTTGGCTGATCTCTTCAGGAAAAGATTGGCCGAAGCTCAGGGAGAGAAAAAAGCCAGCACCACCTGGGCTTTTCTGGTAGAGAAATGGCAGCAAAGACCAACGCAAGTATCACTTCTCACTCGTGCTGCTGCTTCCTCTCCTTTTTTCTGGGAATACGAAACTTTAAGGATGCTTTATTCATCTGCACTAACATTGCGTTTTTCCCTTCAGCGCTGATCAGCATTTACTTTGTGTCAGAATACAGAGTTGGCAAGAATACTTAGCACATGTATAATGAATCCAGGAAGCTCAGAAACATGTATGGGAAATTATAAGTTGAGAGCTGTTTGATGGACATCATCGGAAAAATGGGAAAGAAGTACAACTTTTTCAAAAATATGAGCTAGTATCATAAATCTTAGCATGGCTCACAGCTTCAAGCATTGATTATGCCTGACTTACGAATACAGGGAGCTTCTTTTCCCAGAACTGAACAAAACCAAGGTCGGAAGGCGGTAATCATTTAACCAAAATGATTACATATCTGGACAAAAAATAGTGCATTTGTGTTCATAAAGCAGAGTACACAACAGAGCGCCTGGCCTCTTACTGACTTGATACTTGACCTTCTGAAATGAGGCAGGAGCGTTGATTAAGGTGCTTAGGGTCTAAGTGGGCTGACACAAACTCATTTAAAGTCGGGTCTCATTCAACCACTGGTGCCCTTCTGTGGGATTAAACTGAGCAGGTTTTTGGCTGTTCATACCCCTAAATCAGCTTAACTGAAAGAGGGAGAGAAAAAAAAAACGCTGAATACTTTATTTTTAAAAACATTAACATCCAATTGCATTAAGTGCATTTTAAAAAAAATAATCAACCCCACAAAAGACCCCACAAAAAAAATAAAAAACTTCAAACCATCTGATTATGAGGAATTATGAACTGGATACTTATTTCAAATTTAAAAGCAATGATTTTCTTACATTGTTCTCAAGTTGATCAAATAGCATTTTATAATACGCTTGCTCCAAGGTAGCCATGTTCTTTTGATGTGTCTACTTCAAACGTAACGATACAAATCATGTCACGCAAGACTCCTTTTCAGTCAGTGTACAGCCAAAACTGTGACACTTAATGGGCTGCATGGAGGCTTCCAGAACAGATCACAAGGTTTAAATTATAGATGAATATAGCTTATTCAGAACAATCAGGGGAACAAAAAGGAATTGCATCAAGAAAATGTATGTTAAAATTTTTAGAAGGCTGAGAGGTAGGTATCCTAATGTCTCTGTTGGTTCATTCCCTGAGTGCATCGTAACATTTGAAATGAGAAAAGGGTGAATTTAGAAATGTGCTGGCTCGGTGAATCAAGATTGTGAGAGCATATGCCATCAGTGTGGAGAGACTTGGACCATTAAGGACAGGTTCATTAGCAAACAAGAGAGGGTGACAAAGTAATTAAAACAGGATCAGAGTCAAAACAAGAAGCCAAGTCAGACAGCCCAGTAGAAACTAAAATTTTCTTTGAAAACTATTTCTTTACAGTCAGAAAAGTGATTAGCCGAAATTTATCCAGAAAATAGGTTGTTTCCACAGCCAGAAACGGTAGTTGACATTTATGCTCTTCAAGATTAGTAACCAAAAATGTAATCCTTCAGCACAGTTTCTTTATCATTTCATCCATTAGCTGTTGAAGGTAATTGGTCCATTAGTAGTGCCAGATGGGATTCCAGTGGGGAATAGGAAAATAATTCTTCTTATATTTACTTCTGCAAAGGCACGCGTGTGTGTGTGTGGTAGAATCATGATCCCTATTAAAATACACAGATGTCTTCGTATAGGCTTGTAGATCCAGAATCTGATCACGCTCATAAAAATGCAAACACAAATTTACTCTCCTTGGCAGAGTCTATCAGAGTTTATGTATGGTTTGGGACAGTGATCCAGGTTGTCGTCTTCTATCTTTGGAGGAATGTTGACACTCCAGTTATTTGCCATTATCAGTTTGAACCCAAATACAGAAACACTGAATAAAATGTATTGAATAAGTCCTCTCAACCCTTCCCTACTTGAGCTTTTATTTCTTCGTTTCATTACTTGTGTTTCATAAAACGCAGGGTTGAAAAAATATTGAGTGTTTTGGGAAAAAAAGCCACCACCTCTAGGTGAAGGAAGAATAATTTTGATATTTGCACACATGCAGAAACGAATGGACGGCCTTCTCCAGACTGAGCTATTGGATAAAACCAGGGGAAAAAAATCTGTCTTCAGAAAGTAATGCAAATATTTGAAACCAGCTACTGCTCTGTGTTTGTGAATCAGCTGATCGGCACATCGTGATAGAGTGATAAATGCTCTGCAGCTTTTTGAGCACAACGCACTAAAAGTCTCTCGCGAGCTTCTATTCAAGACTCCTGACATGTGAGACGTGTCCAATTCAGCCGGGGGCGGCTATAAAGGCGTCGGAGAAGCGCTGGCATGTCTGGGATGCCCACGGGGTTCTGGTGACGGGGAGCCGCAGGAGCCCGGCACCTTGCTGGAGAGGGTCCTCGCGACACCCCAAGGCTCCTCCGGTGGGACCTGGAGCCCCGGTTTGGGCACCGACCAACGCCTCTGCTGTCCTGGGGCGATGACGTGGGAGTCCTCTCCATCTGTCTGCCGCCGGGTATCGGCTCACTCGTACAGCGGCGCATTCCTTGCGTCCATTTGAATTCCTGTCTGTTCATGCTCTGTTTGTAGAAATAACTATTTCTTTTGTGGCGATGCAGTGGAAGTCACTGCCTGACAATGAGTTGGCATGCTTCTTTATGCGGGCGTGCAAGCTCTCTGTTGCAACAGGCCTTGAATTTCTCCATCTAGTCCAAATCATTTTAATAATTACCTCTCACTCAGCTTTTCATATTTAATTTATATTTTAGCCTCAACTTCATGTCACTCAAGTATTTCCTTCAAAGAGAAAATGTCTTGCTCGCAAGAGACTATTTTTCCCTCTTCCTCAAGCCATAATGTTCTTTAAGCATTTCCATAATCTGATATTCTGCAGCTAATGTTCATTTACATATCTGCAGAGATCGCGGTAGCGAATTCAACAGAGCTTGCAGCTAAGTCATACGTTTCCTTCAGTCGGGATGGAAAGGAAATTGATTGTGGGATAAGGTCCACTGCAGATCCTCAGGACTAAGCCAAATGCACGCGGGAAGTAAATGGCACTCTAATTCTGATGTACTTCCTCGCCTGTGATACCCGATACTCTGCTCAAAGAAGCCTGGGAAGGTTAGAGGCCACCTGCCAAGTAAAGAGGCTTAGAATTGCTATTGTCTGACACTGAAGGAACCACTGGGGCTACGCTCTTCATATGCACGGCAAGCCGCACGCCTCCCTCGTGTAACTCAACTGGTACGGCCACTGGCGGAGGGGAATTTTTCATCTGCCATCCATGATGATGATCACAGATGGTGAAATTTGTGTTACTAATAAAGAAATTATAAGAGGAATATATGTCATTTATTACAAATGTCATTTTAAAAGGCAGCAGATATTACAGTAATATATCATTTCTTGACCCCAGAGTCTATTACCGTGTATGCTAAGAAAAGACATTTCTATTCCTTCAGGCTTTCATAATACTGTGCCATTGATCTTAACATTAAATATGATTAGTTAGCATTTTGCTTCTTTCCCATGGCCTGCTGCCAAAAGATTTTTATTTTTAATTTAGTGCTTAAAGTGAAGGAAAGCAAACTCCCGCCACACATTCTAAAAGCTCAGCTCAACTTCTTAACCTGGATCTAAGGAATCCCTTTATTCTTATTTTTCAAGCTAGGTTATTCTAGTTTTAAATTAAAGGAGTGCTGTAAGTGAACAAATGAAGTCTCTCTCTTTGTTCTCAGGAAGGGGCTGCATCTTTAACCGATAGAGCAGTTTTTTTCCGAAGTGATTTAATGTCCCTGTGTAAGCCTCACGTGTGGGATTCAGCTGTTTGTGATCCCAGGCATAGTTTGGCATTGCTGGTCCATAGATAATTCCCTCCACTTTCCTGCTGGACAGCCTTTGAAGCAGTTCATACTCTGCCACGGCGATGCAGCAGCCACTTAGCTTATTTGTGGATGCCAAATCTGTGGAAAACGAAGCCGTAACCTCTTGTCCCTGATAAATCTTATAAACAGATAGAGCCATGCTCTCGTGTAGTTTATTGAAATCCTGAGAACAAATGAGATTACAGATCCTGAAATTATTGCTGGGGAAAGCTGCACTAAAATAAAAAAATCTCCACCGATGGGTTTTTTTATCACTAATCACTATTTTGAGCAAACCCTCCATCAGCTAGAGCTCTCATCTCAAGGTGATAGTCAGGATTTGATAGGTGAATCCACCTACCGCAGCAAAGTGATATATATGTAATTTTCAAGCTGAGATAATATAATCTTTGGGAAGGGGATTGTAATCTTAGGTACTACGTTCTTCGACTTTGGGGGAGATTTATACAGCTTAAGGTGAGAGGAGACAAACCCAACACCAAAAAAAAAGTATTTGTGTACCTGTGCACGCGTTTGCTTGCCGACGTGTATCAGATGGGTTTGCTCATCGGTTGGAATTTTCAGTTACCTCCACGTCTTGCTATAGATTCCACACCAGATTCTTCTCCTTAACTGCTGCTTTTTGGTGCTTAAGGTATCCCGAGCAGCTGCAACGGGGTCCTCAGCAACTTCTCTCCCTGCTGACGCCCGGCTGATACGTTCGAGGACGCAGCCGTCCCCTCTGGGATGCAGGCAGGAGGAGAGGGGCACGGAAGCAGGAGGAGCTCGTTCCTGCCCGCTCCTGGTCCTTCGCTCCTTTAGAGCCCAGGCTTCCCCACCGGAGTCCCACAGAAGGGCTTCAGGCGCGGCTCGGGAATTCCGACGCCTTGCTCAGGGGCAGACGCGGCTGGTACGGCACTTAGCAGTGCAAAAGGATCACGCATTTCATTTCTGCAGAAAGAACTGAGGTGGCCGATGTACGCAAAGACACCGTATAAGAGCAAGCGCAGATCTGGGCAGGAAACAAACATGACGAAAACCTTCTGCGGACTTTGGACCGCGCTCTGGGTACTTACGAACTCCTTCTGTTAAT
This sequence comes from Elanus axillaris, assembly GCA_026212715.1. Classification (NCBI taxonomy): domain Eukaryota; kingdom Metazoa; phylum Chordata; class Aves; order Accipitriformes; family Accipitridae; genus Elanus; species Elanus axillaris. Next base: position 25,457,015 of record JANZLQ010000032.1, read on the forward strand.
CCACATCTGACAAGACGGTATGTCATATTGCAGACTTTGGGGAATCTTGCGATTCCCCTACACATTTCTTTTAAAAATCACTACTTTTATAGCCTCTCTGCCCTTCCCATAAAACGTAATTCTTCCTTCTTCATTCTTTCGTCCAAAGTAGGCGATCAATTACTCCTCTGACCAGGAGAATGGGTAGCATGCATCCCTGAAGCCCTGCCAGGGTTATGAAGCGGTAACTAGAACCGGTAGAGCACTGAGACAGGAGCAGGCGTGATAAATTTAATGATAAATCGTTATATAGCAATTCTTACCAGCTCTCCAAAACACAAAGTTGGGCTAAGAGTGGAAGAAACTAAGACAGAAGCCTACAGTGCTGAGAAAAGATATTTGGGGAGTTCATTAGCAGCTACTGAAACTTGACTGACGTTATCCCTGTATTTTGATCCCTGCTCTGGTAAATTGCTGCTTTTTCTGACGGACACAGGTATAAATGTGAAACCAACCAGAGCATCTAGTATTTCCTTAAAAGCTTTTGTGCCGGGTGTGCAGTGGAACATGCTGAACATGAGCATGGCTCTGACATTCACACGCTGCAAAAACATGACAAGTTACTACATCCCTCGCAGTCCCAGCCTGCTCTGTCTTTAAAAGGAAGGTGATAATCCTCCTTTTCCCTTTCTGAGCCTTATTAATTTCGATAATAAGCTCTTTATGGACACGGACTGTCCCTTAATTTGTGCTTGTTTAACACTGCCAACTCTACGGAGACCTATAGGGACTGCCACGTTTCCAATAAACAATAATAGTGACAGCGTATAATAGGCTTAACGCTAGTTTGGGCTAACAAAAGCACACCTTCATTGTAAGATTATTCCTTACAAGTAATGCAGATTATTACATGTTCATCATGCCAATAAGAGCTCTAAAAACATGATTCACTCCAGAATTATATAGACAAAACCTTTGTATCACTCTTCACACGATCATGTGTTTTACAGAGATAGAGGGAAACGCTGCTGGTTTTCCTTCAGCATTTTTCATGACAGTTTGTGAGTTAAATCTTACGCTGTAGGAAATCCTTCCCTGGGAAGTGGGCAGTGACGGGCCAGGCAGCTGGCATTTTACAGACTTATGGGATTCAGCCGCTAAGCCTACAGCCAAATGAGAGAAGAGAGCCGCAGAAAGAGAGCAGCTCTTCTTTGGAAATATTATAAATGGATAGAATTACTCTCTACATGTGAATTTTCTTTAAATCCAGAAAGCAAATCAGATTAAAGGCTAGCATAATTCTTTCTGGATGAAATCACATTCTGCCCATAGAAGTTCTCTGTGATGGATTCTGATTGCTAAATCCCGCTGTCCAGAGGCGCTCAGCACTGGGACCGTTCCGGGGAGGCATCCGAAGGCACTAGAAGCCTGAGGAGATGGTGTCGGGCTGATGCAGCCCACCCAGGACCTGTTCGTTCAAAACCGCTTCTCACCTATGAGACGAAGAGGTGCAGAAAAGTGACAGTGAGGGTTCAAGAATTATTCTACTTGATTACAAGCCAGGCAAAACAATCACCTTAAAGGATTTGGGGTTGGTTTTTTTTTTTTTTTTTCTTTATTCCATGGAAGAAAGTGAAACAACAGGCTGAGTTGTTAAGGCAGTAAGTTGGAAAGCTCAGACTTTGGAAAAGCAAGGCATGGAGAACTTTGGTCCTCTATTCACAGGATTTATTTTTTTTAACATTATTCATTATTCTTTGATGGGTAGGAGGAAAATGGTCTCAAATTCTGCTAAAAAAAAAACCCCAAAGTCCTAGGCCTATGAACTGGGCAGAATAGCCAATTCCTACCTAAATTGCTGAAAAATTACAGTAATTTTGAAACATACAAAAAAGCCTTGCTTACTCCAATCGAAGTATTGGAATTGCTGAATTTGTTTCACCTCGGGCAAATATTGCATATCAGTGATTTTTCTTGGTATTTTCTTTTTTTAACCAAGGCGTACAAATTACTTGGAGCAGGCTTGTCTTTCTATTACTGGCCTCTATAATACCCGGTACAACAGATGTACTGTAATGGCAATAGGTCTGAAGAACAATGTGAATGTCCAAGATTTATATGTATAAGGATCTCCTCTGTTCCTCCTTTGGTTTATGTATCTAGTTAAAAAATGAGTATGTTTTGGAAAAGGGGCAGAAGGTAAGAACAGACGATGGACTGAAACTTCCCTTTTTGTACCTGTCCTGCATTTTTATCCTATTTCCCCCCAGGGCTGACTCACCAAGGGCAAGTCAGTATAATCAGAGAGAGAAAGTATCAGCTGTATATATCTCTATACATAAACACATACAAATATCTGCCTTTATTTTTGAAGTTTTCTCCTCCGAATTTGCAGCGTTAAGGAAAACAGTCAGAAATGCTTCAGAAGAGCACTCACAGGTTTTCCATTACTAGAGCTGTGAAAATATGTTGACTAAAATATTTTAGGAAAAGAACAGCAACTTTTTGAAATGAAAACACATCGCCTGTGGAAATTTCCATTTGGACTGGAAACGTGTGTTTCCTGATGAAAAATACACACTTTCTATTTCACTAGAAGGTTTTAAAAATAGGAGAGTTTAGAATGTATGCAATCATTTGTAAGCATTTCAAACAGAAAATGCATTGTTCGAATTTTAGCACGGTGTCTCTGGTTCTTTTATAGCTGATTCTGGCACCACACTGGTCTTGCACTTTATCATTAATGTTTGTTCTAAAAGGAATTGTGCAGCTGAAGTAAACAGGAGCTATTTTATCGCAAAGAAGTTCAGTGATGACTTACTTACACACTGCTTTGGGGTGTGAAATTGGCCTGCTCATTTTTATACACCAGCTTGAAACAACAAAAAAGAAATCATCACATATGTGAACTTGAACCTGAAGCACAAACCATTACAGACCTTCTCTTGCAGCTCAGGTTCCCAAGAGTGATCCCACTGGTGTAAATAAGGACTACGGGATTAACTCCTCTATGAGGAAGAAGAATGTTTCTAATTAGCTGTGCTGTGGCCACTCGGGGGGAAAGTAAATCTCCGCTGTAGGCAGCGGTGCTTTGCGAGGCCTTCCTTTGCATCACCCAAAAATTCCTACTGTATTTCTATTTCAGTCAGCATCTGCTAGTTATGCGGCTACATATTCATTTGCCCTCTTCTCACTGCAGTTAGAATCGACAAGGGAAGTGATCTTTCAAGTTGTATTAAAATGCGACCCCCTTAGCGGACATCTTACCATACTTTGGGCATTTGTATGAAGGATGATTTGGTTCATTATTCATGCAGGCGGGTAAAATGGGCAAAGGAAGAAGAGCTGGATCTGCCAGGCCACCATGTCCAGCTGCACAAGACAGACCCACGAGGCTTAGGAAGGGGGTGAGTAGGTTACGTCCTCGTTCCTCCTTAGCCAGAGCCACTAAAGGCACTGAGGAAGCACACAGGCCTTTTTCTTGGGAAAAACACGGGATGAGAGAAGTGCCACAGGTGACAAAGATCAGTCCTAGGAAGCGGGTCTTTCCCACCAAGGAGATGGTGGGTGGATTTCTGAGACCGATTCCTTGATTTTCTCCCCTCTCCCTCCCCACCAAGGAAAAAGAAAAACAAAAAAAGGAAGAAAACACAACCAGAGAATGAGAGCCACTTCCCCACTCTTTAATCCCGTTTCTCCTTCTGTAAACTCATGATGCCGTGGCTGACGCAGTGGGTAACGTATGGCACGTGTCACGCCGCCCGCTATAAGCACCTCTGGCGCTTTGCTACTGAAAGGCTCCTTTAGATCTCGAAGGGTGCGTGAATATGGAAACACGTGCTTCACCTGAGTGGAACATGCTGAACTAAATATCTAAATAAAATGCTCTACTAAGAGAAAACCAATGTCAGATCTGACTCGGTGGGGACTTCCTGTAGTTACAAGGTTGTCATTAAGGTTGGTATTGGGTGTAGAGCGCTTTTCTCCTTATTATTTGTGCATATGGCATTTGTGGCGGCTGAATGAAGACCAGCCTACCTGAGCCCTGTACTACTCCAATCTCCTTTTAAAGCCTCAAGGCTGCTCGCAGCATGGATGATTTGTTGATTTCAACTTCTCTTAACTTATTCAATATATGTGCCTCACTAGCTCTGAAGTCAACCGTGATAGTGGATACAACAGCCAGCTTCAGCTGGCGCATCTTCTAGTGTTCTTGCTTGTAAAGTATTCATTTAATGCCTCGACTCTTTCACCATCCTCTGTGACTTCAGTTCCCACTCACTCTTGCAAATCCTGCTGCTTCCTCTATGGCTTCTCACAAGAGCAACAAAAACCTTTTCAACCTTCTGGCATTTCTGCCCGTCACTTAAAATTACTTTCTTGCTGCAGCAGCTGTATATTTGCAGAGTTTCTATCAATGCAGATGACAGCATTTTGCTGAATCAGCCACAGGAATCATGGGTCAGTACTTCATGTCGCGCTGGGAAAATCACTTGAAATCAGCTCCAGTTTTCCATTGACTGAAGCAAGTAGAGCAGTTCCTAGTAGATTACATGGTATTACGAAACACAAAAAATGCTGGCAAACTCTTCCAAAACCTCAGTGAAAGGATCGCCGTGCTGTTCATCTGAAAATGCAATCATTTATGGCATGTTTTCAGAATTCCTTTTCTGTGTAGTATTAAGCTAGTGAAGAACCACAACAAGACTGCCTGACCATGAAGCTGACGCAACCAACTCACAGTGGCTCACTCTCCCACCTCAAAGGCAGCAATTATAACAGAGGTATTATTTACCAGACCCCTGTATTACATCAGAAAACAACCTTTCTCAGAAGATTTGGGACCTCGTACTGATCTTTTCATACCTTTCTTCTACAACTGAGCAGATTTGTGCTTTGGAGCTGGAGACTAAAATTAGCTTCTGCCCAGCTGAAATAGATGTTTTCTGCAGAATATAAGCACAAAGAAGCATGTGGTACGGAAGATCTTGTTCAGAATGAGCATGTCGCAGAAATGTGCAAGGTAGAATTTCTGTTCCAACAGGACAAGAGATTAATATACATGAGGAGTATAATTACTACCCACGCAACTCTGGAGATAAATTAGTAACAGCGATTGCCTCAAGGGAGTGTGATTTGCACATTGCTGTAGACTCAGTACAGCCAAGTATTTCCAGTCTTATGACACTGCAGTAGTCACACCTAAAAGCACAGTAAAACATCTGCTGTCGTTGCTGCTGCCACTCTTGGTTCCGTCTAGCTCTAACAAAAACCTTCCCGGTGCTTAAAGAACTTGCTTGTGCCTCATATGGATCTTGCCCACCAGGTATCACTCACAGCATCTGAGGATGTTAACAGCACGTTTGTGGTCTTGTTCCTCAATTCATGTTTGTTTCTTCTCTCCTCTTGAAGAGAAAAAAAGGTATAAAGATGCGCTTACATGTATTTAACTCTCCTGTGTGCACATGGATATTCATGAATAATGTATGTTGGCCTTTCGCTTTTGTTTCCCTCTGCTGGCAGTATCTACAGCACCTCAAGCCCACCATTTGATTTTTACTTTGGTTTCCTTCTTGCTTTCTCTCTCCCGCTCCTGCACCCTGGCTTTTAGACAAGAACACAACTAAACAAGCCGCCTGCGGTCCCTGAGCAGTAATGCAGAGAAGTGAGGATGAGCTCAAGATTCCTTATGCTGTCCAAGACGGAGAAGTACAACCAGGTCTCCCCTTGTGTCCGACATTTCCTGATTTAGCTGCCCTGCGTTCTTGAGGTAGCTGATATAAACAAAAGCAGATAGCAGTTTTAATTCATTACCGGGACTGATGCATTTGGAGGCTCAGTTTCAGACAAGCAAGCCCGAAGGGTTACTGTGTGCACCCCTCAGCAGCCGTAGGTGCACCTCAAGCCAACCCGAGCATCATTCTCATCCTTTTATTTCCCCAGATGAAAGGCAGACATCTCCTCTCTTTTGCTTTCTTTAGTGACGGGCAAAAATGGTGTTGCTGGTGCTGTTATTGTTTCCATGTTCTTAGATAAGATATCTCAGATTCTTCTGGAGAATGAAAGGCAGAGAAAGAATTTTTCACATAAAAAATTGAAGCTTTATCTCTAATATATAAAGCAAAGCCTTGCTCTTTTCTACTATGCTAGACATTTCTCTACAGTGTGTCCTTAAGTCTGGCCCCAGCAAATTTTGATTGATTTGCGAGTGAAGTATTGCTGTCCTTTAGCGGTAAGATTTTTTTTTAAAGGAACTTGTAAAACCTTTTTGCCCTGTCACTCCTGTAAGTACTTTATTTTCCTTCGGTTGTCATCTTGCTGGTTATTCGAATTACCTCCAGAGTTTTTGTCTCAGTCAGTTGTTAAACCGTAATACAATTGTACTACTCTTTTGCATGGAAAAAGGCTTCCACCAGGTTTTCTAAATACATTTCTCTTTTAGCTTCTGCTTAAGACTTTCTGTCCCACTCCACAGCAGGCAGGCACAGCAGCCGAGGAGGGCCTTAAGATTACAATCTGGCATGAGCGCTGGGGAAAATAATGCTTATTCCGAAAGACAGTCATGTAGGAGGTCAGGTACCTTCTGAATTCCCCTTACAACCTTTGTCAGTGGAAGGAAAGCACCTTCGTCCGTTGCAGGAGAAGTACTGTGGTAAGTTTTCCTTTCCTGGCCTTTCATTATCTATGACAGGTTTGGTGTTTGCAGAAGTCAGCTTTGGCAATATCCAGAATTTCACGTCCCCAGACTGCCCCGGGACTCAGAGGACGTTTGATGGCAGCAGGATGGTCACCTGCACCCACGCGAAAGTCCTGCTTTCAGGAACGGCCGCGTGCGTGGGTCATCGTATAGTCATTCCCATGCCAGCCACTCAAGGGCTATGGAGACTTCGCATTAGCAAACAGGAATAAACAATATTTCTTTACATACCATACAAAGAACCACAGTACACTGAATATTGCTAGAGACAACATATTCCTAAAATACCTAACTAGGTACCTGGGGGGGGGACGGGGGACAGAAAGTGGCAAAACAATCAAATTGGTGAGAGAAAGGGCAAAGAAATGAGAGGTCAGGAGCACAGCCACTCCCTGAGACATTAACCTGACCAGACTAAATTGACAATCACTTCTCAGATTAAGGGGTTAATGGAAATAGCAAATGGCACAACTTTAATCTTGCCTTGAGACAATGATAGTAATGAAAACAGGAACTGGCTGAGACTTAACGCATTCTTCTAGTTGTCTTAAACTGTAATCTCATAATCCTCTTTAGATGACGGAGTTTGCAAGGCCGGAAATAGTAATTTCTAATGGCATTTTCCAAGCCATTAAGAATGTGTATACCTCAAGAGAATGCCACATGTCACAGCCTTTTTCCAGGCGGGAAAGCACTTGGGATTATTGTTGGTTTGGCCAGCTTTCACATTTTATCTCTCTGTCCTAATATGTAACCTCTTTCTGATCTTTCCTGTGTGATTTTTTTTTTTTTTCCCTTCCTCTTGGTAGCAAAATGTCACATTATAAGAAAGAATAGTCTGTTCAGGTCTGTTCTGTTCCACTTCTCTGAGCACTCAGAGCTTGATTAACACGCTATCAAGGCAATGAGACTTTCCAAGGACTCTGATGGGAGCTGAGCTGGACCCTACCTCATTACAGAGCCACACCGGCAAATTCACTGGGACAATGGTAAATGTTCTTGATTCTTTCAAGCCCTGAAGCACCAGATCCGGATAGATGAGAGTACAAATAGTGCAGAAATGCTGAGAATCTTTGATGATTTTTCTCAGAAAGTTCTGCGATTTGTCTTTTCCCCTGAAGACGGGGACCAACACAGTCACGTAGTCTCGCACCCAGTAGGTTTTCAAGCAGAAGATGTCTTGCTTCCTGTTCTTGAAGAGCTTACACCCCCATTTGTTTAAGGAAATCCAGGCTGGAGCTCTTTAAAAGGCTTCACATACTTCCACATTATGCTCTCCCATCTGACTCGGCCCTGGTTTCAGGGCTCATTCCCCCCTTAGTGCTTCCCAGGGCTAAGCACCTGCATGCAAGAAAGCTGAAGTAATTAGCTGCAAAGTATACTTGCCTGGCATCCGCACAAATCTGGCATTTGCTGCACCGATTTGTTTTCCTATTTGAAGCTCTATTTAAATTTTCATCAGACAAAAACTTTGTCAAGCTTAATTTATGGGTAAAGAAATGATGGGCAAAGAAAAGCTTTGAAATAATAATAAAAAGATTAATAATAGTATTTAAAAAAATAACACTGCAGCTTCAAGCACAGAATACCAGCTGCTGGATGATAATACAAGTAGCAAGTCTCAGTAACTCTGAACGAGAAAAAAGGAAAAGCCTTCGCAATAAAGATATTCAAAGAGAATTGAATTTGATTTTAGAAACCTAAATGGTTCCCCTCTGTTGAAGTGGGTTGCCAGTGGGATTAGGGTAATTCCTGAATTAGCAGCTTTGATGAGGCAGAAGAACGGCTCATTCTGGGAGATCTGGAGAGCTCAGAAGGATTTGTAATGGGGCAGCCCCATTTCAGACTTGCGCTTCTGAACTGATAAAGCCTTCGTGGCATTGTAGAAGCAACGGAATGGAAACCTGACTGTACACCTTCTTCATGCACCGAACAAGTGACACAAATTCTCATGCTGAGGTTTAAGCTCCTAGAAATACTTTCAGCTTTTGGATGTGCCTAAATTTCAGGAGCATCCATAAAAGAACATCTATGCTCTCTCCCTCTTGTTTCGTAGGGAATTTAAGACATCCTTAAGCTAAATTCTGTGGCTGGAAGATGAGGGGGTTTTAGTTTATCTGGTGGTAAGTTTTCTCCATAAAATCGTCATAATCTATGTTTGTTCCACAAACCTTGTTGTAAAGCTCCTTAACATCCTATTGGAAAGATTCACCTTGCTTTCAGCACTCTAGCATAATATGTTCAAAATTTGTATTCTAGCTAAAGAGCATGATGTCATATAAAGAAGAAGAAAAGTCAGAACAGGTCAGATGTCCTCACTCATTTACTTTTTGGCCTTTTTGTCTGTGATAGACTGACAACATGGCTAAAATACTAGATTATTTTTGTACTAGCAAATGTATTTCTAATAGCCTTCTTTGGGGAAACTTTTTTTAGGTTTTCCTTTCCTAAAACTTAAACACATCCTTCCGTATCCCAAGGACAGTGAAAAAAAATATTTTTTTCCTCCTTATTGGCATATGAAATAATGAGAGTTGTTTCCGTACTGTAATACAGATAACAGAGCACACAACTAAAAGGTAGGATCTGTGAATTAAAGGATTCAGCTCGAAATCACCTGTATTTTCGTTACTGTTATCATTTATGCATTGATGCTTTTTCATGTACTTAATCTTGAACTTGCCAAAGGAATAAAAATATTTTTATCTTCAGAGAAACAAAGTGGAATCATCTACAAGTCACTGGAATGAGAATACACCCACTATTTACTGCAGAATTGAATCTCTGAGGGATTAGGTGGAACTCTTTAACGTTTTGTGTCTTGTGTGTCACTAAATGCATCTGCAACAAACTAATCCCAGCAGGAAATTTTCACAAAGGGTTGGCCGTTGTGTTTCAGTTTGGTTTGTCCATCTGTGGATGCAAACTGGAGATGTATTGTCAGAATGTGTCTTACTTGGTCCAGATGACATCAACGCTGAGAAGCTGTTTGTAGGGTACAATGGAAATAAGTAAAGAGAAAGAAAATTAGCAAGCAGGTTTCTAACGGAAGTACCGTGCAAAGCAGAACTACCACCTTACCATTTAGAAATAAGGCTTCTGCTGAATCTGGGTTACAATGTTGGGTTTTTTTCTTGATTCGTCTTTCCCTAGGAAAAACAAAAATATGTTTTTGGAAAATTTCTAAATACATTTGACAAATAAAGAATTGTTGAACTCCATGCCAAATCTTTAGGGATTTAGTGATCTACATTAGAATCAGCTCACTGAAGACATAATTCCATCCAGCTCTTTTTACACTCTCAGGAAGGAAGGAATTCAGCTTCAGGCAAAGGGAACCCACTAAGCCCTTCATTGCACAGCAAGATTAAAAAAATCTTCGATTAAGTAAAAACGTATTTCTGGGAACTTGAACATGTTGCTTCCTTAATACAAAACCACAGTTGTAGCACAATCTGCTAGTTACTAACCCCACAGTCCTGACGGTAGCCTGCATGCGGGTCTGACACACAGCAGGCTCACCGTCTGCACCAGAAGCTATCCAGGTCGGCTCACACAGCCAGATTCATTCCCAGGTTCCCACTCCAGGCTATTGTCATCTTGTTCCTTCAAAACACGTTTAAACTCATCTCACTGATGCTAGATCTGTACCATGGGACCTAGAAGCATTTTCCAAATGCTGACTCTGGCTGGGTGCCTCTGCTGCGTCCCACCAGGACATCGCGGCGATGTTGCAGCGCAGGCACGCAGAGAACACAACCCTTTACTTTACAAGTTTTGCGTTCTTTCCGGCTTGCACAGAAAGCAAGGAGATTTTCTGAGGGAAAATCCCATTTGATGAACCTGACTGCTCACCTGGGTACACCGACAGGAACTCCACCAGGACACAAACTGTTCAGCAATCAAGTCTCCACAGGAGCCCAAATCAATCTAGATTTTGCGGTTTTTTCCATGCTGGTTAGCACCACTTAAGTTTGGGGATCACTACTTCCAACCAGAAACAATTCTGTTGCAGTTCTTTATGATAATAAAAAAATGGGAAGACAGTTTTTCCTGGTGATCCCTGGCTTTATTCTGTCTTCCTTCAAACCTGGAAGTACTAGTTTCTAAGAGAGGTGGTACAGCATCAGTTTGATGAGCCAGTTTTTGGATAGAGCGTGACAAATCTTACGGCAGAAAATACAGCCATGAAGTATCTTAAAGGGGAAGGCATAAAAGCGGCCTGCAGACAACTCAAAAAATAGAAAGTAGCTATACAGCTCATGCTTCAGCAATTAAATGATATCATAGATCATGGTCCCATTACCACAAACGAGAAATCTTTCTGAAAATATTACAGTGGAAGGAAAACTATTTTACAAAGAAAAAATGCGAAGAATAAGCATTTGTTCAGTGAAAATGTTGCACTAAACAAGCAATTATTCCATTGACACACTGCACAAAGCCATCAATTAGTGTTTCATACGGCATTATGCATAATGTGAACAGTCCTTCACTTGCAAATTTGAGGGGCCATTATTTAATATTGTTCGGAAGGAAAGTATGCAATTTATTAAGCAATAATGATATTCAAGGAAGAGTGGTTTTAGCCTTGGAACACTGGAAATAATTGTACTAGATTAATTGGCATTTGCCCGTGATACAGAATATCCTCAGAATTCAAATTCTTGAAGCCTGTTCAAGTCAGGTGATCAATATAATACGTTGAGGTCTATTAAAGTTGGGTGACCAATATAATACCGAGACTATGAAGAAGGAGATATTATGGAAAATACTCAGAAGAGCAATTAGCACACTTCTGCGTGGGAAAAAACGTCTGCCCTGGTTCTGGCTGGAGCCAGAGTTGACCTTCTGCAGAGCAGCCTGTAGGGTGCTGTGCTTGTATCTGGGCCCGAGAGCGTGTGGATAGCAGGCCCGTGTTTCAGGTTGGGCTGAAGAGTGCTTGCGCAGCGCTGAGGCCTTCACTCCTCCCACCCTCCCCTCAGGGCGAGCGTCGGGAGGGGACGCGGCTGGGGCGGTTGACCCCAGCTGGCCGAAGGGGTGACGTTGTGCTCGCCAATAAAACCTCAGGGCAAAGAGGCGGAAGGCCGGGGATGTTCACGGCTCTGGCATTTGCCTTCCCAAGCAGCCGTCAGGTGTGCTGAGGCCTTGCTTCCCAGGAGCCGGCTGGACACCCACCTGCCAACGGGAAGCAGTCAGCGAATTCCTCTTTTTGCTTTGCTTGTCTGCTCAGCTTTTGCTTTCCCTATTAAACTGCCGCTATCTCTATCCACAGGGCTTCTCGCCGTCCTTTTATTTTCTCCCCATCCTGCAGGAGACAGAAGTGAGTGAGAGGCTGGGTGGGTGTTTGGCTGCTGGCCACAGTGTGATAGTTTCTGAAGATTAATATAATATCCGCCGTCACAAGCAAAGGCATGAGCAGCTTCACAATGGCAGACGGGAAGGTGGAAGGATTGTCACAAATCCTTTTTAGCAGACATGGAAGGAGACTTGGAAGCTTTCCCTCATCTTATTTGGACACGTGACGTACCAACATCAACAGTAGAATATAGAAGTTTTCAGCACAGCGTTAGAAACTTTTGGCTTGCTGGTCAGCAAAGACAACATTTTGGGAAATGATCCAAAAGTCACTGGAGTGAACAGGAATCTGACTTAGCCTTATTTAAAGGATTCCCACCAAACTCTGGCCCTCTGTGGTAAAGTCATAAGCAACAAATGATCCAGAGCAGTTAAACCTTTAGGTCATTTCTGTCATCTCTTTGTACTCCCTCCGTAAATGTTAGGGCAATGCTCGTCATCTTTTGCCATGACAGATCTGAAATACTCTTCTCAAGAATTTCTCCATTATCCCTGCCCTTCTCTCAATTAACACAAATGAACAGTACATTTATTAGCTAGTCAACTAGAAGACTGACAACATCTGGCTTATTTACAGAAATAAGGAAATGTAATTTTTTAATTTCGTTTCATATGAGGCCCAGAGTTCCTGCATCCCTACACCAAACTGAACAACAGGCTAACCAGGGAAAAAAAATAATTAGAAATAAAGTATATTTATAAGCTCTAAAAGTCAATTAAAAGGGTATTAAAATCTCTTACAAATTTACTCATAAATAAGTGCACAATGATAATATCTTTTGGAGATGACTTGTGTTTGAAAGACCTATAAGAAGCAAAAGGCCAATATTAAAGTTTCCCAGAATTTTTCTACTTTAAAAATGCCAGTCAAAACCATCAGAGTTTGACAAATCGTGTATCTACACTGGGAAGCCAGCATCAGATTCCCCACATCCTGCTAAGTGCAAGTAGCGTTTGTTTTGTAAGGTACTACTGACCAGGCTGCAACAAAATGATACGCTGTTTGGGGCTTCTGAAGAACCAGCATATCCCAAAGACACTTAAAAAGAACAAAATCTTTGAAGGTGGTGGGTCAACTGCCATTTAAAATTTCATCCCAGGTTTTTTAAATTGTTTCGAAATATCTCACCAGACGAGAACAGAAAGATTGGTCGTGCGTTCAAAACACTGAACTGGGATGTAGAAAATCAGCTCAATTCCTACCACCAAACTCCTGTGTGACTTCGGTTTCCTCTTCCACCCACACTGTACATACGGGGAAAAAAAAGTGCAGAAAGATTAAACAACTTTCTCAGAGAAGAACAAATTTATTCATGGCTTCAAGGGATTCACTTTCTGAAATGACAGAGGCCACTTAGTAGGCTGGTATCCATCAAACCTAATGTCTTCTAAAAAGACCAGATAGATTCAAAATATAGATGAAGAGTTAGTCAAAAGACTCACTCAAAATGAGGTTCAGTCATGGAATGTGAATTAGTTTACATTTGAGGCTTTCTTTAGATCAACAATCGCTGTAGGAGTCCATAACAAAATTTAGATCTTGGATTTTCTGCTCCATTCAGGAGATTTAGAGTCTGAGGTTATGTTTGGTTTCTAATTTGTTTTTTTAAGGGTGAAAACAAGAGGGTGATGACATTGCAGGCTTCCAAAACCACCTTACCAGATGTTCCAGCAAACCATCGTGATTCAGTGCAGCAAAGCAAACTGCTCATTTGGTCCATCATTTATAACTGTTGTTGTTCAATTTTGCCCTGTACATTTTTCTCTTGACAGCAGCGTTTGTTCTCAGGATCTAAATAGGGCAAATATTTTCATCTAGTTCTCATGGTTCTCTGGCAGTAAAAAGGATAAATACAAGAAGAAACAGAATCAAAGACAGGCTGGCCGCTATGCAGTCAAAAAAATTAATCCACTGCTAGCCAACGTGCACAATTAAAAGGGCACACCAAGAGTGGTAATGAAAAAGAAGCGCCGAAAAACGATATTGTGAGAACTTATGTGAGATACTTCACAGTATTTGAGACTTTACCTAAAGTAAGGTAATCGTCTGTGCAGCCAGGAAGGAGCTTCTGATTTTGCAAGCCAAGATTAAAAAAGCTGCAATGAAGAAAGATACCCAGCAGCGTTCCAGCTAAGCTCGTAAAAGAAGCTCAAGATTGCACAGCAACATGAGCTCTGACTCTCTGACTAAGAACAGGCGGTGAGTGAAAATGAACATACCTCACTTCAGCTTGGAGGGTGAAATGGGTTGGAACATTGTATTTTATGTACCTGCTGAGTCCGTGCCAGCACCGCAATATGAAAAAAAATCTCCATCGGCAGTGCATCAACATCTCACACTTTCAGGTCATTCCTTTCACTGCCCCTGGCAGGGGCCAGATAATTTCAAAAGAGGTGAAGAAATGGTTTTACAACAAAAGTAATAGCCATCACTGTGTTCTGAGGACCTTACTTGTCCCATTTTCTTGCAGCGAAGTCTATGTTTTTAATGATAATAAGCTATCCAAGTATGCTCCCCTTTGGAGGCAAGAGAGAACAGAGGAATTTTCGAAAATAAGCTCTAAAATCTAGTTGTCTAAACATGTACACAGAAAAGGCAGATTTTGTGTTGCCTGATACACAGCACAGTCATCTCCACACGTGAAAAACAAGGGGTAAAATGCCACCAGTCTCGCGTGAAATCATCCCCTCAAAGTCCTCACAGCTAGGAGCGACTTAAGGGGGAGAAGAGATTCTGCTCTGGAGTGTTCATTGACTTTCCATTGCAAATCTCACTAGGTGCCTGACTGCTGCTGACACCTTTGAAAACGTCCTCAAAGTCCCGGGATCATTGTGAATACATCCAAAAACCTCTATGACGTGAGAGGAGAAGACTGCTCCTAAGCATGTAGTAGTGGAAGGGGTACCTCTGGTGCCCAAGTGCCGTCCCCGCTATTGAGGGTGCCCTCGTCATACGAAGGGTTACAGCCTGAAGAAGAAGAGGAGCGACTAATCCTGTTCCCCTTGGGGTTCGGAGGGAGGAGGTGGCCCTTTCCCAGCCTCTTCCAGCCCCTGGCAGTTGGCACCGGGCAGTCGCTGCGGGCACTGGTTGTGGTTTGGCTGAATAAAGCTCTCGGGGAACGCTGAGCTTATCACGCTCCGCCATAGAACCAGTTCAGATTTGGGGGCTTGCCGCTCTGTTTGGAAACGTCATCACTCTGATGGTCAGAAACTTTCTCACACCCAGGTGAAGTTCATTATAACCACTTCTATAATGTCTTCTTCCTCTGTCAGTATCATTCCTTGTATCATTGAGAGTGATCGTAGATGTTTTCAGAGAGCTCTGTAGTAGATTACATCTTGAAATTATACCACAAGAAAGCTTTATATATTGTTTAATTATTGGTATTATTTTTTTTCTTTTCATATTAAAGTTAGCTATTCCTCTTGCTGATGGTGGAAAGGCATCACCATACCCTCTGCAGACAGCAAAACTTTGAGTTAGTCCCTCCGCTTCCTGAGCTCCGTGGCTATGGAAAATCTTGTGTCTTTTAGCAACTGGAATTGTTTCTGCCGTGTTAATCTCTGAGGTAGCAATGCTACTAAAAGTATACGTGACAAAGTTGGATGCCTTTCTTTATTAGTGAATTAAAGTAAGAACACCCAATAAAACTTGAACTGTTGATAAAGTTAGGGAGATGCTATAAATTTTTAGCAGCTCATTAATAGTTTAAATGACAAATCAGACCAGAAAGACTAGGTGGGAAGTGATAACCCCTGTCCATCAAAGTCAGTGGGACGCCATCTGGTGTCAGTGATTTCAGTGAATTTCCATTTCTGAAGAACTGATCTAATGAAATGGATAATTAGGTTGAGCCCAGAATATCCAGAAGAAACTACAGAGGAAATTTAACCCAACAGCATAACATGAGTTTCCAAATCATAATTTAACCATGTAACTAGATCTGACAACATTATACCTTGCAAACCCTGCCAAAAGGTGGCTTATATATATTTGCCTGGTGGTAGCGAGGACCATGACAGCAAGTACATGGTATCAGTTTTGCACCAACGAGGAGATAGAAAAAGCAGCCATCGGGAAGCAGAATGTTTGCGTCCTTCAGAGACAGACCTTCCTCCAGGTTGTGGGCTCTATGCCTCTGCTCAGGCTGCAGCACCAGCCTCTCGGGTAGTTTTGCCTTCCATGAAGCTAAAGCTCCTTTGGCGTGAGTTCCCTTTTCCCCACGTATACGGAATTTATCCTTCGGCCTTGCTAATTCCTGGCCCCGCTGCATCACCGAGAGCCTTTGCCGGGCTGAGCTCACCCCGCGAGCGTGAGCCGAGGAGCCGTGGTTTATCTGCAGAGCACTTGGCTCCGAGCTCCGCCACGCGGCACTGGCTTCTCGGCCAAGGGGAGCTTTTTCTCTGCTACTTACATTTTAAAATGGTGTCAAGATTTTCATCTGTATAAAAACATGCTTAACAGCTACATATCAATCAGTAGCAAATAAATATGACACATTTACTAGTTATGACTTTTGTTACAGCAAAGAAAATCCAGGAGGTCATTCAACAGTGCAGGAGTGATGGCTGTGCAGAACTCCAGCTCTGCTTCCGAAAATGAGGCTGTAAAATGGAAAATTGATTAAAAATGTAAGATATACTGCTCTGGTTATACTTCTATCGAAAGTAATATAAAAATACTGCAGCATATCTGTTTATAACAGTTTCTGTATCACAGGGGGTCCCCCTAATGGTTTATATTTGTGGTGTTGGACACTTAGTTTAAAACATGTAGTTTTTACTCTGTAAGAGGAGGACCTTTTCATCCTGTGCTATTTTTATTGCACTAACTGACCATTAGGTGCTTAAAATCTCTTTTATCAAGACATGGTAGAGCACACCAGCGGTCACCGAGCTGTCCAGCTGGAGTCATGACGAAGACACGCTTTAGAACCTGCAGTTCTTCCTGCGGGAGCGATGCAAGCACTAACCCCTCTGGCATTTACTCCTTGCAAGAGCTGAGTGCCACCTCATCTTCTCAAGAACAAAGACGCACACAGTTTCATTTAAGGGAAGCATCCTGCAAGGATTCACCAAAATGATGGGTACAAAATCCGATTGATGTGTCTTGGGAGTACAGCCAGGAAAACACTTCCAAAAAGTAATTGTCCACAGTCAGTTAATATCCCCTCCTATCTCTGCCGAGGGGGTTCAGAGCCTCAGTTCAAAGATGATGACATACACAGCTGATTTATGGTTTGACACCTCCAGAGGGACAGAAACCTACGTGGGTATGAAATTGAGAGCGAGCGGAGGGAAAGGGGCTGTGGGAGAGGGATTGCTGCGGGTGCCCGTGGGAAGGTCTTCCTCCCCCGGCAGCAGTTCCTGCCTGCCCGGCCGCTGCTGGGCACTTGGAGGCACCACGTGGACATGAACTTGGAGGCACCACGTGGACATGAACTTGGAGGCATCACGTGGACATGAACTTGGAGGCATCACGTGGACATGAACTTGGAGGCATCACGTGGACATGAACTTGGAGGCACCACGTGGACATGAACGGGTGGTTCTGCTGCACACAACAAACCCAAGGATTTTTGTGAGCCCAGGAGAGGAAGAGGAAAGAGAAGTGGAGGCCAGGAATCTCTGAGGCAATAATAAAAGTGTAAACCAATTATTTTGTGTGAAAACAATAAACTTCTGCCTCTGGAACAGCGGTACTGGTGTCTGTAGGAAGCATGCCAAACTTTACGGGATACGTGTCTGTGAGGGGTACGTGTTAGGCAGGGAGGGAGTTGAATATACACACACATACTTCCTAAAAAATAATCGTGCCAAATTTCATCTGGGATTTGCCTTCCCAAATCTATTTCCCATTTACTTTTTATCAGCGGGGTTAGTCTTTCTAGATCCAGGACATAATATGAGTGTGTAGATCTGAAATTGTTTTGTGTCCCTTATCTCTGCTTCATTTTCTACTTTCTTTTTCACCTGATGTGTTTTTAGATACCTTTGATTTAAGAACATCCAGAAAACTGTTATCAGCTTCCCCTAGCTGAGACTTAACAGCCAAGTATTTTAGTGCAGTTGTTATAAATATTTCTATATTGCTAGAGGAAATCACCAACAATTAGAAGAAGAGTAACTTAAATTCCAAGAGCAGTAGAAGTTTTAACCTTTTAATTCTCTGTTCTTTTACTCTTTACTCTAAAAGTCCCAGACTGAAATCACCAGAGCTGTATCAATTTCCCAGATGAAGATCTGACTCCCTGGTTTCAATTACTAACAGGCCTTCTCTATGCAATCCTGAGTCTATAGAGATATGTTTGTCTATAGAGGGATACATTAGAGAAATCGAGTCACATAATGGCGTTCTAGAACAAAATGGTCACCCTTCCCCAAACTGCAAATAGATTGAGTTCTAAACCCTGCTACTTGAAATACTTTTGATCCTTTGGGGTTCCAAGGCACGGGTTTTCCTTTTAGCTTTGTGACAATGAAAGCACACATTCTGCCAAGCCTGAATTCTTTAAAAAAGTACCGTGATCCTTTAAATTTATTACTGGTTACTAACAGCTTCCCATGTTTCACTTACATATTTCAAGTCAAAACCAAATATACAATATAGCACAGGCCATATTTTTTTAGTTTTTTCTCTTGCAAATTTATAGTGTGAAGTCCCGCATTAAAATAATTCATGATGGATAATAGAACCTTAAAGCGTATGGCAAAATTAAGTCTCAAGAATGGCAATATGAGTAATTTCATAATAAAATGATGAGGCTGCCTCCACCGCACTGATTTCTTAGAAGATGCTCTGTCGGCTCACTTATTTATACTAGATAGTAAATTTCATCTTTTCACATGCTTTCTTTTCCCAGTTTTTTATTACAGTCATTTCACATCTTAAATATTAACTTGCATTGCTACTTTGTTAAATATATTTTCTGACACTCCAAAAGCTGTGGATTAAGTATTGCTATATACATAGCATAATAAAGAATTGTTGGGACACTTGAATATTATCACCTTATAAATACAGTAGAAGAACTTTACATCATTATCAACAATACTATTATTGTTAGAGAAAGAACTGGGCTTCCAAGATTTCAGAAGTTGCTGTTGTTGAATAACTTTCACCCAGCGTTCTTTTACCCTACATGCAATGTTTTGATAGTATAGAATCATAGAATCATTTAGGTTGGAAAAGGCCTTCAAGATCGAGTCCAACCATCAACCGTGCCCACCAGACCATGTCTTGGAGCATCTTGTCTGCGCACTTTTTAAACACTTCCAGGGATGGTGACTCAACCACCTCCCTGGGCAGCCTGTTCCAATGTCTCACAACCCTCTCAGTAAAGAAATTTTTCCCAATATCCGACCTAAACCTCCCCTGCCGCAACCTGAGGCCATTTCCTCTGGTCCCATCTCCAGCCCCCGGACAGCAGAGACCAGCCCCCACCTCACCCCAAGCCCCTTTCATGGTGAAGACACCACACGCAGCTGGAGTATATGCTGGAGTAGACGTGCGATTCACAATGGGAAGGCTGAGAAAAAGTCTCCCCAAGAAGAGCCGTATACTTCTTTCCACGTCTAAGCTCTTCATCTTCGAACAGCAACTCCGCACAGACACCGTCTCCGTTCACGTGCCTCCTACACCGCATCTTCGTCTCAACAGAACCCAGACTTGTCAGGGCAGGAGCTTCTGTCTGGCAGCTGCCTGCAGCAGCGTCTTGGCCCCCTCTCTGACCAACCCCATCGCATCTCCAAATTTGGGGAGAACTGCCCACGTTGTGTCATGCTCTACAGAACCATGCCTAAAAGGGGCTGGAGCAGCCCAGTCTTCCAGCCTTGCCAGGGGACTTATTGACTTCTCCCAGGGGCCGGAGACACCCTTCTGCTATGAAGGGCGCGCAATAATCACGCGGCACAGCGAACACACCAGTGTCCTACCTGCAGAGCTTCCCACACTTACCTCCAGCCAAGACAGAGCTCCTGGTGTCCCTCAGTTGTTGCAGCTCTGGAACAGGGAGTCCAGCCAAATGACTATATGAACCATCACTTACGGCCACATCCTGCAGTGCCTTTAGCATTGAGACCTCTCCAAAGAAACCTCATCAGCCTTAAAAATGGCACAAAGAAGAAAGCATCTTAGAAGGTGTCAGCTGTGAGGGTTTATGACTCACAGAGCCTGAAGGAATCTGGACAAGGATTTTAAAAAGCACCCATCAGGCAGAATGGCATGTCGCAGATTAACGACACAGAGAAAAAGAAAATCAAATACATGGAAATATTTAAAACCTTATTCTGCACATTTTTTTAAAACTGCTTAAAAAAAAATTGTGAAAAGAGCTTATTGAAATGTGCGTCTGTATTCTCAGCACTAGTACACTTATAGCAATAATGTAAGTTTCCCTATTATGCCTCCAAAGAAATCTCTGAGTTATTCATTACATTGCATGTCTTTCTAGCCTTTAGTCTCTATCTGGCAGTTGCGCTAACCTGTTGGTATTTGTGTTGGTATTTGTAAGACGAGCAGCTTGTTGCCAACAAAACTGTTTGCAAGTAGAACATTAATTGTCAAAAAATTATCATTCCCACCGGTGGCTATAAACCACGGTTTCAGATCATGACCCAAAGGTTTAGAGATATCTTGCCCGTTTCTGGTCTCCAAAAGACGTTAATTTTCCACATGAAACCCTCTGATTATTCAGACATGTTGTGTAAGAGTTGTTTCTAGCTGCTTAACGCTTGGGCAAGCGCGAGGTGCAGAAGAGGAGGCATTCACCCAGACCAGCAGGCTACAAAACGATCCCGGTCTCCATGGCCCTCGCCAGATCCCTGCCAGCAGCTACCGCTGACAAGAAATATCTTAGGAGGCGTCGGGTGGTGAACGTTAGTGTTCCCCACCTCTCCCAGCAGAAGCAGGAAAAACAAGGTCTTCTTCCCCCGTGCTTCACTCCTCTCCAAGCACACACAGGGCACGAGCCGCCTTCATCGCTCAGTCTTGCAGGGCAAAATTCAAGGGAACGCTTGAGTGCGCTGTGCCCGATATCATTCTTAAGATATCAGCTTGTTTTACAAGTTTATTCCGGATGGAAAGTTGTCTCTGAGTTCCTCCTCTCTGAAGCAAAGTGAGAAGAATTTTTCTTTTGGAGATTTTTCCTCTTTTATAAGCTGTTGAGAAGTGGTCAGAGACAGGGAGTTAAAAGCTAAAATACTGTGTCTAACAAAACTCTGGATTTTTCTTGAAGAATTAATGTTGCAATGCAGTACAAAAGCCACGTATTTGAAAACAGCAGAGAACCTGGCATTTGGAAAGTGAAGGGACAAATGTCAGATCTCTTGAAATAGAAAATGTATGAATTGTCTATGGAACACAGGGTGCTTCTCATGACCTTCTCCACATGCTTCTCTTTAAGGCATATTTTAAAGCCAATACTCTGTGTAAGATATAATGGATAGTGTATTGACGGCTAATGAGCAGCAAAGAGTTTCAAGACATGACCAAAGGGGATTGATATGTTTCTGTCCTCTTCCAGGAGGAGATGAGTATATTTTAAAATTAGAAGACGAATCGGTAAGAAGAATGTGCCCTCCCATCTTCCCTTAACATCAGCCACCGAAACACACCTCCAAGTCCAACGGGATCCCATGGAACTACCAAGTGAATAAGGTGTTACCCAACAGGAGCAAGGGTGGCAGGCTCTGCTCCTCTTCAATTAGGCTAAACAAAGTTCCTGTCTGATCCTGTAACATCGATTTACCTTTAAGAAAGTTAAATTAATCATCCTTGATTCACTACAGCTCTATATAGATACTTTTAATTAGCACATTTCCCCTTGGCTCTTCTCTTCCTTTAAACTTCTCAACATGTTCTTGACAGAACAATTGGTCTTTATTAATGTGTGACAGCTTAGAGCTGCAGCGAGCTCTTTGCCAGATGTTTGAACTCTGGTGAACTGCTGTGCACTTGTCAGACTGGCAATGAGGAGTGAACAAATACCGCACTGTTCAGCCTCCCTCCCGAGCTGCCGGAGAATTTCAAACAGCTTCAAGGGCCAGAGCCAAAGGATCTGCTGAGAAAGAATAAGGTATGTTCCTAATGAGATCAGTGAGCCATGACTTTTCTAGAAAGGCAACTTGGGTTTTTGTTATCTGCTGTGCATAGGTGACAGTCAAGGGCTGAAACATCAGAAGGACCCAAACTACAGGGAGCGAGAGGCTTCAGGAGGACACGGCTTTCACAGATTCTCAAGTTCTTCGTGGACTATTAAGAAGAGGAGGAAATAGAAGTCAGCGGACTACTACAAAGCGTCTCCGAAGAGGCACGACTGAAGGCGTTCCTAGCTGCGAGCAGAAGGAGCGAGGTCTTTTGCGAAGTACGTGCATTTCAATCGCTTGTTCACAGGGAAGGAACAGAACGTGAGTTTCGTTTCTCCTTCTTTTTTGCTGCAATTCCTTCCTCAGCGTCACGTCTAAAACACAAAGGGGCAAATTAAGCACAGATCTAGCATTTCGGTTCCCAAAACAGGCCCCCCACGATATCAGTAAATGAGGGGCAGATGCTAAAACGTGTCGTCCCCCCCCCCCCGTTCTGCTAATAAAACATTCATACGTGCCTTGTGCGGGAGCACCTTACGGAAGAGCCGGGCTGACTGCAGGAGCAGGACCGTATCCCACCAGGATGCGTCCGTAATCCCAGTCAAGGACAGTCTCTCCGGTGTCAGCCGACTGCTGTCTCCCAGCTGAAAGAGCATTTGCTTGGTTCCGTTCTGACATTTACAATCACCTCGTCCGAGAGCAGCGTCTGTGCCAAACGGCCGGGTTCTTTCCATACAGAAGAGTGCAGTGGGGTTTGGGTAGTCCCAGGACCCACTTTTTATTGCAAACAAGATAAAAGGTTGTCACATGTGTGACATTAAAAAGCCTCAAGGTTATTAAGTAGGCTGAAATCACAACAGTTCAGTGCTGCTGTTTTGTAATAAATCTCCTGTATTACAGAGTTTACGCTGCACCGAAGGACACTTGAGCAGGCTTATATGATGGCTGTCCTGAAGGATGCTTTTGGAAACAAAATGCACCTCTCCTGAGGCTATGACAGTAAACACAAATTTTCTTAAGTATTCAGCAGCGACAGAAACCCAAACCCAGTAAAATGGACTAATTATCTTTGCTGGATTTTTTTTTTTCTTCTCCTTTTTATTGTGACTTCACTGCAGGATCCATGTAAGAGAGAGAAGGTGGACTAGGAAGTAACAAGTCCCTTTTCTGCATAAATATGAAAAGAAAAAAAGCGAGGAAACTAAATGGTTAGTAATTCCTCCAGGAGTGCATTCTCTCTCCCTTTTTTTAAATTTCAGACAGGAAGTCCATATTCTGACAAAACAAAAGCTATTTCTATTCGTGCTTCTGTGTGTGTGTGCACATGTGTGTATAAAAAATGTCTTTTGCAGTAAAGTGAAAACAGATGTAACAGACATTTTTTTCCAGCAAATTATTTTTCTTTTCAGTAGTTGTTCCTAACTGATTTGGAATTATTTGTGTAGGAACCACAGTATGCCTGACCTACAGTAATGCTATGTATAGTATATATCTAAGAAACTGGAGGCTATAGGAAATTGCGGGGAATATAGTGACATAAAGTAAAATTGTAAACCTGAAAAAGGATAACTCTTTTTGGTTTCACAGTGCAAATGGAAGGAGGAAGATAATTTGATAGTGATTATCGGAGCAGAGCTTTGCTAAAGCTGCCAGTCTTAATATACCTACCGGGTGGAACACTTGGGAACGCTTTCATGGAGATGTGAAGTAAGAGAAAGGATCAGTAGTAATCCCTTGCAGTTCTCTCATGTCTGAAAGTCCAGCATGCAGAAAAGGCAGAAGGCGTGTGAAAAGGCTGTGCTGAGCCTACCGCTCCTCTTCTTCATGTGGAAAATCCAAACGGCCAGCAAAGAATTCCACCTTAAAATAAAATTTTAAAAAATATAATCATTTCTGTGTCCAGCAGATTTTCCAGGGTGTCAGCCCGTGGGCCAATGCTTCTGAGCCCTCGTTCTTCGGGGTTTACGAGCAGACCACTAAAGCTGTCCACAGTTGGTTTTATGTGTCGCTAATGACGATAAATTGTTTTCACAGCTTTCTAAAGAGCTTTGACACTGTTTAACAGTGCATAAAATTCCATGCAGTTATACCAGATATCACTGAAGGGGTTTGCTGGATTTGTCATGAAATGGACTGCTCCTGTGAGCTCACTTAATCCCATAAACTCTTGATTTTTATAATTTCCCAAGCGATAACAAGAAAAATTGCAAATGAAGCTGCAGCTTCACCCATCTTTTGTCATTATACCTGGCTCAATAAACTTGAGTTATCTTTTCCCCTGCTCTCTCTGAGCTGAAATATTATTTCCTTACTTTATCCACAGGCCTTCTTGAAAGGAGCAGGAGCACCTGGAGTTCTGTGTAATAGTTTCTCCATGCTGATTCATTCACTTGCAGTTCTTTCAGAACTTCTTTAAAAAATACTTTTTTTACCTTTTTTAAATTGAAGATTTGTCCCCTAAAATCTTGTGTGTTTTCAGATTTTTAATCAGTTGAAGGCTGGTTAGCAACAATATATATAGCAGAGACAAGACTTATCAGGGTAAAAAAAAATCAGCAGACGGTATTTTCTTGTGAGTTTTCCTCAGTTTTTTATTATGTGTCCTTTGGTACTTTGATTCAGGTACAATACATAGAACCTTGTTATCTGTGCTGTAATTGAAGGTCCTCCTACATCTGTCCATTGCAAATCAGATGAAACCGTGTGTGGTAAATGAAGTAATTATGGTCTGCTCAGCTCAGTCTTGGTTTTGATAGAGTTTAAAGGAGTTCAAAGACAATAATATCTTATCCAAGGCTTCATTTGATAGGGAAGAAGTAATAATTCTCTTACATTGTCCTGCTGTCCTGCAGCAATAGCCCAGCCAAAACCCACTCTGTTGTGTCCTTCAGAATTAAACATGCTATTTCAGATAGGATTTGTGCATCCAACTAAGCGGTGGGGGGGTTCCCTCATATATGCTGGGATAACCAGGATCTAATACTTCCTCTATATACTGGAAATTCAGATATCTGAGAGATTAAAGCCTCTTTCGTGTGCTGAAAGTGAATGACAATAATTCAACTTAGCTGCCAATTCCTGCAAAAGTAACTGTAACACATGCTTCTGAATGGCATTACGAGAGCTATTTTTCCTTTGCGTGCTTGTGTTATTAGTAAAACTTCCCCCGGAAACAGGCCTTTGCACAGTTTTAAACTGTGGTAGTAAAATCATGTAATCTTGGAAGCAAGCCTTGCAAAATGTGTTGTGGATTAGCAAGTGGCATGCCACTAACTTGCCACCTTTGCACAACATAAAAATAAAATTAATAAACACGCAAATATACATGTTCATGTTATTCTCTCCAGCACCTGGGAGAGTGCTTCACACCTACCGGGATGTCTACAAAGCAGAAGTATTTATCTGTTACATGTAATTTGTTACCTTTCTCATTTTTCTTTCTCTCAGACTCACATCGTGCACAATCTCTACCACCCCTTCATTCTCAATCTCCATAAAACACATCTGCCACAACCTGAACTGACCTACAGTGCCGAGGAAAGAAAGATGATTACGTGTCAGCAATTACAGTCTGATTCTGATGCTTGCTCTCCACTGTGCTGCCAGAACCAAAAACTGATGTAAAGCTCTTTGATCTCTGTCCGATTAAGCAATCGAGTACAATAAGCAATCTCGTATTTCAGCACAGCCACCAAGGTAGGGGAATGTGCAAGGGAAGTTTCTAATCAATATACCTCCAAGTTTCTCCCAAAAAAGATCAAGCGAAACACAGCCGACCTACAAGAAGGACTAATGCAAATAATGCCATCCTATGATTCCTTGCCCACAAAATGATTGTTCTTCTGTGGAACAGCCATTACTCCTACCACGTTAGGTACTACCTGTTGCATCTCCCTGTGAGAAGCACAGTGCTTTCTTCAGCTGCTTTGGCCAGAGGGGAAGTATTTTCCCTTCGTAGAGAACACAACTCTCTTGCAAGAGGTAACTGAAGAAGCACAGGCATGAAAAACAAGTAAAGGTGTAACTGAGGTGAGCTGAAGGAGGAAAAAGCAATAGTGTACGTGGGATTGCTAGATCAAGAGGAGGAGCGGGATCGCTAGACCAAGAAGAGGAAAACCGCTTCGATGATGGACAAGGTTGAATTTTTTTTCATCAGATTTTGGGACATAACTACTTTGAAGGTCTTCTGTCCATGTAGGAATAATGTATCACACAGACTGAGGCAAGAGAGGCACTGCAGGAGCAAAGTATTAGACAGCAACAAAATCTTGGGATAGGATGCTAAGGGAACCTGAGACTGAAGAAACAGTTACCGAGTTTTACAAAATTGTGAGAAGCTTTCAGAATCTATATTAGAATACTGGGATATTTAAACGCTTTGTGTATCTCCTTCAAAAAGCCAGTACTGGGGGAAGGGGAGGGGGTACAGAGCAGAAGGCAATTAAAACACACCAGTTTAGACTACTCCAATTTAGTTAGTTGACATGTC
The DNA here is from genome assembly GCA_026212715.1 of Elanus axillaris. Taxonomy (NCBI): domain Eukaryota; kingdom Metazoa; phylum Chordata; class Aves; order Accipitriformes; family Accipitridae; genus Elanus; species Elanus axillaris. The sequence goes on from JANZLQ010000032.1 coordinate 25,483,624, forward strand.
AACTAAAGGCAAAATTCTAAATTACCTTGATGAGTATTTCAGCAAAAAGTGGCCACAGGCAACTCAAATAATAGAATCTCTTCGGACTTCACTGTAGACTTTGACAAAGTCCTTTGTAAGACATGGAGCTACCCGGACACAGAAATCACCAAGTAAATAAGTACAGACCGCTATATCGGACCAGATGCCTTCTGCCATGAAACTATAAAACAGAATAGTTCAAGCATGAAAAGTAAAGGTCCAATGTAAAACTGAGAGTGGTTAGAATTAGAATAAATCTTGGCAGATGTTCAACGCCTGGATGTCCAAGGTTTCAAACTACAGCAATGTCGAATACGCACACACACGCAAATACATTTCTATGCTCTGATCTTACCAAGAACTTGCAAAAACTGGGAGAACTTTGGAACTATAATTTAGCAAATTAAACTGTCGCAAGAACTTAATCAAGCTCTACGCCACACTAAACGTCTGTGTTGACCCATAGAAAAAGAAACATTTCGGAAAGGACTGTCAGAATGAATCTGTACTTTAACAACTTCTACGTTAGCTATAGTTACTCAGGCAAAAAAAAAAAAAGGGAATATCCGAAGAGAGATCAGTGAAGGTATCGGCTGAATGTGTCAGCTGCTAAAAACAGATTTTGAAAATGAACCCCACAAAGATTAGGATTGAAAATAAAGCGGCAGTGACTTCATAACATAAATCAATGGTGTTACTTCGCCTTTGTATAGCTGTCTTCAACCTGATCATTCCATCTGGAGCAAAGGGACAGAAACAGATGCATCCTAAGAACAGTGTGATTTAGGTCACTGAGAAGGTCCTGAGTAAGGGAAGGCTGGGATTTATAGGAGGCGTCACACAGCGGAGTACGTGTGGAAGAGTCGGCTGTTCGCAGGACTTGCAGGATCAAGGCCACCCCGTGCCAGCCGGCCAGTGCAGGTCGTCGGTCCCGAGTATTAACATTTTTTGGCCATTGCTATGGACTTTTTCCATAGTCATTGTTTCCCCTCCTATCGCTTGAGACGTCTCACATGAACTTTATCATGAGCTCTTTGGCTCTTTTAGGCACTACGGCTTATATATTTGCTTCAATACAAATATCCCAAAATAACAACAGAAGCAAACCATTGGTTTTTCTCAGCCACTCTCCGTCTCCGCACACTAGCTTTCATTTTAGCCTAGATTTCCTGCCAATCTTAATGGCTGCACTCTGGCAGCAAGGGAAGAGCAAATCTGGCAGAGTAGGAAGCTGCAGGAGCCAGTTTACCAGCAGGGCAGAGAATTTTCTGTGGTTCTAATTGAAAAAAAACATCCTCATTTGGGCTTTTGCCTTCCCCACCACTCTCTCCCTCTCTCTGCTGGTGTCCTGTTAAGTTCTATTGTGTTTCACCAATGCAGTCATTATATTCTCTAGATATTTGATTTACATAATTGAAGCAGTCCAGCTTATTTTAGGAAAATTACAACTTTGTGGAAAAAAATAACTTATACAGTAATTATGGCAAAGATGTTCTGCTTTGTGTCAGACACAATGAAATTAGTGGGTTTAAAAATTAAGAACAAAGGCCTCTAAGCTCTCAGTGTCACTTTTAAAATAAGAGTGAATACTGTTAAGAAACAGCTTTGCATGTTAATCACAGTGGCTGGGAACATTTCTTCTTAAGATATACGGTGTTCAAAATCATTACAAGAAATACTGAAGAAAGGAATTTTATTTTTTCTACGGTAAAATTTACCTGTCATTCTGCAAGATAAGTTTCCACTGCATGTGTCCATTAAAGAAGATTATTGTATGAGAAGTCACCCACTATACAAGAAGAAATGTTGGGTCCATGTTGATTTCATCCAGGATTTATGCAACCTATTTTCAGTCATGCAGCAGGATTCGGAGTGGTTTGGTTCTCGTTAGCGTACAGTTCCTCTGTGCATAGGGCCCATTTCCAAAACAAAAGGTACAATAGCAACTGTAAAATATAGATCATAGAAAAAGAAAGGCACGTGTAAGTGTAAAAATAAGAAGAGGTTGCCATACACACTAGAGAACATGCACATCCTTAAGAGGATTAATGTGTGCTGGCAAGCAATGAGCAGCGGAGTAGTAGGAATCACTGTGGCTAAACTAAATATAGACCTGAAGAGAATCTGAACTTCTTTGTGTCAGGCAGGACTGTAGGAACCACTGATTTTTCTTAGCCTTCATATTAGATTTTTTCCTTCAAAGCAACGCCATTGCACTAAACACTTGACAAATACAGAATAAGACACACAGCCTTGCTTGCATGAGATTGTTACCTACGTGCAGAAGACCAGAAGAGCAGCAAGGGAAAACACAGCAAGGGAAATAGGGGTGATCAAGCTGACAGAGTGGATCAGTTGTAAAACTGAATTAAAAAAAAAAAAGCAAACCCAACTGTGAACAGAATGGAATTTATATTTTTCCAATTTGCATCCCACTGGACCAGACATTCTCTCAACCCATGACATTCACTGTAATACCTCCCAGGGAAACAGCATCTTCCTAAATATCACCACATATGGCAGTCAAAGCCCAGTGATACTGGTTTTATGCTACATGGTGTAGTTATTCATATATTGTAATATATCCTCCCCCAAAACCATGCCCCAGTTTAAGCTACAAGGGAGATTCAGCTACCAGAAGCTGGTAGTCGCTTACAGCATATTATATGCAAGTTAATTGCTATGTTTCCATTCGAAAGAAAGCAGTGCCAAGTGCACATACACGTATATACAAGACACAGAATGTCCCAGTGACTATTCTTCAGTAGACAGGGTACGATTTATCATATATAATAACATTACTTATGGAAAAAAGTACAACGAAATGTGCAGTTTTCACATGCAATTGGATGTTCTTCCCCCTTCATGGTCCTCCAAACACTACTTCTCTTTTTCTTTTAGGGAGAAGATAAACGCTCAAGGAAAGAAATGTTGTATTTCATGCTGTTGCTGAAGTCAACATGTTTTACACATCTTTGGCCTTTTGTTTTTACCAAGAGTTTTTGCTCCACATATAAACACACCCCTAGTCCTGTTTCCAGATGTCTTTCCAGCCTTCCATTCTGCAGTAGACCAGAGCCTAGTTGAGTGTTGTCCATCTTCCAAGTCTCTGGTCACCTTTCCCAGATTCTATAATTATGTGCAATCCGATATGTAACTTGTTGAAGACAAATGCCGCAGAGAGTGTCACCTCTTCCCTATAAGAGTGAAGGCAAATCCACTAGTTACTATTATCCGCTGCACCCACAGGAATTTTCTCCCACCTGCTGCAGCTTCTTTCCTAAAGCAGCCTGGGTTCCAGCCATCCCACGCAGGCATTTCAGCAGAAATAGTCGTCCTCGTGCACTGCTCATCATAAACTCCAGGTTATACTCAGCTAAGCTTCGGAATTTTGTTCCACATTTATGGAACCCTCTTAGAGAACATCTTATATACCAGGGGCAGTTGAGCGTCTCGGCTGAATAGCCAGTTAAAAAGGTTTTGCTAATCAGCACGCCTTAAGACCATTTCAAAGCCGAGTCTAGATGCTGGCAGGTCAGTTCATGTCAGAGAGGAACTGGCTGCTTCGTGTCGTCTTCGTAGTACCCTTCCCACAGCAAAACTACAGCACGGCTAGTGGCACTGAGCAGCACTCTGTATTTTACTGGCACGCTGCTCAGCAGCTACCGTTGCCAGTGAAAAAGCCGCCTCTGTTCTCCCCTGAAAACGACTTAACTGTTTCCCTGGGAAACCTGCTGGAAAAAATAATCATACGAGTAGTCTTCATCTGAATAATCACAAAACCCAAAACTAAAATGAAACCCGATTTCAGACACCTTCCTTCCTACATATCTACATTTACTTCCCTTACAGCTCCTCATAGCTTTTTGAACATGAAAGTATCTTCTATTGTTGGGTTTCTTTTCCTTTTTAACAACAGCAGAGGGGGGTTTTTTGAGAGGTGCAGGAAAGGCTTTGTGCTGAATAGCAGCCGTTTCTTTCAGTGGCCTTTAGGCTTTCCGTTTCAGGTTCAATCCAGACAACACAATTTAATTTCAGGGATATTGGCTAGTCCTGCATCTAACCTTACTCAACATACCCGGCTTCATATTGTCTGGTTTGCTCCTCTTCACCAGTGGCCATCCCGAAGCCTACGTGGGACAGTCTGGGGAGGGACGTTATATTCAAAACAGGTCAGAATCCAGCCTAGATATTACAGCCCCGGTCTTTTTTCCCTTTAATTCAATTTATGATTTATCTTTTCTCACATTTAATTTGATTCAATTATTTTTATGATGAATAATACAGTGTCCACCTTTTAATGATATCGTTACCTAATTAGCTTATTGGCTAGCAAAAGATGTTACATATTAATTCATTAAGAAGAGACCACGTGTCTGTCTGAAATGAAGGGCAAAAGATGTTCTAGCCAGAGTGGCTAATCAGACACTTATTGACCTTACAGGGGCTGCCGCGTAATGTACACGTTGCAAAACACACTCTGTTTCGACACGCTAATGCAATCGCAAACTTATTGCAAATTGAATGGAATTAATTTGCTCCAAAGAAAACCAAAGCTACTCTGTTCACACATGTTTCCAGCCTTACAATATGCTGCAAGTTTTGAAATACATCTGGGAAAGAAACACAGCTCACTTGAAGAATGGCACTCTAAAATGATTGAGATGGAGAAAGAAAAAAAAGAAGAAAAAAAAACACTGAGAAAAGCTGCTCTACCTCTCTTCACCTGCGTGCAACTGGGCAAACCCATGGAAACAAAAGAATTCACCTTGGGAATTGATTGGCTTTGTGTTATTGCTGCCTAGGCTACACGCATAATTTGAGACTCTTTTATCCAACACACAGCTGAGCTGTACAAGTTCGCTTTAACTGTAAATAGCTTGAAAAAAAAAAAAACAAAGTCCAAATAATATATTTTAAAAACTCAGCTGTAAACCTTTAGAAAAATAGCATCAAAGTTTGCTGAAAATTCAACGTCACAGGGCAGAAACAAGGGGGCACAGAAGAGATCAGGGTTGAAAAGTAAACACAGATTGGACTAAGCCTATGGAACATTTACCAGCAACGTGAATGGAATATAACCAGTTATTAGCCTCGTTAGAAACTGATCATTTGCAATTACAGGCGAAACAGTAGCCAGCTCCCCTTAGCTAATGTCTCACATTAGCCATCAAGAAGAAATAAGTAGCAGATAGTTTTACTATCCCACAGTCCTGTCCTAGCTTGCCCTGCTGAGCACTGCCTTTGTAATTTAGACTAATATTTAATCTCGGAAATGAGTTTTTTCATGTCTCCATATGCGGTCCACTGAATATATTTGGGATAAATCCACTAAACTCTTGCTCTCCCACAGCAGGGAGATGTTTGCTTTATGTGCAGGTATTCTTTTCCCCGGTAATTCAATCAGCAAGACGCAAAGCCAGCATACATTATATATCAGCTTCTGTCATTGGGAGTTAGTGACAGGTTATCTATCCAGCCCTACTCGGCAAAAAATCATTTCACGCGAGCGTTGCGTACGGCGCACAGACATCTACAATCGGTCTTAATGTACTTGATGTAAGTGGGTACAACCTGGGAACATATGGTTTAAGGCCTTTTTACATAACCTCCTTCTTGCCGATACATTTTGAAAACAGCTCAAGGGGGACAATCTGGCTTAGCTGGGAAGTAAGTGCTGCGGTTTGATACAAATCCTCGTGTTTACCCCGTGAGCAGTAAGCAGTTTGATTCCCTGTCTATCTAGCGTTGATTAGTGTTGCAAACTGAATACAATGATAGCACGACATCATTGCAGAAAAAACCTCCAACCTAAAAGGGTTATTTGTCCATATCCACTCTTTGGGCATGCTGACGATGCCTCTCTTCCCCCACGCTTGTTCTTTTTTACTAACGTGACTTTATCAGCAGCAGTTCTGGGGGCAGACGACCTTTCAAGGCGCAAGAGAGGGTCCCGCTGTGCAATTTGTCCCCTCGCTGGCATCGAGTGGCAGGGGACGCGGGGAACGGCAGCACCTGATTCTCCTACCTCTAGCACGTACAGCGAGCTGACCCTGTGCCTGCACTTCTTGGAGCCAGATTACTTACACCGATTCATTTATATAACGTGTAAGAGACAAACTCCACGCTAACAAATTTGAAGACCTCTTTCAACCCCTTTCTACCACTCTCCCCTTATTGGGACTGATGTTGTAACACACTCGTGTCTTCCTTACAGGCGTAGCGAACAACACGCAGTAACTCGGGAAACCCTACCAGACTTTCATCCCAACTGTAAAGCGTCTCCTGGTTAGGGAGCAGGAAGCCGCCTTAGATTTGCGGTCAGAGACGCTCAGCTAGGTGTTTGATCGCGGGGCTTCCCTGGGCACAACCCATTCCCTCATGCAGGGAGGAAAGCGGGAGGGAGTGCAGGGCTGCCGCGTGGCACCAACCTCGCCAAGGACCTTCATCCCACCTTGGAGACCTCTCCCCTTCTCCCTCTGATTCCAGAGCAGCCTAACACACCAGGTCTTGCCTTTCTGCTCCAAGCTTTAAGCTACTTCTCAGCAATTCCCTTTGAAATATCACGGCCTTTAAAAGAAAGGTGACTGTGCACCTTCCGCACCGTTTCTTTACAACACAAAGAAGCCTTGAAACTTTCCAAGCCAGAACAAGAAGAATGCTTTAGTCTGAGAAGCATCTTCCACCAAGGCCTGAACGCTCGTACATCAACAGCCTGGCACAAGCCATTAGCACCTTTCGGTATAACACATCATTTCTATTTACCTTTCTTACTACCAGCAAAAATGCCCTTAAAAAAAAAAAAAAATAAAAATCTTTCCAGCCACAATGGAGGCAGCGTGTTATTTCATAGCAGAGCTTACTGAAGGCATGATGTGGCTCCTGGTTTTTAGCTTTCAGGCTACAAAAGTGACGGAAATGAGCGTATGTCCCCTTTAGCAAATCCAGAATTGCATAGAGCACTGCAGATTTCGGAAACAGTTTGCACACAGGGGTGGTCAAACAAAGCCAAACATCGAGCCAGAGCCAGAAATGGTTGCACAGGGCCAACACAGAGGTGATTTGGCGTGCGGGTAATTTGCAGGGTTACTGCAGCTTCCCGTGTGTTCAACACAAGACTAGTTCCCTTCAGTTTTGTGTGCAAGATTGGGGTGAAAACTACAGGGCTTTTCAGGACTTCAATGTGATTTTTATTGCATTATCACTAATAAGAGAATTCATTACCAAAACCCTGCTCTGACTGGAATTTTTGTACCATGCACGGATTTCCTCCTAGTCACAATTCCACGTGGCGTATTTCATATCCACTTGCAGCATAGTCTTAACATTTATAAAGACTGTGTAATTCTTTAAAGGTGACCTTTGTCAGTTAAGTTAATTTTTGTATTTTTCTTTTCATTCATTTGATCATGAGAGATCCAAACTGGCATACACTTAACACACTCTCCACCGTGACAAAAATTAAGTTTTCCCCAGTAAGATCAGCCCTGGAGAAAGGTCTGTATTACTAACTTCGCCTAAGCTGCCTCGCAGGAAATTCAGAGTGTCCGGAAATTTGTAGGAAATAAATCATTGCAATGTTGGTTTCTAGCACCTACACTCGTACTTTTTGGAAAGCAGACCATAATCAAGTCTAGCTGGCTACCTGTTCCTCAATTTCTCCAGGGTTAAAATAAAAGTGACCACGCATGCCAACCTCAAAGAGACTTGAAGAGCTAACGGCTGCAGACAGAGAGCGAGAGAGAGGAGATTTGAGAAGAGAAGTGCCATAGATAAACAAGTTGTCACTAATTGCTGAGTTCCAATACAAATACAGACCTGCGTGCCAAGTGCATTTGGAAATCTTTCTTTAGAGCAAATTCTAAATAGGCAATAACCTGAAATGAGTCACTGTACAGAGGATAAAAACCGTCCTGTTCTTCCAGCACCAAAGGCAGCACTGCTGTGAGTCACGGCTTCCCCTCTGAGAGTTTTGCTGGAATGTTGTTCTAAAGAATAATGAGATTTTGACTTGCATCCACACTTTAAAATCCTCTTAAACCATTTGGCCCCTCTCGGGGTTAGTCTTTCCTGCAATAAAGGTGCGTTTCCAGCATCAACATCATTATCTTGATCTAAAAACATATGGGGACAAAACAGAGGGACCTTTTACTGGACTTTGCGCAGCTACGTCGATGTAAAAAAAATACAGTTCTTTCCTTCTGCTAGGATTTTATATAGGTTGACTATTTTGATGTAACAAAGCATGTAAAAAGTTTGATGCAAAGGAAAGTTTTTACTTTTCTCCAGCAGAGACAAGGCTTTAGCTACTGGCAGCTGATGTTACTAGGCCATGATGAAAATAATTTCACATCACTGATGGATGGTCTATCTGTCCACTAACTACAGATGTGAAAAGAATTGGTAAATAGTGTAGATGTGGGTAAATTTGTATTTTGCTAACTGTTTCTTATGGCTACAAGCTCACTAACTTAGTAACGGAAGAGATTTTTAACAGCATGTTACCATGTTAGTTAAAAGCAACATCACAATATTTTTCCCAAGTTTTCCCCTTCTCTTTTCAAAAGAAAATATCTAATGAAACGACAGAACCGGTGGAAAAAAACCCACAAATGTTTAGGAAAAAAATGTATGCAGCTGGCTAATAAAGTACAGAAGAGCTGCAACTTGACATTTAGATGTCATCAACGATCAAAGATAACATACAAATGATCTGGGCTCAAATCCAGCTTATGCGTGTAACGACAATATAATCAGAGGATGTACTATTCAATGAGCTGTGCTACCTGATGCAATTAATTTCTGTTCCTTGGTCCTACCTTATAGTATCCATCACCATTATTGTTAGTGCTACCTAATATCACGGATTTTGTTTAAACCATAAAAGATTATGACTGAATTATCCTATTACATCAACTCCTTATGTTGCTACACTGTTAGCAATGGTAACTTTACCTAAATTATTGCCTGTGTTTTCAGGACTGCAGAATTACCACTAGTCACTAGAATTATGTTCATAGTAATAAAAAAAAACAAATTAAGAATAAAATGCCCAGAACTTCTTCCATAAATCTGTATTTTTATAAAAGGTACGAGTTTCAGAAAAATATTTTGCAAGTTGGTAGTACAATGAAGGAAAAAGTGTCTCATTAACAGACAATGTGGGAAAGAATAGCCAGTAGATAGTTTTGGATTCTAAGTGTCCAGGAGGAATACAGATACCATTTCAGTTTCTCTAGCACCAGAACATCCAGAAAGGGAGAGCTGCAACAGGAGAAGCTGCATGACAGTAGCTAGCGCAGACCCCAAAAGGACAGGGACCCAGTCTCAGGGTGCGAGAAGCAAGCCCAGAAACGTTCCATGTCCCTCAAAGGTGGACACTCGTTCAGAAAAACAATAAAACCATAGAGCCACAAAGCAATGAAAGCAATGCCATCACTGCCCTATCTTAAAAGGAAACGCCTTTTACGAGGCAACGCCCAACATTCCTCATTTTTCACCAGCCCTGACTGCAGAAGCAAGTCCAGTATCCTGCATGGTCCCACCACTGGGGCTTTGTCCTGCCAGAGCTCTCCTGATGGGGCACGGGGCGGCTCAGCAGGCACTCTCCAACTGCCCCGATCCCATTATTGGATTTTCCTCAGGCTCCCCTTCCCCTCTCCCCAAACAAGCAACCCGCCCACCTTTCCTTTATTCCCATTGGCCTCCGTTTGGCTGATTTTACAACCTTCTTTAGTAATTCCAGCCTTAGTGACCCCCAAAGCCAGCACACCTGCGCTAGCTCTTGACAGTCTTCACCCAAAGGTCGCTCCAAGCACTCCTCCTTCAGCATCTAGAAAGCCCACGAGTTTCTCACGTTGTTGTTTTATTGTCGTCTTGTCTAATACGATCTCTTTGCATGAAGATAAATGGCTTTTCTCTAAAAACGTACTATGTGGGAGATCTACTCTTATTAGACCTCACTGGTAGGCTGCCAAACTATAAGCGAAAGAACGTGGTTCCCCAAGAATTATAACAACTAGCTAATGAAGAGATAACGAGTGATCGTGCTGGAGAGAAGGGACAAGTATACGACCTAACAGCATCTAACAAAAAAAATTCGTTAATGATATTGGCACAAAAAATGTGCTAATGAAATTCACTGCCAGCGCTGGTTGGGAGATAATGTCAATACAGAGAAAAATTGGAATTTCACAAAAGAAAAACTGGAAGTCCTCTGGGACCAAAGTAGGAGATAAAAGGACAGAGTACAAAGTCAAGCATGCAGGAGTAAAAAAGAATTTCTGCTAGGAACATATTATCTGTAGATAACTGGGTGACAATAAGACACTACAATAATTCAGCCATAATAAAGGCAAAAGCTATCAAGAATGCTTCGGAACAAGCGGTTCCAGCAGGACACAGAAGTTATATGTAGCAAAAGCACCCAGAAAAATCTTATTTTTTAAAGGCAGTTCTAGGAACTGATGTTCAAGAATTACAAGGTCAGCCCGACGCAATTCAGGGAGTGTTAAGAGCAGGAGATGGCTGGAGAGCAGAGCTTATGAGAGCACGACTGAGAGTTAGGCTTAGGTGAAACAAAGGCTAAGAGGAGATATCATTGCTTACTACAGATAACTCTGGGACATAAATGTCAATGTGGGAAGAGAGCTATTTAAGCTAAAGGTTGTAAACGGACCATGGAGCATGGAATTATAAACAGGCTGTGACTAAATGTAGACTGGTAGTGGGAAGCTTCCTAGCGGTTGGAAGAGTAAAACTCTAGCTTACCCCTACTACTATCACAGCAGCAGAAGCAAAAAAAAACAACACGTATTTTCTTACAAGGTGAGGCTGGAAAACGTTCTGGACCACGGCTGTCTGCCGTGGGAGAGCCGGCTGAAACTGCGCATTTACTAGCGTAAATCCCGCGTGGGTAAAGCCGCATCCCCACCGGAACGCAACGCAGCCGCAAGGCTGCGGACACGCGCTACAGGTTGATCCTTGCCTTGAGAGACAACCACCTCCGGCAGCTGGTGCGGGCGTCCCCGTGCCGAAGGTCTCATCCAGCCGCGGCGACAGCCCAACCGCCGGCCTGGGAGCTGCCGGGTCGTCGCTTCAAGTTCTCTTACTGACCTTCGCTGCCTGATTTCACCTGCAGCAATTTGGCGGCGGCACATGAGAAAGAGTTTTCTGGCGGATCCAGGTGACCAGCAGCAAGATGTGGTCATTTCTTCCACCGACACAGCCGGATCAGAAACAGAACGTTTTCCTGCTTCTTGTTATGCTGTGTCACCAAACTGTGCAACTGCTTACTTTGGACCCAATTATATTGCTATAATCATACCTGTGATAATATGGTTCATTCCCAAAAGGTTTGTTCTACTGGGATTTAGAGTGATATAAATATTTCAGTGTTCCTAATCTAACTAGTTATACTGGTATAAAATTTATGCATAGATGAAGCCTAGAAGCAGCACACGCTACCTATCTACGGTTTGTTGTTCTGATGAGACCAAAGCAATGGTAATCACGTTACACTGAAGGCCTGACACAATTAGCAAGCATGCTGAAATGAAAAAAAAAAATTCACTTTAGTGCCCCTGAAAGCTTTACTGTAGTTAGCAAGTGTTCATTTTCATAATAATATAATTGCAGGAATGGGAAATTGCAGGTAATTGCTGTTGTTGTGACCTTGATCTTTTAGTAATGAAATTAATGTAATTGCTACCATTTTGATTCCTACCCATTCATGGGCAGTTCAAAGTTTTTGAGGAGAGCGATGAGGGCAAAGGTGACACTTTTTCTTTTTTTCTACATCTCAGCATACAAAAAGCACCTCAGACTTTGCTGAAATTCTGTTTGGGGTTTGGGAGCTTTTCCCTTCAGTTTTCTGTGTTCTAACTTCCCCTATGGCTTGGAAATCTTTATACAACATGCTGTTAAAACACTGTTTGCAATCTGGACAACCAACTCTAATGAAAATTTTTTAAAAATCAAATCATTTTGTTTAATGATGAATATCTTCTAACTTCTACAGCAGCTTTTCAGGATCAAGGAACACCTCAGATATTGATTTCCTGAACAAGATAAAAATGCCTCAAAGTGTCAGGGGGGGTATATATATATATATATATATATGTTATCATTTTTTTTACCTTTTCATACGAAGAATAGAAGGCTCAGTGTCATTAGAACGTGACAATGGCCATACCAACAGTTGCATACAATCCAGTAACACGGAAGTCTCCAAAAAAAGGCATCAGTAAATGCCTGTGGGGGAGTTTAAAATCAGGACATACCAATACTTCCCCAGAGCACTGTGCCAGACTTCAACAACTTCCACCTAGGGTTTCTTCACCTACCTGGTTTTATGTTTAGCCGTTCTTACAGGCTTTGTCTTCCATGAGATTATTAATTCAGGTTTTGAATCCAGGTAAAAATTAACCCACAACATCTTGCCTCAAACTCAAGGAGTTCATGTCTCAAATATACACTTTTTTACTCTACGACCTGAAGGTACCATGTCATGTCCCCTAACTCTCGCATCAGAAAAGCCAGTAAGCAGCTCTTCCCAATGCACCTTCAGGACCCTGTGGACCTCTACGAGATCCCTTTCCCAATGACATCATACGTAATACGGAAAAGCTAAAGTAGAACCAAAAACCTGAGAATCCAGGGGTTCTGACTGCGGTCATAGTGACATCACACCCACACCTGGACTGAACCATTTTGTATTTGGCTGTAGATTAATTTCTTTCCATTTGCTTTCACGTTAGGCTTCTGTCTGGTTTATGCCCCGTCTTTTCAGGTTAAGATTTCTTTCTTCTTCTTGACATTCTCAACCGTTTCTCCGTCATAATGGCAACAAGTAACACTGCGGCTCAGATCTGCTCGGACGCTGATTCTTACAGACAGATCTCTCGGCCTTGGCTCCCCAGATTACATGATTATAAACCCCCAGGTGAAAGAAAATTGAGATCTATTTCATACTGCCGATGTAATCATTCATCTTCTGTCAACGCAGCTTCCTCTTCAAAAGCATTTTTTTTGCACTATGCTCAAGAAAAACACAGTTCTGGGGATATTTGGCTGTTGTTGTTCTATTTTTGGTGAGTCTTCTTTATAATCAAAATCTGCTCAGAGATAATCAGAACTCATACAATCAAATAGAGAAGCTAATTAAGGAACAAATGACAAAAGCACGTTGGATGTGCAAACAACCCTTACCTGCCCAAAACTTGCCCTCTGAAGTGTCAGTGAAATCAATGGGAGTCCCTACAGAGCACAGACATACGGCTCCCATTCTACCTATTTTCCGTAGAACCGGTGTCAGAAGGGATGCAGGAGCCCAGACCGACCAAAGTTGCCCCAGCGTGAAATAATCACTGGACAGTAAAAGGCCAATAACTTGTTCCTTGACAAGCAAGAAAATCTGTTTCACCATATACAGCCAACTTCTTTGTAGCTGAAATATTTCTTTGAGCTACCGTAAATTAGCAGGGTATCTTAACAACCTCAGTTAAACTGCCTGGTAAAAGCTATTTAAAGTTAGTTACTTGCCCCTCCCCTCCGCAAACTGATACTCCCATTGATAAAGAGCCCAGGGACATAATTTATCATTATCCTTCTCTTTATGTGTTTAAACTGTAACCATTTCCTTATATATTGAGGAATTTATGGGATTATATGCGTGTGTATATATGATTATCCTGTGAGTCTAGTTAAGTAAATGTACGTGTTTGCTTATCTGTATGTGTATGTTCAGTCTGAGTTTGTAATCTAAGCCAAGCCTCCTTCTCTGCAATAGCTTTACTCACTGCATACGTAAAGGGTGCAGAGAGAACACACACGTAATAACCCTAATGCTAATTATCTTCTACTTCTAAGTTGCAAGTGGAAATTGTTTGGTAAACAGATGGAAAGCTCTGAAAAATATCTCAAGGACACACTTCAGCCCAGGGGAAGCATTTTAAAAAACCCACATAGAATAGCAAGGCTTTTGCAGATTTCCATCAAGTCAACAGTTAAAAATAAATTAACTTTTCAAAATCAAGGTTACTGTAAGTGACTATGTATTGTCGTGATGGCAGCCACATCCTTCTCTTCTTCTGGTCTCGCTTCCTGCCTTGTCCCTGCTGAAAGCCTCTAGATCTTCCTCAGTCACTATCACACAGTCCCCAAATACTTTCTCTGCCCTTTTTCACCTTAAGTTCAAATTTCTTCACGCAGAAGCTTTCTCAGCTACCTCTTCTCCCTGTGTTCCCCTGTTATTCCTCCTCCTTGCTTCACTCCCCCCACTTCCAGCAAGGCAAGGCTAACATCTTGGTGGTTTTCCCCACTCTTGTTCCCACACCTTCGCCATCACTGCTTCGCGTGGCATCAAATCCGACCTTCCCCAAGTGTGTCAAGCAATCTTCTGCACTGACACCGAGAAGACCAAAACCAGTCCTTCCAGCCCCATAGAGTGTTATTTTTCTGAGACAACAGAAGAGACATAAAGGTAGAACGAGGTCTCCTATGCATATTTGGTTTTTTAAGGACATGCTGCAGAGCTGGGGTTGGGTAGCACATGATAATAGTCTATCTACCCAAAGTCTTCACTTGGTTTCCATTCAGTCTGAGCTCCCTCTGAAGAAATTATGCTTCTGTTGGTACTTATGGAAAACTTCCAAAAATCACTCTGAATTCAATCAGTTTTAAATGGCAGCAGAATTTGTTCCCAATGACTGCAAGCAAGTTTTAATTCATCTTGGATTTGGCACCAGAAAATGATATCATTAGCAGAGGGATGAGATACGACCTGAACCTTGGGATGAGTGAACAGCACAGAAAATTCTTCAGCGTTAACAGACCTTGGAGATACAGCTGGATTTCTCACATATGCACACGAGCAGCTAGTGCTCTTAAATCACGAGGGTTTACGACACCCTGCTGAACAAGCAGGTAAACCTACTGCTCAGAATTGATTTGCTGCTGCCTTGTCACAGCAGAAAAAGCTCAAATTCTTTTGCTGCTGAAAACAGCCAAAGAAAAAACCGCACCAATTTTCAGTTGATTCTAAGCTAACTGATGACAATGAGCAATACGAATACTTTGTTTTCAATGTGTTTTAATCCCTGGCACACTTTTTATTTAGTTACAACATACCTCAGGTAGAAATGCATTAAAGTATAATGTAAGTTTTGAGGTACTTACATGGAGAGAAGTATATACGTGGGCTCCAATGCCCTATACCATACTAGGTATGGGGAACTTATTTTTCTTTTTTGTGCATTCACTGCCTCACAACGAGCATTTTTATACTCCTTAGGGATACATCTTAGTGAAAATAAACTTCACCACTACTCTTAAACTTCAGCTGTTGGGTTTTTTCCTGGTACAAACCTTGCCCAGTCTGCATGCTCGTACCTGGCAGCATGTTCTCAGATGATGGGAGAAGAATGTGTCAGATGTTGCCCTGATGGCTCCATGAGCCCTGCACATGCTGTTTGCCCGAGGCACTATTCTTTATGTCAGCAGAAAAATGCCAAGGAATAGCTTTCAGGAACCGTGGGCCAAGGAGGAGAATATAGCGTGGGCATAGCTGTGTCTTTAAATATGCGAAAAGAGTCAGAAAGAAGCTGTTACCATCATAGAATCATAAAATCATGGAATCATTTAGGCTGGAAAAGACCTTCAAGATCATCGAGTCCAACCATCGTCCATGTCCACTAGACCATGTCCCGGAGCACCTTGTCTACGTGCTTCTTGAATACCTCCAGGAACGGTGACTCAACCGCTTCCCTGGGCAGCCTGTTCCAATGCCTGACAATGCTTTCGGTGAAGAAATTCTTCCCAATATCCGACCTAAACCTCCCCTGCCGCAGCCTGAGGCCGTTTCCT
>JANZLQ010000032.1:25499608-25515474 GCA_026212715.1 Elanus axillaris
CATCCGCAAACTCGCTGAGGGTGCGCTCGATCCCCTCGTCCAGATCATTGAGCGAGACATTAAACAGAACCGGCCCCAGCACCGAGCCCTGGGGAAAAATTACATGCTGAAGAGCTAGGCAAGTATGTGAAAAATTCATAGCAACCTCCGGATTATCTACATCTTATTTTGCTGTTAGAGGGCAGTGTCTGGGAGGACTCTAGGTCTTCTGTGTGCTATAAACTTTCAGGATGACATTGGACAAACTATTTTTACGCATTTATCCAAATTAGCATTTTAAAATGCCTCCACTGAATTTTACCTCCTTTTGTAGCAATGCTACACCACTGCCATTTCTCAGACTCCAAAACGCTGCCACCTTCAAAGCCCTTGCATAACCAGAGGCAGGGGACCAAACATTCAGCTCTGCCTCCTCGCATATGCAGCTTAAATACCTATTTTCATAGGTAATTGTCGAGCTATCCAAAAAAGCCTGACCCTGACCCGCCAAGCTAGACGCTGTCCAAAAATGTGACAAAAAGCCAAACCCTCCCCCGAGAGCATGCAATGTAAGCTGAAATACAAGATAAGCAAAAAAAAGTAAAGGTGATAGAGAAGAAATCTCCAGGTAAGGGTGTAATCACTACCTGTGCCCTAAGTGGTTCGTTATCTCAACTACCTAATTAGTATCAAATTCAAAACAGAAACAATAGCCGACTAGCCATCCTCACTGCAGCTGTATGTATGAGCTGCTGATTGATACGTGTTCTCCCCGGGGTTGTATCTGCTCCTCACCTTCCTGCATTTTACATTTTGCAAAATCAGAGGTCTATGAGCACTTCAATGATATACATTATTATCATTCAGTTTCATTATGCAGCCAAACACCTGTACGCTTTAGCAAATGAAGCGGACCCCTGCTTTGCTGAGGTTTGGATCTAAAATCTAACTAAAAGGCTTTTGCTGATGAAGTATTGTCTACTCTTTCTTTGCTGCTTTGTTCATAATATTCAGAAATGTGGCAAGCGTAAATTTTCTGATGTTCCAAGAATGTTCACCTTGACGCTAGGACAAACTCCTGTATTCTTATATATTCAGAGCCATGTCACTAATCCACATTCATGGAGAGATTAAAGCCCAAAACATCAGAAAAAGAAAAAAGTGATGGGGGGAGGGGGGAGGAGAAGAAAGAGAGAAGGAGGGGGATTTATTTAATTTGAATTCATTCAGTAATTTTTCATCTATATGCTTGGCTTCCACTTACAACAATGCAAGGATGTGCAGAAATGTTGCTTGAGAATTTTTCATGCCATTTATACTAATCAGAATAAAAGTTCACCTGAATACTAACAATATTTTTCTTGAGGGAGAAAAGTACTTAATAAAACTCTATTACAAGCACATCAAGGTAAACAAACCCATTTTTAAACAACAAAATGAGTTTAAAAAATGAAATTGGCTGTTGTAAACCAGAGGATTTGCCTGCCACAGAACCCTCACTTTCAGCTTGATTATGCTACTTAAATGACACCTATCTGCATTTTAATCCCTGCGTGGAAGTCTGCTGATAGAATTAATAATTATGATCAAAACCCCTGAAAGTCCTTGCTAATGATAAGATAAAGAACTTACTCCCTCCACCTACAGTGTGAAGCTAATCTTCCTCAATGTCCTAATCTACTGACATACAGGGTTTGATCTGAAATAAGCTCTTAATAATGAATAATCTGGCTATGAATATGATTCTGCTGGGCAGAAAATGGAAGATTAAAGAAGGAGCTCTGAAGAATTAGCTCTCATTTTTTCCCATCTTAAGACTGCTTCTCCAGTTCCTTTCCCTTTCCCCCCCTCAAAAAAACAAGCCCAAAACAAAGCAACCAACCCACCAAAAAAAAAAAAAAAAAAAATCAAACAAACAAAAATCTTTTAATCTTTGTGCACATGTACTTTACAAAGCACGGGGAGGCAAGGCAAATTACAATTAATATTTACGTACTTGTGTTTGAAATCTGCAACCAGAGCAGAGGTGTTACTTTTGCTGGGCAGATGCTTCACCGTTGCAATTGACTTCCTTAGCCAGATAAGGCAGATCTGAATAAACGCCCAAGGAGCAATTTCAAAATTTCAAAAGAATTTCAAAAGCTTACATTTCAAAAGCATTAGGTACCTCCATTTTTGGATGCCAGACTTGGAACACCCTTGAAAGTATATGTACCCTTTTGGAAATGCAGAGCATGGAAAATCAGGGCCCTTCATAGTCTATCCTTAATTGAGCATCCCAATATTTATGATGGGTGATCTTATCGATGTCATTTTGACCCGTGACTGAGCCACTTCATTGGTATGGCAGATATCTGAAGGACATCTAACTCTGCAATCCACATAAAGAACTGCCAGTCATCAAGGACTGTACTGGGGTTTTTGCCTTTTTTCTTTTTTTTTTTTTTTATAAAACAAGTGGGTCCAGAAAATCAAAGACATGAACACAACCCTGACAGTCTGGAACATCAGATAGTTCAACAAGGCCTGGAATTAGAAATACCTAAGTGCAAGCATATTTAGTTTAACAACAAACACACTACAGAATTTCTATATGTGTATTGATTTGGATGCGCAACAGAAAAAATAACAACAAGCACGCAGCCTTTTGAAAGTGAGTGTGCTATACAAGACACTCATGATCAAATCCTACAAGCACTTTTCCAAAAGTGAAAAGAGAATATTCACCTACCGTTTCATTTATTCCAGCAATCCTTCTCAAGAAGGCTTAGTCATGCCTAAATTTCTGGTTGAACTCTCT
Source organism: Elanus axillaris (assembly GCA_026212715.1). Classification (NCBI taxonomy): domain Eukaryota; kingdom Metazoa; phylum Chordata; class Aves; order Accipitriformes; family Accipitridae; genus Elanus; species Elanus axillaris. The sequence goes on from JANZLQ010000032.1 coordinate 25,502,388, forward strand.
GGAAAGAGTCCGTGCTCCCACCAAAGCCAGCAAGCACAAAATGGAGGCAAGACGGGCTAATGAGAAGTGGAAGGCTGGTGTTGGAAACGCGGTTAGGGCTCCTGGTGTCCCAGGCTGCGGACGCCCATCAGGTGCCCAAGTGGGACAACACCTGCGGCCAGACCAGGTCATTCTCCTCCACAGCCATGTCCCAAAACGTCGGAACTGAGTGAGCTTCCTCATCCCTTTGCTGTAGTGCCAGGCAGGGCCCTCAGCCTCCGGGACGGCTGGAAATCCCACAGGGACAAGGGCCAGGGGAAGAAAGATGGGGAGGGCGGCAGAGAAGAGCAGCAGAGGAATGAAAACGTAGGCGAGCGAGCCAAAGTGGGGCCAGGAGAGGCCAAGCTGTTATGCCAAATTTAGGCCTTCAGTTTCTGATTTCGTCCTCTCCTTATTCATCAGCCACAACCCTCGCAAGTTCCCAGAGTTCAGTTAAAAGCTGCCTTTCATTTGGCATGAGGGTGTCTTGCAGATCTTCATGGCTGTGGCCACGCCAGAGAGAAGGGTCAGAATTTTCCAAATCCGGCTGTACGCAGCCATGCCACGTACCACCCAGAGCACCGGTAGGTACCGGCAGGGCCCGCTCCTGGCTCGGGTGCTGGTTTGCCGCTTCACTCCTCTGTGCGGCTGCGTTGGCCTTCTGCAGAAATCACAGCCCACGCCTGGTCCCCAGAGCCGCGGCTCACCTTCCCCAGGCTGCTGGTGGGGCCTGGGGGGCTCCTGGACCCTCAGCAGCTTCCAGTCATTAACTTGAGGTTATTTCACTGCGAGCGGGGACGACCATCAGTGAGGCGTGAGGCAGCAAACCCCAGGGAGGAGTTGCTGTCACGGACGACACGGTGCTGTAAAACCACCCTGAGATGGCTCCTGGCAGAGGAAGAGGGATGCTCCTGGAGCACCAAACAGCTGCTCAAAAAGCAAAGCATCACCGGGGTGCTGAACCAACCCCCTTATTAGGGCCCTGAGGGTGCTAATTACCTTAACAGCCTGAGTGGCCCCACCTGGGGCCCACATTGGCCCATGACCCCGCTGCCCCATGGAAGGTTGTCCTCCAGCTCTGGGGTGAGGCTGTGGGTGTCCTTCAGCTTCAGGTTAAAATGCAGGTAGTGGTTCCGTGGAACGTTAACGCAGCCCTACCACAACTTACCTGGGGTGTCCTTGCAAAACTTTGAACAGGGCTTTATTTACATCTTGTCTGCAGTGTGGGAATGTTCCCAAAGTATCTTGTGAGGTTATTGAAGACTTTTTTTTTTTTTTTTTAAATGTTCTTCTCTAAAGACTTTGGGTTTAATTAAAAGCTGAAGGTATTTGGTTCTTTTAAAAAAAAATAATGCTATCGGTTCCTTGCCAGAACAACGAGTAAAGGCACAATTTGTTCGGCTTGGTCAATTTGCACGGTGTCATTGCCTGCTGGTGAGCTCTACCTGGTGTGTCCTGATTGTGTGTCTGTCCTAGGATCCATTATAGGAGAAGTGCTTTTCCAAAATTTACAGTAATTTGTCAACTTTCATGTGCTTCAATGTGACTGTAGATACTTTTCTAAAATACCTTATCCCAGCTATGGAAGAAGTCATTCCAAGAAGAGGAGGTGTAGCATGAGTTTGTTCAGCGCTCTAGTGTTTTCCTGGGTTTGGAAAATTCTGGATACATTTTTACACACGGAAACTTATTTCTACAGAAAAGAGTTTTTTAACCCAGTGTAAAGTTCTGCCATTCACGCCTGACAATGAGAGGGCAGTGACAAACACAGGCCACTGGAACATACTTTTAGTGTGGGAAGATAGATGATGATTAAGATGTATTTTTCCATCTCCTTGACCATGAGGCTTAATCCTTGGTGCTTTCCAGGTAGTCTTCTGCCCCTGAAAAATCCGCTTTGCCCAAGGACAGGGCAAAGGAGGCAGGAGCAGTTGTCATCTATGGTGTGTGTGATGCTGAGACGCAACTAGTTAAACCCAGCTGTGGCCCCACGTGCTTCAAACCACGGCGGCTTTGAGAGCTTCACCTCTCGATGTGATGGAGAAGGGTAGTAGCTTTCTCTGAGACAGACCGAGGGGCATTTGGGGGACCCGTGTTAGGTCTGAGACAAGGCAGCAGCCCGCCTGCCTGAACTGGGAAGCGAAGAGGTGAGCGGAGGGCTGGCTGCCTTCTGCTCCAGCCACGGGCCAGTGCCCCTCTGCCCCGGGAAGGAGCGAATGTGGCAGCATCTAGAGGGAGGTCTGTAGAAATGTATATATTCCAAGCTGCAGTTCCAGATGTGGTATAGGTATGAAATGAGGTACAGAGGCTGAAAAAGTGCTTCAGCCTGACAGCAAGAGCTGGGCATAGATCTCAGCAGTACTAGTCCCCCTTCTTCCCCATCACACCAGCACTACTCTAAGAGTATTTGTCAAGGTATGCAGCTAACACGTTGTTAGCTAGATCCTCCTTCCCACCCTGCCTCCCCCCCACCCCCCAAAAACTTCCACCGATTTCTAGAAATGGATGAATCTTAAAAGGCTCATTCTGTTTGAATAAGCATTCAAAATTATATCTGTAGTGCTTACGAACGATGGAAACATCAGGTACAGTTTGAAGTATTGCACTCTATAATTAATGATTTTTCCTTGGAAGAAACCTTAATGGTGACATAGGCAAGAAAATAAGTAACCTCACAGAATATTTGTTAAAAATGTAACTATATATTTGGCTCCTAGTATTACCTGCTCATGGCACACCCCAGGTACTGTGATACCTTAAAGTGCCTCAGGAGACGTAATTTTTATCGCAACGCTGTCTTCTTGAGACAAAGGAAAACACGAAGAGAAGTCAAGGCTGTTGACATTCTACCTGTCTGAAACTGATGGTTTTTCCTCTGGTTAGCACCAAAAGGTTCCCAAATCACAGGAAAGGAGTTTACAATTTAGTTCGGACCAGTAGCACTCAGGAGTAATATTCAGGCACAGGAAAGGATGATACCACCGGGGAGGTGCTCAGCATAGAGGGACAAGGGGATTGAATTTTAAGTTAATTGGCAGACAAAACATTGTTTGGAAAGAGAAAAGAGTCCCGAGAAGGCACTGTAGACTGAGGTTTTAGTAGGAGGAGAAGGCAGCGTAGGAGAGATCAGGCTGAGCAGCGTTCCTGTGGGGTGGCCTCTGTCTAAGCTAGAGCTGTGCGCGACGCTAAAAGCCAGGATGACAGGGAAGATGGAGAGAAAACGCTCGAGGCAGTTGGGGCCTTTTTTTCTAGCATCAACTACAGAAGAAAAAAAAAGTGATTATAAAGGCATTTACAAATACCACTCTAAAGTTGTCTCTCGGAGGAAAAATAAAAAAATTAATCCCTTGAGCAATTCTAACTGCAGTACCAAGTGGTTTTCCTTATAGATGCTTACATGACAAAGGTCCTGTCCCGTAATTCCTCCGTCATAAACCGGGGCTGTTTGGTGAATGCCAAATCGGGTCAGGCCAGACTGGGTTCCCACGTAACGCAATGGCAAATGTGCCTGCAGGTGGGAGCTACGCTGACTTCATGCAGTCGTGGGGCTCAGCTACTCTTCAGAGCATCAGCAATGCCAGCTCTTACCCGTTGCTGCAGCATTAACCACATCCCCTCTTCCCAAACAGGCTGGGGCTCCTAAGTGGAAACACTTTATTCTGATCAAACATCTTAATCGTTTCAAAGTGATTTAATTTTGAGGACAGCTTTTGCTCCAGGCAGCCTGACGTACTCCACCTTCTTGACTCCGCGTTGCCTTTCCAGCCGAGCCCAGAGCCAGCTTTGAAATTCGTCACTGATTATCAAGCGGTAGAGTTGCACTGTTTTCAATTAAATGTATTCATTTATAGCCGTGCTTCTGCTGGGTGTGCTGGGAGCACTGTGATCCAATTATTTCTTCATTGTAGGATTAGATGCAGCTCCAGACAGAGTAAGAGGACTAAAATCCCCCAATGTCTGCTTCCTCCATGAAGCAAATGAACTATAGAAAATATGAATTCTAGGGCGTCTGCAAGACACGAAAGAGTTGCATGTTTATAGCAGACTTCAGAAGAGAGAAGCGGGTCCCCCAGGTGTTTTTACCATCCCAGCTTATATAAACATTGGGAATATTTTGAATTTCGGGGTGACAGCTGTCGGTGTCAGGAACTTGGCTGAAGCAATAGCACTTAGTACTTACTGTCTCCAGACTTCTGAACATCTGGGCCACACCTCTGGTTTGATTGTGTTCATTTTGCAGTTTCCTCTTAACTAAGAGGACTGGGGACGCTCACCTTTCAGCAGAGAAAAGAAAGCGGAAATGTTGAGCATAAAGCTCTGTGATCAGAGCTTTGCAAACTGCCTCGATTCTGGATATAACCTCTACCACCACAAGCAATAGCCAGCTATGACAGGGACTTGCAAGGCTGGTTCACATTATCGGTTTCCTAGGCAAGCCATCTACTCACCTGGAAAATCACCACTTCGTGCATGCACTGTGTGGACTTTTGGGTTCACTCGTTCTCTCACAGGTGTCACTTCTCTCACCGCACTCTCACAGATGCCGTCACTGCCTTCAGTTTTCAGACTTGTTTGTGCCAGATGCTATCTACTGAATGCAGCTGGAACCACCTAAAATAACCACGATATCGGGCATCGACAGTATTCCTGTGTTGTAGTATCATTTGCATATTTAGAAAACTAAAAATAAAGGTTAGGCAGGCTTTCATCTGTTTACGTGAAGTAGGAAACGATGTGCATGGAAGAAAATCCAGTAAATGGGTTTTAACTGCAACACAGACACAACAGGACTTCGGGATGTGAACTGTTAAAAGATTATTCACAAATTGTCAATAGGTCACCTAGAAATTCTTGATGTCTGAAGATGAAACAACTCATTCTGCACGATACATCTGTCACACGCTTTGTAATGCATGAGTTAAGATTTTAAGCAACATTTTAATTCAAATGTTACCCCTTTGGCATAGCTAAATCATGATGAGAAGAGGATGTTTTTCTGTTTTCCTTCCTGTTCTTATCACCTCTGGTAGAAAAGCTGCTCGATCATTGCTGTATCTTGAGTCTGCATGAATCTCATTGACTTTTCTTATTCCTTGTAAATCTGTATAAATGACAGATATGAACGGTCATTAAAGTGCTCTTGGAGGGAAACAACATTTTTCAGGAATTTGCAGGTAAAACCATTATTGGAAAGCAACAGATGTGATTATTTTTTTTTTTTCCCATCAGTATCGGAGAATAATTTCTCTGGTGAAAGGCAGCCTCTCAGTCATGTGAGGCTATGAAATGTTCTTTTTCATTTCTCCGGGGTTTTGAAGCCTTGGGGGTTCTTATCCCTGAGTCCCAAACCTAGAGATTCTTTTTAAAGCTCAGGATTTTAAGACTAATGCCAAGAAATTGCAGGGAAAGATTTTTACATACTTAACCTGACAAGGCACGTGAGCTCAATTAGTCGTAAGATACAATAGCAGAACATAATTAGTGGTCATTATGTGCTCTGTCTGTGCAGATCATGATTGTTCCTCTCTGGGGCTACTTCAGTTAGAGACCAAGCTGCAGGAACTGATTTTGTTCAACTGTTTCTCGGTTATGAGTTTCTGAGAAAGGTGTCAAACCACGCTGCTCTCTGCTGTTTTGCCAACAAAAGGGTGGTCCTGTCCAGCGCCCTTGATGTGACTAGTTGCCAAAAGTTCAGGATGCTGAGCACATGTGACAATACCCGTTCAGAGTAACTCTAGCCATCTAAATTTCCCCAGTCGAAACCAGGATTGTTATTGCCCAGTCCTTTCAGGTGGAAATAGGTGAAGGTCTGGAGCTGAGTTGACTTTGTCGTTCAAGGATTCATGTGGCAGCACAAGTTTAAAGGCACTCTGAATTTCAGGCTAACAGCTGACACTTTTCTTAACAATTAGTTTTAATATCCATCATTTAATTATTAGCTTGAAGGACACTGCAAATGAACACCATAGGTACCCCATTTACATGTTTAATTGGATTAGTCTCCTGACTTTCAGATTCTAGCAATTAATTTGTCTGGGCATTTTTTTTTTTGAGATAGCTAAATGATTAACCTTTTGTATTTCAGTGCATGGATTCACATCATACATTTCTACATTGAAAAATGAATTGCTCCTCTGCAGCGTTGTTCTGCTGTTGCTGTATGACCTGTTGTAGAACAAACATTGCTTCTTGAAATAAGTAGGTGTTACCACTTAACATAGCTGTGCTTTAAATTTTTGGCATAATTGAATTTATATCACCTGCGAATGTTTTTCTTTCAATGATGAAATCAAACTGAGAAAATCTAATGCCTAATGTTATGTGCATGCAGAGGCGATAAGTAAAAGTGATCATAGCAGGAATTTTTATTTATCTGTTTGATAATTAACATAGCTCTTTGGGCAAAATAAGATGCAGTGACATGGTTGTCGTGATCATCTGTTAAAACCACTAAAATCTACGTTTTTCAAAAGGTTTAGAACCCATGGCTCCCATTAGACCCTTTGGGGCCAGACATGGGTTTTATACATTTGTAATATATCTGTATAATAGTCCCTTGTCCGTTTGTTGTCCGAGGCGTGACAACAGTATAAATCTTAATAATAATAGATGTCAGACTGAGATGTGTTCAGAAATCCCCATCACTCACACCTCTCTGCTCGCCCATGCTGCTTGTCAGCTTGGTTGTATGTTTGGAAACCGGCAGATAAAAGGTGGGTCATGCTCAGAAGTTCAAGAGGACCTTCAGGGCCATGCAAGGCAAGGGAACACACCTGACTCCTCTGTCCTTCCACCCAGTAGAAGCCGGTGAACGATACAAGGATTGAGTGTGCCTCAATTTAAGATGTTCCCCTTTAACACCTTGGAGAATTAGGCCATAATCAGTTTAAATATGCTACTTGCAAGTCAGTCTCCTGAAGGCAGATCACTTGAATGGCAGTGATTTAAGAGTTACTTCCATAGTATGGTTACTACCTAAAAAAAAAAAGAAAAAAAAAAGCTACTTTACTAGTATCTAGATAATGTCAGAGGTAGCCACATGTAACTTATCTCTTCCCTGAGTTCAGTCTCATCTCATGGGTTGTGTGATAGCTCCTTAACAGGTTTTGAAGGGTTACGGTTATACAATGATTTCCAAAAATAATTTCAGGTGACTTATTCAAAGTAACTGATGTTAAGCAGGTTACTGGGGGAAGCATCTTTTCATATTAGCCATTTTTAGTTCAAAAGCATGGCAACGTTTAATATATTGTGTTCTGCAAATAGCATCTGCTATTTATTTGTGACTGCTGCTGTTAATTACGCGTCTACGCCCATGCTTGCACAGGGACTTCTAAAAATCTGCACGTCTAACTGAAACCCAACTGCATGACAATATCAGGTATTATTTTTAACTAGCGGAACTGCACTGATGTCAGCTCCAGAAGAGCGTATGTTACACTAGCCATGAAGGCTATGAATTGATAAAACCATCAGTTAGTGACTGTTGTGTGGCTGCTCCAGTGGTTCATGCTGTAGTTCATGGTTTTCTTCTGAATGTCACTGTACCAATTCTTTTGTGTTGGTACGGTTTTCACTAATGGAGTATACCTAGGATATGCTCATAGACGAAATACTTCTTGCAGGTTCACTGGAGGCTTTGTCTCCACCTTGGCTTCAGTTCTCCAAGTCTCTTCCAGTTCCTTAGTGTCTGTGGGTAATTAGATGAGTAAAACAAACAAACAAAAAAAAATGGAATTAAACATGTGTATTAGTAACATTAACAGACTAAACACATCTCTGGCACTTATTTGTCTAGTTGTATTTTTTGCATTTGTTATTACCACTGAATAGAAGACAGTAATTTTGGTAATGAGTTAAACAGATTGTTTTAATAGTGACAGAATAGAAGATATAAGACCAGGGGATACAGAACATTAACAATTGCATCTTCTAAGCCGCATTGAGGCTACGAGCTTTGCTAGCCAGATCTTAATCCTTTATTTAAAAAAAAAAAAAAACCTCATCATAAACCAAACATTAGACATTTCCTCTGGCAAAAGGCCAAAGCTGAACTCTTAGAGGAATACAAAAAAAATCCCGTAACGCAGGTTTCACAGGGCTTTGGGTTTCAGTTCTTAATACAGTGCTACTTCTGAGTTCATTTCCTTGGGGGAGGGTTCTGGTGTCTCTACCAATAGAAAACGTCTGTTTCTAAAAAGAATCACAAAGGTTGTGATTCTCCATAATCATAACTGAACAAGATCATTCTCGTAGGAAATTACAGGGCAAGAGCCATGACAGCAAACCCAAGAGCAATGACAATATCAGAAAGCTCAGCTAATATTAATAATTTCTTATTGCAGGTATGACTATACTCCTCCAGTCGCACAAAAATAAGACAAGTCTGTAGAAAACACAGAGCGTGCCAAGGGGGTATATAGGGAAGGCTTTGTAATGCTGATTTTTATTGTTGAGCGCTCCTGTTAGGATTACTTGGTGGTGTGCAAGTTCTTTCCTTTCTCTTGTTGTATAGGTGGCTGAACCTACCCGCCCGTGTTCAGTGGCCCATTCTTCTCCCAAGGGACACCAGTAATTTGAGGTTATCTAAATTAATCTGCTGGGAATTTTCTCTAAATGGAGGCACTCACTGGAAGGTGTAAAGCCTGCTGATCCGCCGCCTGCCCCTCACGCTGCTGAGATGGAGCTTATAGCAGGGACCAGGCACAGCTGTAATTCTGAAAATGTCCCGGGATGAGCTGCCCAGCAGTGAAATTTAGACCAGCGTTTTTAAGCTGCTTGTAGCTGTTTCTTGCTAGAGCAAGAAACGTGTGAATATCTGAGTGGCGATCACACTAACTGCACAGGAAGAAGTTGTGACCTCCTTGTCCTCTACGTGAGCATCTGCGGTCAAGCTCTAATTTTGTCTGTTGTAATTGCATTTTTTACTATTTTCCATTTATCAGAATAAAAGCCAATAGAAGCTAGACTAGAAGTTTGGGAATCTGATTATTGTGGTTTATTGATAAAAATCCTAAGTAGTCATGCTTGGGCTTAAAGCTCATGAGTTCTGAAAATTGATTTAATAATTTTCTAATCAATTGCAATAAGTGCTGGAAGATGGTTATCTAAGCATTTCAGAACATACCTATTTAAATGTACTAACTGTTCCTAAGCACAGAAGAGTAGAAAGCAGCTGTCAAATCCCTGAATTTTGTCTCTGCTGAAGCAGGAGTCTCGGTGGTGGCTTCAACATCAGTAAAGCTGGGTTCAGGTTAGGTGGAACATGAAAACCATAGGCTGAGTGCCCTTCCCCTGGTTAGTGAATTGGCACTGACGGATAGCACACATAAGCTCACGTTAGCTTGCTTTAAAGAGTGGGTGAATAGTCTGAATAAAATATTCCTTCATTTGTTGCCCTCGAGAGAACTTTCCAATGATGTATAAAAGTATGGCTGGCTGCTTCTCCTGCAGTCTGTCTGTTCCTTCCTGCCATTCCTGTGTGTTGGTGGTTTATAAACTCAGCCAAGTTGTTACTGTTATGTAAAATTCACTAGAAGTCAGGGGCCTCCATCAAATTAAGTGGCCATTGTGCAAGGATATAGTGCATAGTAGGAAACGAACCCTGCTCTGAAGAGATACGGCTTAGGTGAAATATGAAGCTGTAGCCTCTTTGCCGGCAAGGCGCGGGGACAAACACCAATGTCCTGAAAATCGGTGGGGGCTCAGTCAGCCAAATGTCTTCATGGAGTTGGCCTTAAAGGCTTCCTGTTAAAATTCAGCATTACGTAAGAAACAGAGAAGTGGGTTCCAAGAAAGCTGGTTTGTTGATGCGGTGGTAAAACCAGCTTGAGACCCCCAAGTGCATTGCTCCGTTAGCTCGCTAGCAGTGCTGGGTGGCTGGGGCACAGTGCCAGCTGTGCTGCTTCCGACTCCGGGGCTAGATCACTTGGCTGACTAGCTTGGGAATCTTGTGTATTTATGTAGTTTAAACAACTCTTGAAGTCCATATAAGAGGAAGAAGGATAGCACTCGGTTCTTCAGGCCTAGACTAGTGTTGCTTCTGTATTTCCCACGCTGCTTCCCTCAGTGGTCACTCCTGTATATTACATAATTCTGCTGGAAAAATTCAAAAGGAGAAATTATTGATGCATTAAATAATGTCTTCTTCCTGAAAGAAAAGATTACTGAAATCTGTATTCTTAAAGTTCCTACATATTTTTAGGTACGTTCAGCCCGTAGTAAAGCTAAGGGGATAGAAACGTATAAAACACTTTAAAAGATCAAGAGGATGTCTCCGATCAGAATTACCCCTCTACCAGCTGAAAGGAGCCTCCGTGCGTCCTCTCCCAAGCAGGCAGTTCGGCTCATCTCCTCATAGTCAACACGAGGACTGGAGGAAGTTCAGAAGACGTTCACCAGGCTCTCAGTCGTGCCCTTGGTCAAAATTGCAGGAAGACACATGGAAAAGCCATAAATCCTGGTGGAATGTGTTTATGGCATCTTGTTACTGTGCTCTCTGCTTCCCGTGTCTTCCAAATCTTGCATGCGGTAATGTGCTGACAAAACCAAGCTTTACTACTGTCGGCGCTGCGGGTCAATATTGTTGCAGAAGAGCAAGCTGGGTCCCCCCACGCTTTGTGCATCGTAACCCCACCGACGGCTCAAGCTCTTATTCCACGCACTGTCCCTGGTGGCTGGTAAAGACAAGGGAAGGGCACAACCTGATTGGAAATCACTAGAAGGAATGAACCTGCTACATTGACAGAACAGAAATGTTAATTCTGACCTGAAAAGAGAAGCAGCATGATGGTGTGGCTAAGCCTTTTTCAAACAGAATTTTTTTCTCTCATGAATTGCCTTTCACAAACCGCGCGTTTATTTGCCTGCTGATGAGATTTGTAACCTGAATCGATATTACTCTAGCCTTTGCTCGATGCAAGGATGTAAATACTAGCAGCAACAACGTGAATCACTTCCATTCCCGAACTCAAAGAGGAACAATTCATCACGAGAATGGCTGACCTTCACCGTTTCAAGCCTAGCCCTGCTCCGTTATGGGAGCGGTATTTTGACATCTGCACGACTGCCTGTCTGAAACGGGAGCGATGTGGATCCCTCTGCAGTCACCGAACTCTGGTCCCAAGGCGCTTCCCAAACTGGCCCTGAGCGTCAGCCCAGGGCTCGGCCCCTGCTGGCACCTCGGTAGCTCGGTTGCGCTGGCAAGGAGAGGGGTGACTCGCGGGGAGGTGGTGCGAGGTGGGGAATCCTGTGCCGAGTAATGGACAAACGGAGGACTTTGGGCAATACGGTGCCACGTCTGCAATGGATTTGCAGCTTTTATCCCGCTCTATCTGCCTAGGTATTTTCTTTGTTGTGCACTGTCCTGAAAGAGTAGTATACTTCCCATGTATTTATTCTGGTTTTATTTCGTATACACTGTCTCTGTTTTGTGTCAGGCAGAAAGACTTCAAAATTAGTTTGTAATTGGCTTTTGTGAACGGTTGTAATTATGCTGCACACGTGACATCATGCCTTGGCTGGGGAAAGTTGAGCAGCGTTGTGAGAGGAAACGCTTTCCCTTTTACTCAATTCCGTCACACAAAGCTTGGCATTACACACGATACTAGAAAAAAAAAAACAACAAAAAAAAATCTCCCTTTGTGCTCCCACATAGTATTTACTTAACGATTTCTCCACAACAGGCTTGCTGCGTGGCAGTTTGCACACACAGTGCAGCTGCAACGTCTCAGCTACGTCTCTAACCTAAGGTGTGCAGAAAAATACTGCTTATTTCATGCTTGTAGCCTGGATTCTGAAGTCTCGTTTCTTCACATTATTAATGTCAGCCAAGAGGATTAAAGAAATCTTGACCGGGAGCAGTGTCCTTGCTATGCTCTGCAGCCCATGAAGGCCCACATACGGCACGCGGTTTGGAAAGAAAGGGACACTGAAAAATGCAAGAGCAAAATAGATCAGGAGGCTGGAAACAGCTGCAAAAGCCTCCTAAGAATTCTCTATCACGAGAGAAAAAGACTGGGGTTTGCCTTTATGCCGTACAACTTCAATCCAGAAGCAAGAAACAGGACGCTCACTGATAGAGGTTTCCTTCCTTATGCCTCAGAGTTAGGCTACGAACAAAGGTTAGGCTATAAGGGTGTAAATTAGGTGCGCTCATCCTATCTCTATCAGCATTTGTAGCAACATTTTTACTTAATACAGGGACAAAAAATAGGTTTTTCTAATGTGAAAACCCTTGGAGTGAGGTAATGTGTACACAGAACAGTGAAACACCTTGTTAGGTATATGGAGGAAAGCCACGTGTCTAAATGATTTGTCACGGCCACACGTGACCCAGCGCTGGGCTGAAGTAGGAAAAAAGTCATTAGGACATTTCTACCCACTTTTTAATGCATTCTCCCAACCTTCGCTTTTGAGATCTAGCTGGAAGCTGTAGTATTAAAATCAGGAGAAAGGACAGCAGGGTAAACAAAAAAGTACACCTGTAAAATCTGCCAAGACACCCTTCTTGCAAGATTTTCATCTTGATGGCGTGGGTAGAAAGGATCAGGCTGGACAGAGGCTCGTTCGCTCTGCAGAGAATACTGGATCATCATTTGGCATCGCTACGCACTTGACTTCTGCCTGCAGGTAGAAACCCTTACCTGGTGGTGCCCCAAGTGGAGTTTGCTTTTCCAGTGGAGACGCAGCCTACGTGTGGAGTGAGTGCGAAGGATGTCCTGCCAATCCAGGCGCTTTCTGTAGCCCTGAGACTATTCTGCAGCCCGGTTGCTTTACCCAAGATGAAGTTAGCTTGGTGCAACAAGCTTCCTTCAATATTCAGGTGATGCTGCAGTACCAAAGCAGCAATTTCAAGGCTCGGCCTGCTGTTCCTAACTGACGAACGAACTCTTTTGAGGTTGATCAGGTATTAATTATAGTATATAGTATATTATTATATAAATAAGGTATTACCTTTAGGAGTAAATCCTGATATAACTCAGTATTTCATAGGTAGGTGTATTGGGTTTCTGTGGCAAGGTTTTGGTAGTGGGGGGGGGGTTACAGGGGTGGCTTCTGTGAGAAGCTG
>JANZLQ010000032.1:25525225-25574052 GCA_026212715.1 Elanus axillaris
CACCCGAACGAGATGTAAACAGCACCTGGCAATAATGGGACAAGACTGCGAGGCTATAATAGCACGGGAAGGTATATGTATTACGGAGACTGTTAATACGTTTTGGAGGGCTTTAAGGGCTTAGTTGCTTAAAAGTAGTCGTTCGTGATAAAGCAGCACTCATAGCTCGCTGAATGCTTTTGCTTAACGTTGACCTTCTACTAAACAATAATCGTCAGAGCCAGCTGGGAGCCGGACCATGAGCCACCTCCCTCTGCTTTTCAAACTATAATGTTGTTTCAGCAGTATCTTAATTTTCACTCCAAATCTTGGCAGGACAATTTCTCCTCCCATCATCCCTGAGTAGAGGGCTGAAGTTTGCTGCCAAAGAGATCTTGGAAACAGAAACACTATCACAGTCTGAAGCCTGTGGAATTGCAAGACTGGGTTTTGCTTCACATTTTACGAACAACACACACTTATAGAAACTTGACTGAGCCAAACTGAACCTGACTAAGCTATTCACAGATGCTGTCACAAACCTGACTGTGAACTTCAAGAGATAAAGTTTCTGGTGCCTTGTAAAGCTGTCCAAGTAAACCCTTTGCTGCGAGGTGATTCTTCAGAGAACCACAAATAGGTGTAGGTGGTGCCGTGGCCTATTTATTTACTTTCGCTGTTGTGTAGTTACAGTGACATTTCTGTTACGATTTGAAGCGCTGTTGCCAAATCAGTGAATTAATAGAACAGCTCTGAGCTACATTGCTAACAGTTACTGATGGTCTCACCGACAGCCATCCGTCAGGTTTTGATATTGATACTGAAAAATGAGCCTTGGAATTACATAATAGTTATTGCTCCTTCGAAATGCACTTTTATGGCTTGGAGTATGCCAGCAAGGTGGGTGTAGCGGTGGTGCAGGGAGAAGGGAACAGGGGCAGCTGAAGTGAAAAGCTCAGCTAAAGAGAGAGGCAGGATTTTTCTTGGAACACGTCACTCCGAGTCCACGGCTGAACCGGCAAGTGCCAGAGTCCCAGACAATATCAGCCTGGTAAATAGCAAGCAGCCCACAAACAAAGAAATAAAAGCTGAAAACGGAGGGATATATAAGGGACGGGCTAAAAAAAGGGTCTTTGTGGAGAGTTCTGACTCTATAATTGAGACCTGTTCTTTATTTACTGCAAAACAGATCTGGTCGGGGAAGCGGTGCTGCCGTGCAGTCAGCTCACCTCCCCGGGTGGGAAGGATGGGGAGGACGGCTCACGGGGCAGAACTTTAGTCTGTAGGATGTTGGGGTGGCTGTTGGGTTGTCTGAAGCTGGGGAAAAGCCGTGGAGGGAGAAGGGCAGCGCTGGTGGAAGTAAGCCTTGGGGGTCAATAATCTGTAAGAAACAAAAAGCTGCTAGGAGTATCTGTGGAGAGGCTCAAAGGGTGGATTCAGGCTTCTGGGGTTGGGATGATCCAATTTTTAAGACTTCTAGAGCTGAGGGCCCACAGAAGAAACCTGTGGGGCATTACCTGTTAAAATGAGGGGGGAAAGTCACTAGTTGTGGCTGAGGAGGTTGCCAGCACGTTCGGGAGGGGGGGGTTCGGGAGACCATCTGATTTGTGTTCTGGGAGGAGGGAATTCCCGTTAAGTCAGCGTTTGCTTTTCTTCTGGGCAGGTGGCAAGAAAAGGGGCTGCGCATTGCTGAGCCGTCAGCCTAATTGAGAAAGAGCTACTTGCAAGGTCTATTTCCTATTCTTTAACTCCTTGTAAATATATCTTTTGTCTTTTCACAAACTAACCAGATTTCCCTTCTAGTATATGGCAAATCTCATTCCTCTTCAACTTCATTTTTTTTCCTGGAGCCAGTTCAGTCCTCCACCTCCTCCTTTGCTGTCCTTTTCTCCAGGTGGCAGGGAGGGAGGGAAGAGGGAGACTTCTGAAGCTCCTTAGGCATGCCCTGGGCTGTAGGTGGGGGCTGGTACAGAAGGGTGTTGGAAATTTGATATACTAACCTCAGTGGCATGAAACCCGCTAATGAGTGCCATTAGCATAACATAATCGGTGCTTCTCTACTGGGAAAAACAGATTCAGTCCTTCCCAGGAAACTCGCTCTATACTCCACCAGCAATTTGAGTATCTTGTACTCTAGGAATAGCAGGTATCTGAAGCTGCTTATCAGCAGAACGCTATGACACTCTCCTGCCCAGACTGGCCCTGCCCGCAGGGCTTCACAAATTAAAATCCAACCCTGTTTTATGAAGAAAGAACTGCTTATTTAGACGAGGAAATAAAAAAGTGAAAAATGATCATCTAACATGACTAGGAGCTAAAGCATGACATAAGCCAGGTTTTTGTGCCACCGGGGGGGAAGACTAGCATTAATTCACTGTCGTGGTGGCTTTCCTCCAGGCAGAAGGCAGAGCAAGGGATGCTGTAGCAACCAGGAGTAGAGAATGAAAACTGTGGCTTTGCAGACTAATAGTAACCCCACCAAATAATTTAAGCTGCAGAGCTCAGTAGTCCGGTATTATTTGTAGCTGGAGGAAAAGTTTTTTGACTTACAATCTTCAGAAGGGCAGGAGAACATAAGGGAAAAAAAAATAGGGAAATATATTCTGTTTATCCTTACCAGTCCACAGTTACTATTTCTCAAAATGGGTGTGCAATGTACATAGCAGACAATGATCCTTGAGTGCCTGAGTCTGCTGGCGCACCTACAGATCAGATCGATGATTCACAGATGCCGTCTTGTAAGACTTCATATGCCAACCAGCCCAGAATGGAGCAACTAAGCCAGTAATTGGAAACAAACAACAAAAAAAAAAACCTTATAGAATGTCACAGGCTGTTTCTGGTAACCACAACAGGACATGGAAAGTCTCAAGATTTGAGACAACTATATTATTAAATGAAAATTGTCAACCTTTCACCTCGGTGTAACATTAAGGGCTTCGGACTTCTCTGCTTCCTCAGACTGCCGGGACAGTCTGCAGTTAAACCACTGCAAACTAGTAATGAGGTTGAGACTCATGCCTGCTTTTGTGTAAAAGAGGAAAGGAAAGGAAATGAGAGCACTTACTGAGATGTAGTTTCGAGATTAGCAAAGCACATCTATTGTCAGAAGAAGAGGGAAAAGATTGAGGAAAATATTTTTCTATTTGTTAAATTGTTTTACTGGACACTTCAGGGAGCCATTGAGTACTTGCACTAGGAACACACAGAGCCTATTTAAAAAGACTTGGACTAAAACTCTTCCTGCCAGGAAACAAAAATCACCCAAAATCATTCTGCAGTGTGTACCAGCGGTAAAAGCAGCTCTCAGTAAAATCACGAGTATTACCTAGAAACTGGTCTGCAGATACACCATCAAGAACTTTTACTGTCTACACATAGGCCATAGCTCTATGCTAGGTAGACCGGGCCAGCAGACCGAGAAAATGGATCCCCCAAAGCCAGTACATTAGATCTGCTCTTTTTACTGCAAAAATGTATTCTGGGTCTAGGAGGTAAAACTGTTCCTCTTTCACTGAAGCTAGTGTCAAAAGCATGTAACCTTTCTACAGCAATAAACCAAAAAATAATAGCAAAACAATATTTGATAATATAATACAGCTTCAGGCAGTCCAGCCTGTGGCACATCCATTTGTACCCAGGAAGGGCTGTGATACTTTCATTTATGAAAACAGAAAATGTCCTTTTGCTGATAAACCTCTGTCCATACATAGGAGTAATGGTGTAATGCAGCTTTCTCATTCAAACATCTTACTATGTAGAGCTTATGTATGATTTAAAGCTGGCATAATCATTCACAAAACTAAAAAGTATCTTTTGTTGTCTAATATGAAGCATACACGTGGGCAACTTGTGAAATGCAAAGAGCAAGTGAAACAAAAGCATCAGAAGAGCGCAGCTCGATTGCGTGTCATTCACATGCATAGGACCTGAGACAGTAACTGCACCTGCCTGACTCTCCAATCCATCCTGAACACTTCAGGGATAACTCCAAGGCTTGCAGGATAACCCACGTCCATTACCAGTGGTCTTTGCCTTCCGTATACCAAGGGAACTTTCCCTTCTTTTCTCCCTTCCCTTGTGTTAATCAACATATGCCAGGTAATGGCAGGGAAGAAGTGTACAGTTAGAAGGTACCAAGAGGAGTAGATATTAGCACTGCTACTACTGTTTTTCTAAATGTGTATTATTCCTCTGTACCATTTTTTTGTTGTTGTTTTAAAATGCGTGTACACAGAAGTGGTAATAGAGATATAATAGCATAGATTGGTTTCATGATACAGTATTCGTCCCTAAGGGATGATACATCACCATGGAAGAAAAGCAGCGTTTCAGTGCACAGGCATATAGCTGACCTAAATATAGACGACTCTTTGTGCATATTTGCAAAAGACCCACTGAAAAGCCACAGCAAGGAAGCAAGGATTCAAAACACGGCTGTTACTCTACAAGCTAAGGACTAATACTTGACTCTTCAGAGCTATTTCAGTACTTAATTCCCATTGAGATCAAGAGTGATGCTTCCATTGTGTTTTCAAGTGTATTGATATGAGCATTGTCAACAAAGATATGAATAGAGCCCAGGTTTAAAAATTGCATTTTTGCAACAGCCTTAAGGTTACAGTTTCTAAATAGGAAGTACATCGATGAAACTGAAAGTAAAAACTGAATTCTGCCCTCTTCAATGTAGAGGAAAACCTTTTTCCACCACGCAGACACAGATATAAGTGTGTTGTTACCAGAGAGCGAGAGTATGGGTAGAGTTGCTTGGTCTCAAGAGGTCCCCTAAATGATTCTCTGATTCTGTAAATATAATTTTATACATCTCTATATACATACCTATAAAGAGGAGAAATGTGAATTTGTGTATGTTACCGGCAGTGAATTGATGCAACTGCATTATCGCCGTTCACAAAAAAAAACCTCAGATGTTTTTGGGACCCAAGTCTTGTGGCCTCCCGTAATCTTAATATGTGGTATTCCAAAAGGAAACCCACTCTTAAACCTGGCCTTTTCCAATCTAAAGAGATGCACATATGAGGACATTCCAGATAATTTCCACTCCAGATGACGACATACACGTATACACACGCAATAGTTGCATACCATTTTTGTGCAGTTCTGCAGCGGGGTGGACTTCTGCTCGGGTGTTGCAATTATCCGAATCTGATCCTGTGAGCCCGCAACTGCTTTTAGCTCAAAATCTGTTGTCGAAAGGGCAAACGACACAGCAAGTAAAGGTTTCCTACATCGCACCTATTGGCTGAAGACATAATACATCAAAGCAGAGCATAGATGGAATAGTGCAGCAAGCTATTTAAAAAACTTTAATGCGCCGTTCAAAATAAACTCATTGCAAGGTAATTTAACACCACCACTTTTACAATTAAATATATTATTTTAGCAAGGAAATGCAGCACATTAATCCCATGTCAGGGTAGAAAATGAAGTGAAACTGAAGGGATTCTGATACATGAAAGTCATCTCAGTAATTTCTCATCACTTCATGGTGCTCTTAAGTGGCGTAATGAAAGAATGAATTGATTTAAACAACATTTTGTTGGAGCAATGGGGTTTGTGGAATTAAATTAACTTGATAGTTTGCTGTAAGTACAGGCCTGCATGGCATTATGTTATTCTTGAAATTAATTTCTTTTCCTCTCCAGAGTTACTCTTGTTTTGGTTCGGGGTTGATCTTTTCTTTACTTATTTCCATAACATGCACTAAGGACTTCTGCACTCATTTTCCACATTCATCACTTTGTTAAAATGAATAAAAAGTGCTTACCCAGATCCCCATTATCGGGTTCCCGAAGAGAGGAATCAGCAAGGGTTCTTCAGTTTTGTTTCTTAAAAATAATGCATTATTCCTTTTTCTTTATTTGTATTAAATCCTTCTCTTCTTTTCTCTGTTTGGGAATATGGTGGAATAGAAGAATTTTAACCACGAAAATACAGACCCAGATTATGCAGGGCTTTCGAGGGAAAAATGCTCCGATGTAGTGCTTTAATGAAGCAAATCACAGCCCCTTTCAATGTATCTAGTTAAGTCAGAGTTGTGGGCAGTGGTGGTAAATGTTGCCGTATTTGTGAGTACCTAGGTTAGATAGGACTCCTGTATTTGCCTAGGCGTGACTTTAGCTCTCTAAAATGTCAGCAGTGTTTAGACAGAGAATGTGATGCTTGGACTCCTAAGAGCCTGATCATAAACTGTGTTATTTCTATTGCTAGTACTCAGCTAATGCGTCACTCGATATTGGAGCCTAGGCTATACGTTACCGCTTGCAATCCCGTCAGGAGCTCCCATTGGCACAAATAGGAGATACGCAGGTGACTCAGAGGACCTTCCATTATCAAGTGCCTGCCCTTTATAACCTCAGACCCATGGTGTCTGGAGGAAGGGAGCAGCTGGGCATGTCAGTTCTCAGCCCAGAAAAAATACACATTTGCTCAAACTAGAGAGTGAGCAATCTGGTAAGAAATGTCTGGATATGCTTGTAAAGACCCTGTGTAAATAGCTGCTGTGGCTCTTTCTCTTACTGTAAAAATAAACTAACTGAAATCGTTGCTCGTAA
This sequence comes from Elanus axillaris, assembly GCA_026212715.1. NCBI lineage: Eukaryota > Metazoa > Chordata > Aves > Accipitriformes > Accipitridae > Elanus > Elanus axillaris. The sequence goes on from JANZLQ010000032.1 coordinate 25,531,780, forward strand.
CAAAGATTGCCAAGTGTTTGGCCTTCCACTGAGACCTGAAGATTTAGTACTCTTGGCACTCTGAGAAAAGCAGATTTCACGCTTGGGACGCAAGTGTATGTCATACCTCTAACGCCGTCTCCTCAGCTTGATATCAAGGGTCAGTTCCTACTGAATTTCTTTGATAATGACGGAAACAGCTACAGGAACACAGCGTCATGCTCTGCCGACCCAGAGCCATGGGGGTGGGTTACCTTAACGCTCTTCCTTTATCAAGGCTCACCCGCCTTCTGCCACCTTGTTCCCAGGAAAAGCCCGGCACGCGTTTCGCTGCTCTCCAGATGCCTGTGCCCTGGGGAGGGGAACGCTGCCAGACCCGGGGTGTCGGAACCGTGTTTGTTCTGGCCCGTATGTGCCTCTTCTGGGCTCTTCACCGTCCGCGTTTCTCTGGTTCGATCCGCTGCCACAACTTCTGAAGGGCCAGCTTTTCTTAGTGCGGTGACTGTGACCAAAAAAAAGGAAGCGTCGTAGCCAGAGCCAGCGAGTGTGACCGCCCTGCCACAGCCTTACAACCCCGGGCTGCAGTTTCCTTCAGGGCTTAACTCTTCTTCACATCTCGCAGCTCTCGTTCTGCTTGCTTCCTCGGTGCAGCAGGGACCCCTCCTCCTCGGCTGTGTAGCAGAGCTACAGAAATAGGGTGAGAGACTCGGAATGCTTTTCAAGAACTACCAAGGACCAATTCCTTGAGACGAGAGGAAAATACCGAGGGGAAAATAGCAGGTAATATGCTGTGTACGATAGTTCTTTTTTAAGCACACCGAGGCAGTTCATTAAGCGGTGGACGCTTCTTTCTCCGACTACTTTCTGTTTTCTATGTACTAGAAATATTAGGAAGAGTCCTTTTCCAAATGCCTCCACCACATCAATCAACTTTGCACTTCGATAGCAAGGAGCCCAGCTGTCTATGTTTCTTTATAATTCCCCTTTTTAGATGCTTCATGTGTCTGTGAGAAGGGAATAAAAGATTTTTACCTCTCCGAGCGATGGAAGATGCTCAGTTTCCTTGCAGACAAGCTTGTTTTGTCAGGAATGGTCTCTAGAATTAATTATCTGAATAATCGAAGTAGCATGTAAAAAAAGACCAGATGCTAAAACCTCCCATATTGCAAAGTCCTGTTGCACATTAGAAGCAAACAAACATGAACAAAAACCCCAAACCTTTTCTTAATGCCTCTTCTGGCAGTGTCACACATTTTTAGCATCTCTTCAGGTCCTCTGGCAGCCATGCTTCAGACACAACGTGATATATTTATACCAAGGGTGAAAGGTATTTACAAAGAAAATTTGAATTCAGTGTCAGTGATTTGCTTTTTTTCCTGCAGATTCCATGCTCACAGATTTTAGCAGGATTTTACTGGCATGCAGGAGGCCAAGTGAGTCAGTTGCTCGACTCACAGAAGGGGTCAGTGGCTTTTCCTGAGGTTAGAGCTCAGGACATTGCTGTGCTTTGCACGTCAGGGACAATTATGTTTGCGTTAAGCTAATGAGTAACAATTTTTTGAGGCACAGTCTAGTAACAAGTGTACATTCATGGCTTTCACTAGGCACAATGCAAGTTGAATATATGTGTCCAAAGACAGAATATGGCCTGTGACTTGTATGCATCAGATTTGATCAATAAACTCAACAGACCGAGTTTTTTCATAGTTTTACTCTATCGACTTTTGCACCATTACACCCGAGGTACATCTGTCCCGGTGAGAACATCTAATTCAGATTAAATACTCTGACCGCTGTTCAGCAAAACACTGTAAAACCCGGGTGTTGGTGGCGGTGTCCCTGGTGGTGGAAAGGAGCGGTCTCATGGAAGTGCCATGTATCAACCATGCCTTAGACCATACAGATTGTACCAATACAGCTGAATAAACAATTAATGGCCGGCTGTACCCTGCAGGTACTGGCTGAAGAAGGAGTACCCCTGCCACCTCTCACACCATCTGTGGAGATTTTCCAGTACGTATCTTTGAGTCTCTTAGGAGCTGAGATTTTTCATCGTTTAGGCCGTTGAGCGTGGGAAGTGTGTCCTCTGCTTGATACAGGCAGATGGAATACTGGGTATTATATTTTCCTTTTAAATGTATATACTTACTCGGATATAGCAATGTTCATTTCAAGTGAGTAAGTAGATGCTAAAATTGAGATTGTATTAACTATTAATAACTATCAATATTAAAAAGCGCTACAGTTATGTATTCCACAAAAATGCAGAGACATTTCCTAGTATATTGTTAATGTTTCAGTAGCTGGTTGTTGTTTTTCTTCAACGGTATTTGCAAGGTTTAAGAGATTTTGTTAGTCAGTAAAGCTGTATCAAAGAGAATTTTGCAATAAATGAAATGTCAGATCCCCTGATTACGTCCACTGCTGCTGCTCTATTCAGTTCAGCATGGCAATAGCAGAGGATATGGCCAAGAGTCTCTAATTAGTTAATTTCTTTACCGGGTAGTACTGGGGCTTCATTTTGGTTTTGAAAATAATTACCGGCATATATTCAATTGGGACTTCTGCTTAAAAATTTATGTTATACCATGGTCTTTTATTTTTCCAAATAAAGTATCTGTTTTAATGAGTGGTTTTTATCTGCTGGGAAGCCCACGCTAATCAAGTAGGAGCTTTTATGCAGACAGCCGAGGACCGAACAATAACAACAACAAATTGCATTGAATGACATTCACCTCGTACAGAGGGCTAACATGAGACCTAGGCACAAGTCCTTCTATAGCGGGAGGACAGAAATGGAATTTAAGTGGTCTACATGACGCTCCTCTAATAACCCTCTCCACAGAGCTGAATTTTAGGCACAGCGAATCTTATAAAATGTCACGCCATGGGATTGATGTAAATGTGCACCTAAAGCATATTATTTGTGCCAGGATCACCGGTGCTGAAACAGGCCCCAGACCTAATTCTGAAGCCCTGACGGTTAAGCCTAACACCAGCAAGAATATTTCTCAGTGTAAATTTCCGAATTGTTCTTCAGAGAAATCAAATAGGACGTGCGGCTGTGGGAGAAGTGTCTCTCTTACAGGAATGTCCTGATTTCAAAGGCTTCTCACAGATTCCTATATGGAGTTGTTGAGGGTGTTAAATTAAGCCTTTGGGTATTAAGGAGTACCAGCTACAATAAATACAGAGAAAACTCGGATTTTCTGTGCTGGAACGGATCAATGAGCCATTTAATTTGTTATCCTTTCTCCAGCAGTGGCGGCACCAAGCGCTGTAGGGAAAACCCTCTTCAGAGCCTGTCTGCTGACAAAGTTCTGCTGTATCTGTCCTGAGAAACGCGGAGTCGCTACATGCCGGATCGGGCTTCCTTAGAAAAATGCAAACTGCATCTTTAAAAGTTATTGCTTCACAAGCTTTTCAGCATAACCAGTTGTGACAAAAATGTAAGTGATTTGCAGTGGAATGTTGCAATATCGGAACTCCACACTGATATTGAATGCATCCACAATACTGTTTCTGGTACATCATGATTCTAAATACCAGAGATCTGTTGATGAATATACCAGAACTATCATTCGTCTGATTATTATTAAGCCGCATGATCCAAGCCAGTGACTTCAATAGCTATAAAACAGGACACTCTTTGAAAAGACCAATATTCTTCTTGGTTAAATACGTGTCAAGTTTTAGGGTTATGACTTTGCTTGTCTTTGTGGTTTGTTTTTTTTAATAACCCTGAGCTTTCACATAATGAGGCTGACATAAATTATTTTTATTTGATGATTCTTTCAGCTGCCTGTAATGTGACTAGGCTTGCCTGAAACGGTAGTAAATACTCTGAGAGCCCAAAGTCTGTTGAAACTATCAAGTACTCTACTGGAAAATTCAAATTCATTTCAAACATTAACTTCCTCCTCATTTAATCTTTCATTGCTAAGGGTTTACAACTGATTTTATGACTTCGGGATGATTAATTTTAATGCAATTCTTTCTTTGTTCTTTGATCAACTTTCTCCATTTTCAGTACGGATTTAATTGTACTTTTCTAAAATCATCTGTCATCATCCTATCTGCATATTCCACTCAAAGTAGTAAAACCTTGTCAAGATACTGCCTTGTTGGCTTGGTTTATTGGAATGTGCACCTGCAAATCGTTAATGGAAGATATAGTGCCTCTCAACACTTTTAATGTCGCCCCAGTTGATCATATGCTTTCTTTTTCATCCATATATCTGTAAGCTCTGGGCATCTGTTATGACAGCACCTTCCCTTTTGGGGAAATCTCAGTAAATGCTATTATTGTCACTGAACTGAGTCATTTCCCTCAATTTACCATGGCTTGATGTGAGGCACACACCCCTTGGACAAAAGTCTTAATGAGAGGTGCAAAGCAAACTAGCAACAGGGGGTAAAATTATGTGATGTTTCTAGCGACGGGAATATTTTCTGCCTCCTCAGTTGCCTGATTCTGCTTTTCTAGACTGGAGGAAGATAAAAGAATAGAAAAATACCGGTAAGTTTGGCCATAAAATAAGGGGTTTCCTTTCCGAGATGGTAGGTGACAACAACCCATTGAGCACATTCTCTCAGAGTTTATCTCTATGCAAGACAGCGCTGGAATTGTAATCCAAATTCGCAGAGTCCCTGCTCTGCACCCTGTTTGCGTGTCAGTGTAGTTGGGTCCCAGACCTGTGCCAGGTGCTGTACACCGGCCCAGTGGACTCGGGTGCTTGAGCCGTCATTTAGGGAAAAGAGTGTCAAAGCTCCTTCCCTTTGCTTTCCTGTTGCTGAGTCGCACAAGTGGATTCTAGTCTTTCATTTTGGACAAAAGTATAAAATAAAGATTTCTTCTTCTAGTGAATAAAGTGTGGGTGGCTTCATTTGAGTCCTGAGGAGCCAAATAATGGTCAAGGACTACATAAAATGACGGGGGCTTATGCAAGTACAACCAGCTACGATCAATTGGCTCTGGGAGTCGCTAATTCTCCTTTGAGGTGTGTTCAGTGTGTAGCGATGATAATAGTTGGCTTTTCGCATTTATATTTTACTGCCAACAAAAATGAAGAGATAGCCATCATCCCTAGATATATGCCAAAGGCATACCATAATAACAGTAAATAAGGATGACAAGTTGAGACGTTTGTGCCATAAAGCAATGACTATTGTAAAGATATTAATAATGGGATTTTATAAGTACCATATCTTCTTCTAGGAAACTACTTTGTGGCCCTTTTTTTCCCCCCCTTGTAAGCTTAAACCGGATTTATGTCTAACTGAGATTCTTCTTAATAGCAAACAATTACATTAAGAAAAATATACAGAAATATATGTTGGCACAAATAGATCAGGAAAATGTTCTTATGGTAATGATCAAAGCTTGTTGCTTTTCCCCCCAATAACCTTTATTAAAATTAATACTATTTACTCTTTACATGACAGAAAGTCCATGCATTTTAACAGAAGGGAATTGTATTTGGTGGTACCTAGATACCGTGACGATAGGCACACCAGGGAGGCCAGCCTTGTTCTGTCTGATTCCTAGTCATAGCAGTAGTCATAGAAACACAGCACTGAAAGAGATGTGGAGTCCATTCTCCTACTCTCACAGGCTATCACAGTATTCAGTCCCATTCATCAAACCCCATTTTAAAAGTGGTTTCATTTAATGAAGTCAATTAGGAGCAGAGATGGATGGACAGATTACATAGATAACTGCATATTAACCTTTTCTGGTTTTAGCCTCTTCAATAGAAGGATTCTTTTTTTCCCTTTTTTTTTTCCCCTTTTCTTTTTTTATAAACCTAGGATCTCTAGTGTGCCTCTGCTTCCTCCCCAGGTTGAGTTCCTTTATGTAGAAAGAACAGACTGGTAATAAAACTCTGAAATCCTTTGGGGGTCTGATGGCAAGAATGCATGCTTTAGGGGAAGGCAATCCCTATGACACCTTTGCAGCCTAACAAAAAGTTTATTTTGTCATTAAGTGATTTTCTCTGTTGTTTTAGTAACAGCAACCATCAATCACATTCCAGGAGTATAACAGACATTAAGAAAATCGTTTCCTTTTATACCTGTAATTGTGTTTCATTAATGAACAATGAAGAGCCTTTTCCATTTTCTCTATAATCTGTATGAATTTCAGTGTCACGGAAAATTACATGGGAAAAAGTGTTGATTTGAAGAGGAATTGGCTTTAGTATTTACAGATTGTCATGGCTGATACAAAGCAAGCTCTTCACCTTCCTGATGCTAAGTCAGACATCCAGCAAGGGATTCCAGGGTCTTGGTATTTAGTCCTACGACCAAGGAAGAGCACATTACTCCAACTGCCTCGGAGCTTGACCTGGCATTTGCTCTCTTACCAGATTTTAGATAGCTAGGTTACAGATTTCTTGTAGCCTACCGTGCTTTTTGTAGAGTGCTTTTGAGCTGCTGCCTAATTTGTCTCTTTCAGGCAGACTGGCTAGTTCAGAGTTTCTTCAGTACCTTGCCAGCAGGCTTGGGAAGGCTTTCTCACCTCTGGTTTTGGGGTGTAGGATTTGCTCCCGCAGAGAGAAGCAGAAAGTGACACTAGAACGGCAACATTAACATTAACGATCTGGGGCAGGAGGTTTTATTTAGCCATTTGTCAGAAAGCAGTTATGTGCCCATGTCAATATTTTCATCACTGAATGTCCAAGTTAGGCAGATTTTAAACTCCAGGTGAGTCATTTTCCTTCCAAAACTCATTCACTTGCAGTTACAGGGGCCACAGGCTATTTCTCTAAGTCCCTGCCCAGAAGTAGACGTCTAATTTTAGTGCAGTAGGCAATACAGTTTAGGGGAGTTAGAACTGCTCAACACTCCAGAAAAATCAGTTTGGAGATAACACTGAAATGGTTTTTAGCAAGTGGTCTGTGAAGGAGGAATTCCAGAGAGCACACATGACTAGATCTAGCAGTTCTTCAAAGGGGGCAAAAAGCTTGACCAATTCATCCTCGTGATATGAAACGTCTAAGTATGAGAACAGGTTTTTTTATAACTCTGCTCCAACTTTACTTAATTAGTATTTTGTTCTGTCTTGTTTAGCATTTTGTTTTCCTTTAGGCCATTGCATTTAGCTACAGTATGTGGTATATATTATTTTGGTTCTGGGGCTACCTTGAAAATCTGAGCTGCCTTATAACTATTAATTCTGAGCTTAAGAATGATTTTTGGTCACACCATTGCCTACGAGACCAATTGTTTGGAGACAGTAGCGCTCCCTTGCAAACTCTGTATTTTTATGTTCTATAGAAAAATAGTGTGAAGTTGTTTTACTAAAACAATCACAAAGCAAATATTTCTAAGCAATTTGTTAATATGCAGCCTGTCAGTGAATAGTTGCCCAGAATGATTTCCTGCCACCCTGTGTGGTGGCCACTATGAAATGCCTTTTGTGGTCTCAGCCTATCTCATGAAGGAAAACACCCAAATCATGAAAGTAATCCCAAGAGAAAGAAAAAAAATGGGTATTACCTGGCAACATTTCTGACTCAGGCAGAAGACAGGACACACTGGAGATAGGCTTGGACTTCTCCGGAGCGCAGTCAGCCGGGTGAGCTCGTGGCCCATTCTATGGGAAAATCTCAGACTATTCAAGTCTCATGCCATGTTTCTTTGGGGCGTATCTGGACAATTGAATTCGCCAGGATTGCTGCACAACAGCTTCTCCCAAACATATAAACTCACAAATGAGGGGAGGACAAAAAAGCAATAAAAGATGGAGGTTAACAGAGCCAAAACTGTGATTTCTTATGCGAATGATGTATGGGTGCACGTGATGCTCAGATGCCCCAGATCACCTGCTAACTTCCCACTGCCTTCAGTCTCCGTCTCTGGCCCTTCCCTCCCACGTCTTCAGCGAAGGGACGACTGCTTCCTGGTTTCATACGGATGTGCTCCCAGTCCTGTTTTGTAACTTTGGAGAAGATCGGTATCCTACTAGGAAAGAACGCTAGGAAAGAACTTGACTGGAAAGAGGTCCAGGTGTTTCTTCACAGACTTTTTTTGTTCACAGACATTAGTTCTGTGACCTCCCATCTCTACGTGCACGTAAGGGAGAAGGCAGAGGAAGTTAAAGGAAAATACTACCATATAAGGCCCCAAATCAGAAGGGAGTTATCTATCAAAACAGCATTGCTTTCTGTCACAGAACTTCCTGATGTAGTCTAGACGTAGTCTAGTCCAGGCTTTAGAGCAAGGCTTGAACTTCCTCAAGCCTCCTTAACGTTGGTCTGGAAGCAGTGGCTGTACTGGTGTTTCTGGATTCCCTTTGAATAAATCCATTCATAAAGCAAATATTCACACCGGTATTTCAAAACAATTTCCAAACCAACGTGTTTATTTCCACTGGAAGTCAAAGTAAATCTTCTGTGTGTTAGGCAGAGGAGCACATTCAGCCAAGGATCAGCCCTGGAATTCTTTCATTTATTTCTTTCTCTCCATTCTTTTTATTTCAAACTATAATACACCTCTGTCTGAGAGGACCTAATCGTAAAACAGCAGGCTGTAAGTGCATGTGTAGACACAGGGAATGTGTAACAGTCCTTTCTCCTGGACGCTTCTCCACATATATTCTATATGACGTATTTCTGCCAGTGAAGACACTGGTCTTCTCATATCAGTAGTAAACATTTTCATTCCTCTACTTGGCTTCTCATCAGCAACGCAGTAAGTGCTTTACAGATTCCTCAGGAGAGTAGATTGATAGATTGTGTCTTACTAAGCCATATCTACTATGCCGCTGCGACTACAAGCCTCAGATATGAAGGCACAACGTCTCGCACAAAAAGCTCCTCTGGCTTTTGTTTGCTTACACCCACTCCCCATAACAGCCCGCAAATTTGTCTTGCTTCTCGTACCACAACCTTAATGTTACAGTACCACAATCTTAATGTGAATTCATTTGTTGTCTTGTTTGCGAGATAAAGCCAATCAGTAAGCTACTGTTAACCCGGTTTATTTGCAAGAGGTATTTTCTAAGCAAGGAGAAATTACAGCAATTGTTCATCATTAATTTTAGTAATAGATGTGTATTCATTTGTACTACCTTGTAAACAAAGCACTGCATTATACAGTAGGCATACCGCTAAACTTGGGATGCAGTTAAATGGCCTCTTTTTATTCTGTATAATCACAACATTTTCCAAGAAGCCATGACTAATAACCTTGAGGCAAGGCTCTCTGTGAATTTTGAAGAACCAAGAAGCTGAGCTTTGGAGCCAGTCCTGAATATTATAAACCTTCACCTATATCAGAACCTGAGCAAATGTAAAGTGAATTATTGAGGCGACTAGCTTAGCAAGATTCTAAAAAAGGATTAGACACATATGAATACTGTAAAAAAAGCTTCTGCAGTTACAGTAGGTAGGATAAAATTACAAGTGCTATCAGCCCACATCCTTCAAGGCATAAGCCGATCACCAGCCTGAATCAGGAAGAAATGTTCTCTCATGGGAATTATTTTTAATAATAATTTTAAATTCTAATGCAATTATGTGCATTATAAAACACTTAAGTTCCTGATGAATCAGTCATTGACCACTATTGAGAGACAGCAAACTAACATAGACTAACTGCTCTGGTTTTGATATGGACATTTCAAAGTACATAGACTTGAAGAGTAACCAACCGGCTTTTAATGAAAACTTTCAGACAGGAAACTGAGAGCACTTCATAAGGAAACTAAGCTTCAGTATCCTCGTTTTAGAGATTAGGAAATGAGACCAAGAAGAGGGAAGTGACTTAACCGAAGTCACAAGTCAAACACGGTCAAAGCCAAACGCAACCTGCCGTCTTCTGAGTCTCACACTAGTCCTCATCCTGTTGGGCCTGAGCCCGTTGCTTGCTCAGTTCCGTTCCGTTGTCTTCACAAAATTGCCTTAATGCCAGTTCTTCATGAATCAGTTTAACTGGAAGCACTCTGAGTCGGTTTCACAGAGCTGTCTTCATGTAAATCATTTGGAGTCATGTCTGTGTGGATCAGCCACGTATCAAGAACTAGTTAGGGATTGCTGCATGGGAAAACAGACTGTCACCACTGCCACAGAATAACTTTACCATTCTTGCAATGCAGATTGTTCTCCCCGGGGCAGACAAATTGTTCCAAATAAAAGTGATTACGTTTCAGAACATTTATTCCCCTGTCCGCAAATATGTGCAAAGAAACGGTGCTTGGGGCTGGGTGTTGAGGTAAGAGGTTTCTCTCTTACTTCCAGATGGGGTGGGAGAGGTTGGGCCCAGTGGGCAGGAGGGGTGAGCGCTGGCCATTTGACTGTGTGCCCTGTGGTAAACTGTGCGTGGGCACTGTTAAGTCTCATGTCCAGAGGCTATTTCTCCTCCTGTTCCCATCTATCTCTTGTCCCTCAGACTGTTCCTCAGTCTCCAGTACTGACTCTTACTTGCCCTGCACAAACAGGTGTGAAAGAGGCGTGTGATAGACAAACACAGTGACTACCTGACAAAGCAAACATTAATTTTGCTTCATTTTTTATGTAATGAAAGGGAAGAGATTTGTTCCCTTTTAATGTCATGAAAAGGAGATGGCTGGATACGGCAGGAAAAGAAAACCAGGAGAGAGGCTGAGAAGGAGACCTATGGAATAAATGCAGAGAAGAGGCAGGTCACTGGTGTATGCACCTGAACATCATGGCGTAGAAATCCAGTCAAAACTCCAGAAAGGTCTTCCATTATCCAAGGATCTTTGTTTTTGTGGTGTCTGTTGCTACTTCTCTGAGCTGGGGTTTCTGACTAGTTCCTTTCCCCAGCTTTTCCACAGTGACAGAAACAGGGAATCCATCCATGGTGCAGTAGTCCCCAGTCCAAGGAAACGCTGTCCACCAGTACTGTTGTGGTTACGACAGGAGGAGATCTCATAAAACGGCTGGATTCAAACTTGCTGTCTCCTCTGCAGTGCAGCAGACACAGCAATGATTGTTTATAGGTTTTCGTTCCAGTTGGATCTGTCTTCCTCATGCCATCATGCATTTGTCACGAGTTTTGCTGGGGACAAATACTGCCAGCTCTAAATGTTGATAGTCCCATGCTTAATCCTGCTCCTGTTGAAATGAACACTGTCTGGAATGTGGGATTATGGTACGTAGCATGGGCAAGACTATCTTCCAGAGCTGGAACAGCATACCAAAACCATGGCTTTCCAAGGGCTTAGGTCACTCTCAGAGTAGTAGGTTACATTTTCAGTGGCAGGTTCTTGGTGCTTCTCCCGGCGTTACCTCTAATAAGAATCCATGGAAAAAGCAGGGTCATGCGTCTGATCCGGGCTCTACAACAAACTGGTCACTGGCTGTACAGCTTCCATAATGAGTCCTGGTCTCTTAGGAGATCATCACGCCGTGAGGGAACTCATGTGCAAAGTACCTCCTGTGGCAGCAGTTAGGGAAGTTGGCTGGTCTTTTATTATGGCTGAGCACTACAGAGCCTGGCTTGTGTACAGTGCTGCAGTGCAGGTGATCTTCTTTGTATTTTGAGCACGCTTATGTTCTCATTTGTCCTTGCTCTTGATACAGTCCTAACTGCTTCGTGTGTCCTCCTGATCCCAAAGTCACCGAAGTGACACTTTGTCATAAGATTAAATATCTTTCTTTTCAGCTGTCCAAAGGCAAAAACAGTGACAGTGTTATATTTATTGGAACATGGATGTCAAATCAAATCAATTGTTTTGCCCAATGGTCACTAAATCTGTCATTTAGTCTTTAGGCACTGAGGGAGACAGGAGAGGGAAAAAGACCAAACCAGTCCAAACTGAATGAACCCATATCAATACTAAATTTCTGTGCAAGTTGATGAAAAGAGACATTTGATTTTATGGGATTTGCAAATCATTGTATGTGCTGTGTGATATATAGTATAGGAATGAATGTAAGATAACCATTTACAAAAATTAAAATAAGAAAACGATGAAATTCCATCCAGGCGTGCAAGGAGGGATGATTTGCAATGTGAATAAGTGAGGCTACTCAATGGTCTTGTGGACCAAGGCTAATGAATTGCTGATTTTACAATTAATACCATCTTTCTAGTGACAAAAAATATTTGTTCCTGCTCTTGCAATATCACCATTAGCACAGTGTTTGTGGTCTAGGATATCTCTTTGAAAAGTCATCTACTAGAGAACCCCTTTTCATTTGATGCTGATACATATGATATTTGTTATCCCATTGGCAATTTGCTGTCTTGGTTTTAACATCGTTTGATCCCAATGTCCAATATCCCAGGTGAAAATTAATTACACCATTGGTCAGTTGTCATTTCTGCGTGGTGTGGAGGAAGCAAAAAACTTCCAGCTGTAACACAGCAGTACATATGAGGAAAAAGATTGTAGAGAATCAAATATCTGTGAAACGTAGATCCTCAGCAGACTCTTCTTGCTGCTTGTTTTCATATTCCGACAGTGTCAGGGAGATGCTATTAAGTACTCCTGACTATATTTTCCACCACCACCACCCTTTTTTTATCAGGATTTGGGCAGTATCAACTTCTGTCAAAATATCTGTACTTAACATAAGTACTCAACAGGCTAAGATGAAAACCTGTTACATAAAACCATTATAAATAATACATTTTCCTTTAAATCTTTTAATTTGATTAAGGATGTAAGACAGACAAATCATGCAAATGTTATTCAATAACTAGTTTATATCTGTCAGAAAATATGGAAATCAAAGGGTTCTACTTTAAAGCATTCTTGCATCATAGTTAATCAGCATTTTTAACTTGCAGATCATAAGCCGGTATATATGAATCGACTGCTGTGCTAGGACATCGCATTAAAAATTCTTTTTGAATTCTAAAGCAACTTGTCAACATGCGTGTTCTAGTAGTAAGCGCACCCACTCACTTCAATGCTTTCTCTGATGTTGCCCGTTTCCTGTCAAACACAAGGGCAAATTTCAATCATGAAATAAACCCGCTATGTTTGAAATCAGTCATGGAATTATTAACAATAGTGGCCACTGCCAGGCTATTCTACTTTGCATTTCTATAAGCTCTTTCTCTCTTCAGATCCCAAAGGGTTATTTTTACAAATGTGCCTTAGTTCAGCCCCACAGCATATGGCCTCTGCGGTATTGCCGGTACCGTTAAGGCCGGGTAGAGCATGGCACAGAGGGTCTGCGTGCTCTGAGAATCAGAAGGGTTATTGCCACAGCCAAGCATCACGTGGACGTGGAAAAAAAAAGACAGGTTCCTCAGGCGAGCGAGCTCACTCGGGACAACGCGGCGCTGAGCAGCCTTACCTAGAAAGAGCCGGGTGACTCAGCAATGCACTGCAGATGCGCTGAGAAGCTGAGCTCTCACAACAGCTTCATCCACGGTCAAGTGAAGCACCCGGGTGCGTGTAGGTCTGGTCCCGAGCGTCTTGCCGGAGAAGCCACCATGGGACTGGGAACAGACCCCCGAAGTCACTAACTGTGATGTCCTGTTTAAACAGTAGTACTGCTCCAGATCTCTAGCACCCACATTATTCTGACAAACAACATAAATGCAGAAACTCATGTCTTCCCTTTGAGAAAAGATCAAGGGAATTTTAAAGGGCGCTTGATCAGATAATGAAGTCATAAAGCACTGTCCTTAGTTTACCGTCTCGTCTGCAGCGCTGAAACTCGATGACTGTAACTCACCTGGCAATACAGGTTTATGATTAATTTTTTAACTGGATGCGGTTTTGCTACCGCGCCCAACCAGGCCAGGAAATAGGATGACCTTTATTCCTAAGCCCTTTGTCCTCCACTTGGCATTGAATGGTACACGCTGTGATGAGTTGCTGTAGCGGGGATGTGGCTGGTTTCTGTGAGCACGCAGTCACCGTTGTCTTGCTTCTGCCTAAAGACAACTACATCCCAGTCCCTTTTGTGGGACTGTGAATGCCAGTATTACCAGGGGGCTGTGGAGCTTGGATGTTCTCCAATGTCCTTGCTGGACTTTAGATCCCTATCATGCAAAACCAATGGGAAACAAAGGATCCAGAAATACAGAAGTTGTGTTTTACAGAGTTATGATACTCTTGGTTGCAAGAAAACCCCAAGAAGCCTGCTGATGGCAAAAGCACCGCATTAAGGGATCTTTGAAAATCCTTTTTGGTATAGGAAAGGGCTACCTGGGTCACCACAGAAGGGGGCAGGTCTTGCTGGAATTTCTTAGGGATGTTTGTGACCCTTCATTACTTAAGGACTTTGCCTTATTGCAGCACTGCTGCTGGTTCTGGGAATGTCCAAGTTTGCCCATCAGTTTGGCAAAAGACGTAGAAAGCTTAAATTTTAAATTTAAATTTTAGCAAGCATTTGACAGCTTCTACTGTTTAGATCCCTCCTCACAATACAGAAAGCATATTTCACTTTTGAAATGGAATAATGACTACAATGGAAGTCCCTAAAATCACCAATGGAAAAAAAAATCTCTGTTTAGACACATGAGAGTTTGTGCTAGCACATGGGAAGTAGTATTTAATTGAAGCTATTTTAGCATATGGGCAAAGGCTTAAGTTATATGAAACCCTCTGGGAAAGGATTGCTGTTGATAACTGGCCAGCTTCTATTGTGGAGCAATCTAGCTTTGAGAGATTAATGAGTGTGCTAAAGCATAGGTAATGGTTCCTTTCTGAGAATTTATTTTCAAGCCCCTTGATCTCTGTCATATTTTTTAAAATACGTACGAAAAGTAATGCCAATGCCATAGGCAGAAAACAGCTATCTCCTTACTGCAGATACGTACAACCAAAATAACACTCGTTAGGGCTTTGCGAAGATCAGCATTTCTTTCTGATGAGGATGTCCAAGCCTGAGCCTGTCGCGCGCCACCATGTCACAGGTTTAGAGGAGGGCTGACTGAGGCAATGTCCGCATGGCTGTCCAAGATAATGCAGCAAACTTGGCTAGCAGCTTTCTCTGGGCAGCCTGCAGGTTATAAGCAACACTGAGGCAGCTCTCAGGTTAAAAGAAAAAGATATGCTCAAAATATTCTATTAAAACATGTTTTGTCTCTGAAATGCTGAGATATGACTATTGTGGAGCTATTGATCCAGTTCACAAAGAAGACCCTTCTACCACTGTCTATACACTTAGTAATGAGAGAGGTGCCCTGCAAACCTTAAGAATAAACACTTACCACTAAGAACTGCTGGTTGTAAAAGCTAAGCGTGCCCACTCTGGCACCTCTCCAAAGATAGTTCAACAGTGAGCTGGAGGCTGAAGAGAGGCTAAAAAGCGTGTTGGGGTCAAAAAGGCATTAAGAGTAGAGACGGGTTGTGATAAGTGCGTGCCAGCTCTTCCCCGATGACCTCCTCAAGGGACCATAGACAAGTTGCACTGAACTGCCACGAGACTGAAACAAAGCACAGGGCGAGAGCCATCCCTATAGCGTTGCCTTTCCCAGATCTCCACGAGAGAATGGGAAGCAACAAAGAAGCGACATTAACAGTTTAAACGCTACCATCCCTTTCTATTTGACCAGGAGAATATGCCTCCATGTTCTGGACAGACTGTACTGTATAGATATCGTATCGTATTGTCTGGCATGATCGGGCATTTTTATGTTAGGCAAGGGCATTTTTTCAAAAGTTTTTAAAGTAATAGAATAATAATTTTTTGAAATCTCTCAAGATGTTCAGGAACAAAACAAGATCAATACTCTCCATCTTATATTAGGCAATTGCATAATAGAATTTAAATCTTTGTTTCGTAATCATGAATTGGATACCTCCTGCCTGTTATTCTGTGGAAGCATGCAAAAAACTCATGTTAAGGGGGTGGGGGAGAGGGGACAGCATCCCAGCTGCATCCTGTAATATGGTGTTTATAGCAACAAGATTCCATGTAAAATGAATAAAAGATAATTCAGTGCATATGTCACTTCTGAATTTGGTAAGGGTTTGATTTGATATTTATTTGAAGAAGGCTCCTGGTGATTGTCTATTGTCATAGCACTAGATGAGAAGAGAGAGAACGAGTGACTCTTTGAATGTGACTGCAGTAACAAGGAGAGCCTGCAGTCATGTCTTGTTAATTTACCAAGGAGAATGTCACATTTACATTTCAAATTACCCCACTGCACAGCTCCCAACTTGCTAGGATTATGCTGAGTTTTAAACCATCCAGATTCAGGTTTCATTGTTTACCCAGACTACACTAATCCTTCACTTCACCCGCCCGCCCTCCCTGCTACCCCACCCACAGAAAAAAGAAAGAAAGAGAGCCCTCTCCAGAAAATCTAACATTAAAGGGACTTGCCAGTCCTGCTCAGTAATTATGAGATGACTCCTCCAAAAGAGCAGGGTGAAATGTCACTTTTCTTATTCTTCTACTTCCTCTCCCTCCCTTCCTCTTCCCCCCACCCACCTCCTTGCAGGCAGGCATCAGGAGAAAATTTTCAGTGTGATGTGCAGGGATTTAGCTTTGCGAATCCTATTACTGTTGTTAATTAGAACACATTAGCACAGCCAGCTAAAAACGTGCACCCTTTAACGCTTACCTGCCTGCTTTCACTTCTTACCCATATCCTGGGCCTGACTCTGATTTCTCACTGGTATTTACCTATGTAGTGGTAATGATTTGGGGGATTTATTCTTGACTTACATTCAAGTAGTAAGACCAGAATTTTTCTCAGCCTCCCACCTGTGGCGTTGATGCAGATGCCACATCATCTTCTCCATTATTCTGCTTGCTTTCTTTTAGGACCTGTTAAGGTATTTTCTACATCATTCGTTCATCAGCGGAACTATCAGCCCCAATTTTCACATCCATTTTCCACTGACTTTATTACACAATGACGTATAAAAGAAACTTGGTCCTACGACTGCTGTTTTGTTGAAATATTTGAGGGTGGAACTTCAGGACGTGCTTTAAATGGCAAGGTGTTCACAGGTTTTTCAGAAATTTTAACCCTGTGCAAATTAAGCACTGATTTATTTATTTTCACTTTTTTATAAAAACACATCCAGTGACTTCCTACCCTTTTCCTGAGGGTGTTCCTCAGAAAATCTCTGAGATCCACGGCTTTTTCTTGCTGTCCGGGTGGATTCAGCACGTGCCCTAATCTGCTCTTTTCTACCAAAGCGACATTTACAGCTGGACCCAGCTGAAATGGAGCTGGACCAGTGCCGGATGCATTGGAAAATCCCGTCCATCACGGGGAGGGGTGGGTGTCTGAGGCTCTGAGGGTAGCCCGTGCCCTTACCTGGCAGCCGAGGAGCACCGGCTGATGAAGGGCGATGCTCCGTATCAGCCCCAGCCCTCAAGTCGGAGGAAGAGAGGAGCAGCCGCCACTGCTCTCTTTTAATCTCTGCTCAAAGGGCTTTGTACTAATTAAGTTTTACAGCACCCTTTAGAAGAGAGGGAAAGAGTGCTCGCATTTGACTGCAGATGAGGGGGAGAGGAGCCTGGTCAAATGACTTGGTGACAGCGTCCGCCTACGGCAATCAAGATGACAGGGCGCAGCTTCAGCATCTGTCCTTTTTGTTGCTACGGAGAAATGCTTCAGTGAGAAAAATGAAAAAAAAAACCAAACCTGGATGCTTTTTTACCACTTCTGTGTAAAAGCCTAGCCTGTCCCAGCCCTGCCTATTTATCTGTTCGCCTCGCCTTGTCACCAGGTCAGAAGCAAGACAGCCAACACACCGGCTTAGGTGATGCCAGCGTTTGTGTCCAGAGCTGACTTTGCAGGCCATTTTCCCTGCTTTCAAACATGGGAATTTCGACACTGTTAGGTAGCTGCTGCTAATTGTTTTCCAGTAACGGATAAATACTATTTATGTCCTCTTACAAAGAAACTGGCATTTTTCAGCTGTTCTTCAACAGATTGTCGTGCTTCAGAACTTCTGACTGAGTCCAGAGCAGTCCGTGCAGTCAGCAGGACTCTGGGGCAAGGTGTGGAGGTGAGAGCGGGGAGCAAATAAAATTCACGGCAGTCATTTTTAGCACTCTGTAGGATTATTCTTTCTCCTTGGTTCTGTGTAAGCGCAGGTAGTTTGACGATGCTGCTTTTCAGCTGCCCTCTGGAATTTTAGCATTTAATTTCTTTCTTGCAAACTGTCACATTGGCCTGGTGAGACAGAGAGGTAAGTGGTGCTCAGATGTAACTGGGGGAGCTCGGGAAATTCAAGCATTAATGACCCAAGAAAGAAGATTCTTGAAAAAAACCCTCACCCTATCTGAAAAACCTCCCCCTTCGTGCTGTTTAAATAGACGAGCCCAAGCCAAGCTGGTGGTTCTGAGTGAAGAGCAAGCCTAGAAACGCCGCATTCAGAAAGGCCCAGGACTTAGCCCTGCAGCAGTCGAACACTGGAAATGCAGCCCAAAGTCGGGTTTAACCCCCCGCCCCGTCCCAGGCATCGCTGGCGTGGCGGCCATGCCCGCAAGGCCTCGCTGGAGGCCGAGGGCTGGGGGGTCCAGGCTCTGACCCACCCAAAGCCCCATTTTCCTGGGGGGGACACAGACAACATAAGGCACGAGGAGAACGCGGTGGTGGTTACGGACAGGGAGTCCTCCGCGGCACCGGCCAACCATGCCCTGCCGGGTTAAAGCAACGTTACCACGGCTTCCAGCCCGCCTCTGAGGTAACACTATGGAAATGGCAACGAAGGCAAGTCCGAGTTCCACTAGATCCCAAGCTGTCCCTTAGCCAGGTGTGCTCCATGGAGGTGAAGATAAGCATTATTATTCTCGAAGTAATAATTAGCTAATTAATCAGTCCGTCTCCAGGCTTGCCTCAAGATCGTATTTACAATACCTCACCGGCCCCACGGAGGGTTGGTTTCCATTCAGACGAACTTTTGTTGAATGTCTTCTGCAACGTGCTAGGGACAAGGCCGTTCCAGGGATTTAGGGCATGCTTTTCACCTTCAGCTTTTCCCCGCTGCGTTCCGAAGGCTGTTCCGAAGGCTGTGCTGCACGCTGTGCTGCGCCGGGCTGGCGGCCGCGCTCGCCCGCACCCAGCACCCATCTCCCCCCCGCTGCCCTCCGACCGCGGGGCTGCGGAGAGCACGGAGCGATGCTCCCGCTGCCGAACCCCTGGAAATGGGCAAGGACAGTGCAGGAGTAAGGAGGAGGGGTTCATCTCTTGCTTCCGCCAAGAAGGGGAATATTCCCAGAGTTTTTCTAGAAAATAGGCAGAAATAAGCACGTAGGCTTAGGCCCAGTCTAACTAGATGCCTGCTGATAAAAGACAGTTGTTCTCAAAATATATCATACGATATATTTCATCTATTCATATAGTTCTCCAAATAAAGAAGATAAAATCGCCTAATAAGCATGATCATATTTCATATGCAATGAAGGTCACTGTAAATGACAATTCCTTCATAAATATGGAGAGACTAACCAGGTACTGCAGCAATTTTCTTGCATTCGCAGACGCTGGTTCTCAAATCCAGCTATGCATCACAGGAAATGAGAGATGTTCTTTTCTGGGTGCTTAATTGTTTCTGCAAGCATGTTTACCACATAGGAGAAATTCAGTAGGAAAGTACAACTCCTGTTTTTTCTGTTCCGTTTGGCTGCTTATGAGATAAATAATCAGGATACATTTATAGCTTAAGGGACCAATTTGCCTGAGATAGAATAGTTGATTGTATTATTCTAAAGAAATAATATGTAGTATCTCAAAATAATTCCAGCTTGTTGCTCTCAGCTCACTAATGCATAATGTTCCTTGCAGAAAGAACAGCATTAGACCAGCGCCAGTCTGACAGTCCATTTTTCAATGACACTTCTTTCATTTACTTTATAGAAGAGGAATTTTTTATTTGACTAAGCATATCTATCTATCTATTCGTTAATACAACATTATTTTTTCTGCAGTTGAAATTC
This sequence comes from Elanus axillaris, assembly GCA_026212715.1. Lineage (NCBI taxonomy): Eukaryota > Metazoa > Chordata > Aves > Accipitriformes > Accipitridae > Elanus > Elanus axillaris. Next base: position 25,551,600 of record JANZLQ010000032.1, read on the forward strand.
ACATAGTTTAGTTTATTCCTTCGTATTAAATTCCAACAAATACATAACAATGTTTCTGAGAATTTCATTTTCCTAGGCTAGCTGGTGCACAATTAAGTATTTTCTATGCTACAGTGAAAGAGAACAAGCCATACTTTTTGAGACTGTCAGATGTAATCATGCGGTTTTAGACTTTTATGATACCCACCATAATTTAGGTGTTTGAGTACACCAGCATGGTTGTTAAACATAGCTTACCTGAGAGGTAAGAACATATTACCTGCTGTTAAGTATGGAGAAACCAAGTAATGGATAAGTTTATGTTAATTACACAACATCAGAAATCAAATCTGCGGAAGAGCCTTCTGAGTCTCAAATACTAATTCTAGTCAATTCAGTGAAACTACTAAACTGTGAATGTAGCTGAAAAGAGAGGTTCAGTTTCACTGCATGTCAACTCTATGGGACTGCAGTTATGAAAAATTACTGACGTTACAAGAGTGGAAAACCTTGGCTCTTGAAATGGGAGAGGAACTTTTATGAAGTATAACATTCTTTGGTTCCTATAGTAAGAGGGATAATTTAAGAGCAAACTTTGGATATCACATTTAAAGCCACTGAACATACTGGTTTGCAATACTAGCACAGAAGGGCTAGAACACCAAGTGCACACAAAAATGGCCAAAGTGTATGAATTATGATCAAACATAACAGACTTGCTTTGGAGTTTGTCTCTTTTTTTTCTTTTTTTTTTTCTTTTCCAAAAGAATTCTGAATATTGTTTGAAAATCTCCCTAAAAAGGTTTTTAGAAAGAATGAAAAATTAAAACAGAAGAAATCTGTTCTGAAACTTGATTGATAATAAGCACAGCTGTATCTCCATAAGAAGCAGCTAACTTTTATAACCCTACACAGCTCATGTCAGATGATAATTCAGTACTGACTTGTTACTTGTGTCTAAATGTTTTTTTATTGCTGTAGTATCTTTAAGGCTTTTGAACTCTGTTGTACTCTTAAACTTTATCCTTTGAAGGAAAAAATATATTTTTAAAATTGGCTGTAGTCTACCCAATAGTTATGTACAGCCTTACCTGGAGATGCCCAGCACTACTGAACTCTTCGGCTTTACTGACTCAGTGCCTTCCAGACAACGTGCAGCTCTGCCTGAAGGCAGGCCTTTAAACCAAAATGAATTTCCTTAAATTATTCCTAGTGACAAAAGCTCTCACTAATTCTTCCCCACCTGACTCCTCCTTGGCAAGAATTCCCTTCAGCCTTAAAAGAAAATACCACTGGAATTGCACATGTGTTTTTCCAGTGGCTGGGAGTAGAGCAAAGAGATGCAATTTTATCTTCTTTTTTAATTAGAAATATCTAGCATCAAATATCATCCTCCATCAAATATCTCGGTCATTCTGATGCAGTTATTCAAGTCTGAGAGACAAGACCACAGTACTTGGCTATGTAACACCATTTGCTTTCCAGTAGTATCTTTGCCAGAAATTAAATGTGAGAACCCTGCGTCTTCAGTAAACGCATCATTGCCAAAACTGAAGGAGACTTCAGTCTGTTTCAAACAGGTTTCTCTCCCTGTGGAGTGAGAGAAAGAGGCGTTCTGAATAGCTCCCATGACTCCAACACCAGATTCACCTCGGCATGGGGTAAGGAGGCTGGGGGGCTTGTGGGGCAGCCCACCAGCGGCTGCCTCCGCTCGCTGTCTGCAGAGCCAGGATCCAGAGCGGGTCAAGTGCTGGGCTCCTCTGAAATGCCACGCTGCCAGCAAAAGTCCGGTGGAAAGAGAGCAGCTGATAACCGATTACATGTAGGTAGGACAGATTTGATGTCATGATGACTAATAACCTTAGGCTGTGGTTCCCCGGGCATTTAATCAGGCTTTGCTACTGGATAAAAGTCACTGCCACCATATGCAAAGTCATAAACCAGTACAAAGACATTCTACCCATTCAAATGTGTGTTGTTGGCTTGGTTTGGGTTTGGGGTTTTTTTAAATGTAGGGGAGTAAAAATATTTTATGCCATGTCAGTCTCTCTCCTTTTACACCGTGCTTGCTACTAACGTGAGTCAGAGCACTGGCTTTGAATACTATGCTCGAGCTTGGCTTTCGACAGAAATCTGTGTGTTTACACCTGATTTATGCTAGAGATGATACAGTAATACACACATCCAGTAGCAGCAAACATGATATCGTGGGCTAAATTCCATCTACGCTGGTGGTCTGCAGGAACACATTATTCCAACATCCAAAATCCAAAACACCCACATATCCCAAAATAACCAGTGCAAAATGTTTCCTAAAGGCGATCACAGCGCTGGTAAAGAGGTGACAAAGATAGGCAGCAGCTGCTGATCAGCACACCCTGGGACACAGGTGCATTTTCAGCTAAAGTCTTGATGATAGATGGATTATGTGTAGGCTGCTTGTTGCTTTTGCAGTCTCTTTACAAGGTGAGCATGACCTTAGATATTTGTTGTTTGTGAATAAAACAACCTTAAAGGAATTTCCCAAACATATGCAGCATTCATTTTTCCCCTGTGGAGGAATCAACCCACTTCAAAATTCTCACAGCCCAACTCACATCTGGTGTTTTAGCTTAATGACTTCTAGAGAATTAAGCTAGTTTGTACGTATAACACCTCGCCTCTTCCCTGTCTCTTTCCACTCCCCCAAAACAACCCCCAAAACATCTAATCTGATTGCTGAACAAGAGAATCAGCATTAGTGCAATATATACTGAAAATACTCAACTTTGTGCGTTCTCAGTAGGACGCCTGGTTTGCTAGAGACATCGATTCCTCGGCAGTGCTGATGACAGAGGAGCATTTCGGGTCTCCTGGGCACCTTCAGTTGCAAGACCACTATTTATTGTTTCAGGTCAGAACAGAATAGCTATGATTTGCCAGACATAGGGGTACCAGCATTGCTTTCACGTAGAATTTAAGTGGGCCGTGGTGGGGACGTGGCACACGTAAGTGTGCAGCCACAATTCAGCCCTGCTCAGAGGCAAAAACCTCAGCAATAACCTCCCAGTTTAATAACCATGCCAACTGGGACAGGCTACTTTGCCCTGCAGCAAGACCGCTTTCCCAGGATTATTGCTCTCCCTGTTGATTCAGACAGGCTTAGGAGACAGAGGGGCAAAGCTGTTCAAACTTTTTTATCTCACTGAAACTTTGCGATACTTTTTTTTTTTTCTTTTTTGTCACTTTTTTCTACCCATGCTCTCTATGGGAAAATATACACACAGAAAAACATATACATTTGCAGTACAAATATTTTCCAGTGGCAGAAGACAGCGCTGCTTTTACTCTCCTTCTGGTGCTTTCAGTCATTCCCTTTAGGCTATAATCTTCCTCTGCATTTTTTAAAAGAAGGAACCTGCACAGAAAGGAGCCTCCATAGTTTCACAAAGAGCAATCAAAATTTCCTGCTCTTTATGGATTTGAAAAAAGGCTTCATTAATTGAAGATGTAGGCCACTGTTGGTCAAGAGTCACTTGACTTTTTGTAGCTTTTTTCTAAAATGACATAAAACTTCTGAATGAATGAGAATTTTCATTGAATGATGAATTCTACCAGTGCTGGCTCGAGGCAGAGATGTAGTTTTGTCCCCAGGGTGAAATATGGCTCTGGCTGCCTTCATCTTCTGAGCCGCCCAGCTTTATTTAGAGTGTTACGTTCTTTCTGATCATTTTCCAGAATACCTGAGGTTTTATTAGAAACAGTAAACGTGTAGGAAGTGTGAGGAGATTCCCGTTAAGAAGCCTTATGGGCTATTACTTGTATCTTAGCCAAGATGCTTCCACTGACTTCCGTTTCATGTGTAGTTTTCTGTTATGTGTGATCTGTTTAGTATTACAAAACAGTAGGAAAGCTCATGGTTATTATACAACAGGTCTTGCTTGAATTTGATTTAAGGTTTCAAAATCAGCTTCAACAGCTGGAGTAATTATTGACCCAAAGTTGTCAGTCTGCCAAGAGGAATGAATTTGAGAGAATGGATACTTTTCACAGAAATAAAAACCTTTTGCCTTTTATGGATTGTCAGCTGAGTCCTTTCAGATGATTAATAATCTGCTCGTTCTCTTGAACATTTTGACATATTTGCAATAGCACAGTTTTGGCAAATATTTCCTTCTCCATCTCCCATGTTTAAGCACAAGACTGAGAGAAAAAGCAGAGGGAAAAGCTATTATACTAGGAAGAATAATGATGTTCTCTGGTTGTTTATTTTTTATTTTAGTTCAGAAAAAAGGGGGGGGGGGGGAAGTAAAGATCTGCTACTCTGTGACATTCCTGACAGGCCCACAAAGTCTGAGATATCATAAGCAAGTATTAAAGCAATAAGGAGATGTGAAGTTTGTCAGGCAAAGGCTTTTGTTGCTACCAGTAGTATTGGAATGTATATATTCCTCTATCATCTGCTATGTACCATTGTTAGAGAAGAACAAAGGATAAATTAATCCCAGAAACAAAAGTAGTGAATTTTATTGGGAAAACCACTGAGGCAAAGAAGAAATTCACAGAATTATTAACCATAACTACTGATAACACAGGCTGGGGAAACCCAAAACCTTGTAGGATACCCTACAATCGAGGCAAAAATTACTGGGCAGGAGCAGACTGAGTTAGTTCTCCTGGATTCTCTGTTTTTCCTGTGAACATGTCATTTAGCTAATCCATGTGTTGTGCATCCTTCAGTGTCCTTCAGTGAAAAGGATCTCCAGTTCCAGCGTTTAATGTCTCAGTATTCCTTTTCCTGTTGAGTACAAAGGACGTTTGTCCATTTATTTGCAGGAGCATAGGCAGGACTTGTTCTAACTACTCTGAACTAATTTAAATGTGTTGCTCATGCTGTTTACCCCAGTTCTACCAAGGTAGGGTGCATTCTTACGTCTAAGGTAATATCGATCCATTAGCGAGTAGTGAAGATGATCAATTCTTGACTTTCAGTTTAGCTATACCTCTTGTGCCCACGTTCGTTCACCTGGTCCACCTTAAAATGCCAACCGATCCATGGATTTATCGCACTCCAAAGCACTTTTCTCGCCCTCGCGTAAGAAAAGATGTACTATTCCCCAGGCAGGGACAGCTTAATGGGATAGAGAGGTCCAGAGCATGAAGTCAAGAGAAACAGTTGCCTGTAGTGGGCACTTCGGCACACTTCATGCTCTTTAAAGGCAAGTCTGATGCTGACTGGAGTTTGCTCTATGCGAATAGAGTATTGAAATGATCTGGGACTGGCTTGATCCTGAATATTAGAGACTGGCTCTCCAACAATCACCTCACCACTACAGATGTTTGAAATGGTGGGTAGCTGCCAAATGATTTCATTTCGTGTATACAATAGCAACAGTGAACATACTTAACGAACACTGGGACTGTTTGGTTGTGCTAGCTGGCGCTGAGAAAGCCTTTAAGATCCTTGAGTGAAAGATGCTGAATAATTACGAACTATGAGTATATGAGATGAAGAAATGCTACGAGTATTATAAAAGCGAAATACATTATTTTGCTTTCTACTCTTCAGGGACAAAGTATAATGCAGAATACAAGCAACGTCTTGGTCTTGATCTAGGGCTTGACTGGAATCTCTTTGTGCTGAACAGAGGATGCATTTTCTTGTGACTACTGTTGACTCATGACTAGAGCAATCTTAATGTCTATGGGTAAAAATCTTCCAAGATCTTGGTCTGGCATTCAATAATGCCTTAGGATGCTCTGTCATTTGATCATATCAAAAAGGTTCATTGGCAAAGTTCCTGACAGTGAATATGAGTATCTTCATGCATAATGAACACAATCTGGGCTCATTTTCAGAGCCAGGTATGTAATATTCTTCATTAGTATTATAGCGGAGCACTTTCTCTATGAGGTGTGTTAGGGCAGAAGGTTGCTTTAGATACTCAAGAGCTCAGTATCCACCATTCATCATCTGTAATTACCCAGATTTTTGTTACCATTGCAGCCAAGTGCAATATACAACCAAGCATTTCTGCATATATCTAGCTAGGAAAAAAAGTTCATAAAATAGATTCAGTAATAACAACAACATCATGTTTAAATTATAGTGACAAGAATTACTTTGTAACACTTTAGAAACCTATAACCCACCAGGAGCTTAAAGGTCTATTATGGTTAATGAGGCTGGTAGATGTGGTACTATTACAGGAACAAATGAACAGATATATGAATCACAAGAACAGACTGCAGTCTTAATAATTTTTCTAATCTAAACCGAACTGGTACTCCTGTATAGAACATCTATCTGAATGAAACTTAAAGTGCTGGCTTAGATGTTAAATTATAGGACAATAGCTGGACACCTACCAAGTATTAAAGGGCAATTAACAGGCGAAATCCTCCTCAGGGGTCGTTCCAATATGCCTTGAAAAACGGTCAGTAAAAGTATTGATGATAGCTGCTTCTGGCTCCATTTTTACAACTGAAATTATTAAAAAAGGATTAAAATTCATTCCTTCTGCCCCTTTTTGTTCCCCTGTTGGAAATATTAATGCTGTGTGACTGAAACTCCCTTCTCCATAGCATTTTGAGACTAAAAAAACCCGACTGCAGTTTAGCATTTCAGATGAAATGTTGTTGCACTCGGCATACCCCCCAAAAATCATCCCATCTTGCCTTTCTCAGGCAGGCGTCGTCCTGTCCAATGGGGGACACCGGGGCCTTCTACCGCCAAAGGCCAGTGCCACCCTCCTTGGACACGTACCCCACCTTACGAACGGGGCGACGCGGGAGGGTCCAGCCCCGCTGCTTACCGGGCCGAAAGGGCTGAGCGGGGTCGGTGTGCGGTGCCTGATGCCCCGGGGCCATGCCTAGCTGGCACAGAGACAGCAACCGGGCCCTCTTGGAGCCAGCGCAAGAGCTCTTGAGGTTTTGGGGGTGGCATCTTTGTCTTTTTTTATACAAAGCTAAGGAAATATGAAAGCTTTTTATCCATGTAATCTGTCTTCTTCAGTTCAGAGCCGAGTACGGACACAGAAATGTATCAAGAATGCACGCGACTTAGTATAGCGTCACTTTAATTAGTGCTGTCCATGTTGATAAGAAGATTGGACCATATCTATTATTCTGCCTGTCCAAGATTGTTAATGGATATTAATTACACTTGGTCATTTTGAATTGTGGGCCTTCTGTAGGACTGTAAAGAGATGACCAGATCTTTCTCTTGCATTTTCCCATACGTCTGGTGAATAATTTCAGGGGGTTACGCAATATATTGTCTCCAAATGGGAGCTCTTGCACAACAAGGAAGTTGAACGCAAGATCCTGACCTTACACTTTGTTCAGTCAAGGAGCTAAAAGAGCGGGTGACATGTAGTCAATTATATTTAAGAAGTTATATTTAGTTCTCTTGTCCGTGATTTAAAATGATATTGTAGAAGTAGAGACAATGCAAAGAAGGGCAAGAAAATGACACTACGGAAGGATTATAGGCTAACACATAAGAGAGGGAGTGTTTGAGGAAACAAAATTAATTCTCTGCAGAAAGAAGGACTCAGGGGAATATGAACATAGTCTATAAATATTTCTGAAGAGATAATACAAATGAGAGAAGGGGATTATTAATGTTATCACAAGATGGCTGCAAAAGAAGCAATGTCCTAAATGTAAGACAGGAAACGTCTATAACAGCAAAGATAATAAATAATTAGGAATAGGCAGTCTTTATGGGTTTACAGACCTTTCTGGGTGATATCTTCAGTTCACAGGATATCACAAAACTAGCTTAAGCATGTCAACAACCCCTATCTCCTCCTGTCAGTTTAAATGCTATTTCACCAAGGAGACCTACAATAAAAAAATCTCTTGCTAGCTACAGGGTAGCCTATGGCTCCTGCAGAGACTGGAAGGGCAATGACCTGAACCAGGCGCCCTGGAGTTAAAGTTGTCTGTAATACTCGTGCGAGCAATGTTCTCCTGGCCCTCCAGACCCCAGCCGAGGGAGCACGTGGCGGCTTTTCCAGGAAGGAGTCACTTCAGCTCAAAGCTTGGCACCGAGCCCCAAGCGTTCCGGTAAACGCGTGTCCCCATCCGCATCGATGCTCTCCCCAGCCTCGGCTGCTCTCACGGCTTTGGCGACCTCCTCATTTCCAGCTATTTCAGCAATACCTCCCTTTCCAGTCCCCCGTTCCTGCCTTCATCGGGGGGACAGATATTCCCTTATGGCTTCTTTTAAAACATTGTATTTATTTCCATTTCCTCCTAAAAAAATGAGGTCTCTTCTTGTAACCTTTCTTTTAAATATGTTTCAAGGGAACCAGTGCTCCCTTTGTGTTTAGCCTCCTAAATTCGTTCGTGACTTCCCCCCACCCAGACTGACCAGCAAAACTATGAGCAATCAGAATTGGTGTCATGACATTCTGCTTTTATAGCAGTACTTTCGCTACCATTAATTGAGCCAGACGGGGCAGATCCAATCCCTTCTTCAAGTCTGCGAAAAAACTCCCACTGACTTCAATGGGGAGTTGCAGCCAATGAGTGGCCTTGACAGCGAGTCCAAGGGCATTCATCCACAGTCTTAGCTGAATCAAAACCTCATTTCATAAAAGGGAAAAAAAAAGCCGATTTGGGTACTTTGAGGATAAGAGTGTGCATTTGTAGTACAAACATGTTAAAAATTTAAATACCTACTGTGAGTAAACAAATTTACTGTAGCACGAAGGGGGATTTTCCTATTAAATTGCTGATTTTAAAGAGAATCTAAAATCTTTAAGTCTTAGAGAATGCTGCATTGGTGCTTTGTGTCCAGTATGAAAGATCTGTTTCAAGAACTCCCAGCCTTACATTTTTCTAGCATCTTTTTAATGGCATAAACAGAGATGTTCTCACTTCTTACATGTCACTAACACCAGTTGGTATAAGCAATAAAATTGAATTAGAACAGTCTTCATTAACCTGTTCTATTAAAGGCTTTCTGTCGCTTAGTGATGTTACACCTCGGGACTACAAAGGTTTTGCCACTTCTCCCAGATGTCTGTGTTTCCGTACTCACCCCCCGTCCCTCATCAGCCAGCCTGCGAATGCCAAATCGTTTCACCCTAGTCGTACTTTTCATTTCCTACAGGCTTGTTTGGGTTTAGGCAGTGGCTTTTGCAATTTATTTCGGTCTCCAGCGCCACGCTGGTGTAAGTCTATCTGAAAGCCCATACATTATGGGATGCACGCACGGCTTACAGGCTAAGTCTTCCTCAGGCTGAGAAGGGAAAAGGTGCAGATCACCCCTGCGGTGGAGACAGCTCTCCTAGGAAATGCTCCTGCCAAAAGCTCGTGTTCCTGCAAAATTCATCTCTCTAAGGAGCGGGGAGCTGGCCTAAGGACCACAGCCTGGGACTGCATGCACATCAGTGCCACCTTAGCTCACCTTGGGCACCTGGGACTTGGCGGCTGGTCTGAGCGCAAAGCTCCAAGGTGGTTACGTTCTTTCCCCTGGTCCTCAATGAGGCTTCAATATCGAGAGTTCATTTCTGGAAATGACATTAAGCCTCACCCTTACATACTTTGAACACTTCACTCTGTCAATGCAAAGCTCTTATTTCAAGCCCAAAAGGAAAAGAATATAAGGAGACTTCAAATGCTATCCTACGGTGTAAAGATATTTCCATGCTATCAAGAGAAAGCAGGATTGTGCATGCTTATGTCCTGAGCATACTGCATGCTTCCCATAATATCTGTTTTAATTCTTAATTGCTATCATTATTTGAAATATTTTTTGCTAAAGACAACATAATTGCAGGAATCTGTGAACTGAAGAAAAAGTCTCTCTGTGCATCAGGCAAACCGGTGGTGCAGTACTTCAGTAGTAACTCGGTGACAGTCAAGTTATCCACTGCTACTTTTACTATCGGTCTCTTTATAATCACTTTTGAGTGCTAGAATGTCCACACTTTCCCCCTGCAGGGACTCAAACTTTTTCATCATAATAAGAGAAATAAATAGTACAGAAAGCAAAGATGAAACTGTTTAATGAGAATGAGTATGAACCTGAACCCCTCTTTTTTCACACTCTGGTCCCCAGATTTTTGTTGCTTTGTTTCTGCTAAATGCTTCTACTGTGCTGTTGGGAATGAGAGTGCTCACAGATTTTATTTCTTTTAAATAAAGCTTTTAAAAGAGTACCCTACATCCTCATCATATACGCAATAATAATAATGCCTTCACTAGCAATTGTGCTGAGGGAGGAAAGGCTGCCAAAGGCAGATGTTAAAAAATAGCAGTATAATTGAAAGACATGTTTAAAAAATGTCTCCTGGTTCCCAAGTTACTGTCTTTCCTTTTTTTTCCTTTTCACCTGCATAAATGAGTCAATGTTAAATCCTTAGGAAGCACAGCATGTATGAAATAACAAGTATCAATAGTAACACTGATTTATTTGACACTTAATGTATTAAATGTATTACTAAATAATAATATCTTGCCCTGATGTAATGCTTATAATCCCGAAGGATACTAGAGTATTTTGCTAACTTGATATATAAGAAATACATGTTGGTGAAGTATGACATAAAGAGGTGATTAGCACTGGTTTGAAATGGTCTTAGTACAAATATGCACCATTTCCTTCCATTGTCATTCCACTACAGCTGTTAGCAAAAGACTGTTTCAGGAACATTTCAGATAATTTTAAGTAATTATATGAGAATTTTTCTAACCCAACAAGTAAAGCTGGATGTTTTGGTAATTTTGACTCAAACAGTACAGGGCTCAGCATGTGTCACAACATCCTTTCTCAAATTCCCTTTTCAACTGTACCAGTGTCATGACATTACATTTGTTGTTTCTGCCCATTCCAGAGTGCAGAAGCAAGTGCTAGCAAGTTGCAGTTCTCCCCTTTCAAAAAGGATAAAAATCCTGCTTTCTGGCCCAGCAGGGCAGCGAGACAATGGCCTTCAAAGTCATGTCATTTTTTTGGTTAGGAAACCCACCGCTGGCCCTGGGCTCTGTCCGGATGTCTTGGCTAATTGTTTCCTTCTGAGGGAAGAGGAAACACTTACTTTCTGTCAGAAAGATTTTAAAAGACATGGTGGGTCCTTGAAGCTGCTCAGGGGGCTGGAATAGTTCATTCCTTGGTATAACAATGTATGCTGGAAAGACAGAAGCAAATAAATGAAAAGATTACTTTGCCCAGCAATCATCCATGACGTGCATGGAGTAACTGTTTTATGGGGCACAGACATATGATGCCCAGCTGCTTAGGGCAAGAAGTGAAAAGGGTTCTGCATCCAGCTGAAAGAAGAAAGAGATGTGTTTAATCAGCAGCTGTGATACATGGCGTGCATCGTTCCTTGCTTCTACGGAGGATTTAATTATGTGGAAAGTAACTTGTCGCTTGTTGAACACATGGCGTGAGGAGCCCCAACACGTGATGGAGGGAGGACGTGATGACTCGAGTGACCATTAATTCTTGGGGTCTGATAGTCTCCCTTGCTCGGGAAGGCAGTTCAGTTCTTTCAGCAATACACCAGACCCCAATCACTATGCTGTCCTGACATGGTGATTCTTGAAGGAATTTCTTGCCATAATGATATGCGCAGCCGCATCAAAACCACAGTGGCTGCAGCTTTGGCAGTTAATGTCAAAGTACAGTCATGCAATAAGAATATGTTTTCACGGGGTGGATGTAGCCATAGCCTCTGAAGAGACCAGATTTAAGATTCACCGGTTTCATTTATCAAAGGATGCTACTCACAGATTACCAGCACCACACAGGGAGCAGCAATCTCTACTCCACTTACTTAGCTAGCTGAATCCTGCTTAAAATCAGTATTATGTAGCAGCTTTAATTTTACCTGAACACAAATAGGCTGCGAAATGATTTGCCACTACTGCTTTGTGTGTGGCAGTAATGCCCATTAAGTGCAGTGTTGTGAAAATTTGCATTCATTTCATTGATAACAATGTGCTTTTCAGACAGTAAATTTCTGCAGTAGTTAATTACTACCCCTCTGAGGTGGTTAATAAAGGTAATCAGATGGGCTTTTCCAGTGTGGTACCATCCCAGGAATGTGATAGCCACTCAGAACCTGACCGCCTGCTGCGTACTGCTGCTTAATGAAGTATTCCTCAAGTGTTTAGTATTTCACAGCTTGCGATATTTAGATTCTATCTGATCCGTCTTCTAATGCTCATCACACATTAAAAGAAAAAAACAGACCAAAAAAAACCAAAACCAAAAAAACCCAAAAAAACAGAAATGCCGCCCCTTAAGAAGACAGTGCTAAGTGGAGAATAACACCCAGCCTTGAACCAAACAGGAGTGTCACGGGTCGGGCTTTTCCAAGTGAGAGACTTCAAAACAGCCTTGACCAAAAAAACATCTGACAGCAAAATTCTAGGGTCATAAATAACGTAGTGTGCGTAATGAAGGAAAGTACCTTTTCAAAGTCCAGTACGAAGGTCTGTAAAGCTATTAAAACCTTGCGCGTTTCATGATCAGTACGTGAAGCCTGTTTCCATAGGCGTGTTTAGACGTAGTTTCCTACTGAAGGCTCCCAGCTGTGGCATTCTGTAGCTGCAAGCCATATTTATGGGCAGTTCTGCTAATCCCTGGTCCCAGGGCCGCCTGAAGTCTGTAGAAACACTTTGTCTCTGTAGACAAGTCCTTGTAAATCTCTCCTTGTCGAAGGATTTAGTTCACTGATTGTCAGCCATGAGATACTTCATAAAACAATTCACAGAAGAATATAGCCTTCTCCTTCTGCCTTTTACTGGCGAGGTTGTTACACTAGATAACCTTTTAATGACTGTGTTCCATTGTAACTTGACTCCAGAGACAGAGAAAAAAAAAAGAAAGAAAAGCTCACTCCTTAATTCTATGCATTTTTCACATGGTGGTGTCTGCTGCAGCAAATTAGTCAAGATTGATCTGGGTTGGTTTGGTTTTTAATTCTGAAATACTGTCTTCTGTGACAGAAACCAACATGTAACTCCTAGAGGGGCTAGGTGAGTTTGGGAATTGTCAGGCTCCATACCTAGCAATTTCTGGTTTCTCAAAACACCTTAACGTAAACAGGTCCACTTCAGAGAAAGAAATGTATGCCAGGAAAATTAAATTCCTGGTGCCGAGGCAGGACTTGAGCAGTTCCTTCAGCAGAAATTAGAGGCGGTCACTGCTAAAGAAAATGCCGGAATGGGTGAAGACGGGCTGCTGTTGCGTGGGAAGGGTGTTCAGCATCGCTACCCTCACCCCGTCCGTGACGGAGGCCAGCGAGGTCCAGACGTCCCCCGGCATACCTGTGCATCGCACCATGTTTGCACAGTCTGAAGCAACGTCACACATTTAAGCATCGCTCTTGGTCTTGCCAAGAAACAGGAAATTCGAACTGCAGTGCTAGACGTTTTGTTACTTAGGCCCATCTTCAGGAGAACTGCAACACAAGAGCCGTTAACAGAAGTGTCTACCTAGTGATTTAAAACTGATTATGATGGATAGGTAGGGAGTGCGTACCACGATTAACATTATCCATTCACTTGGCTTAGGTGATCAGACCAACTGGATGGTGATCATTCCCCTGAAGGAGTGAATGATTCACATGGTATAATATGGATTAATTTATATGTAAATCACTTGGTAATACTGCAGCTTCTGCTAGAAAATCTGTCTGCACTCAAGAAAGAAAAGCACTTTTTTGTGACTACGAGAAGCTTTGTATTGTAAGACTGTGCCACCTCCGCTTTAAAAACCTATCACAGAAGTCCTGAGGTTCACTTTCTCTAATTCACGAGAGCGGCGATTTTCACACAGTGTCTGATCTGAACCCCTCATCTGGCCCTCCTGCTTGATGAATGTTCTCCTGTGAAGACAAGAATTGACAATCAATCAGCAACACACATTCTTTCATGACTTGTTGCCACGACGTTGCTGTTCCAGGACATGCTGATGATTTTTAGCACATAATTCACACCATGCAGCCGGGCATCAAGGTGACACGGTAGCTTTTGGTTCTCAGACTGGATAACCTAATTTTTATGAGAAATCTTTTCCACTAATTGCTAGAAATAATTCATTTGCATGTGGAAATAATAAATTGTTTTGTTAAAAATGATGTCAGACGTTTTAGGTGTGAATATTGGACTAACACTTGTGATGATAATATTAATGATATTTTAGCTTTAAAAAACTTGTTTATAAGATGATCCTGGATAGCTGATGAAAGGATCCTCCTTTCATCAAAATGAATACGATCTAAGTGGAATTTATTCACAGGAATATCACATTCTTTTTTCTTTTTTCTTTTTTTTCTTTTTTCTTTTACTATTTGCCAGCTTCTAGCTCTTGAAGGAAATAAAACCTTTGCTTCTTGCAAAGTTTTTGAGAGTGAATTAGGGACACTATTAAATATGCCTTGCAACAATAGTCAATTTTCAACTGTCAAGTTTATAGGGAGATATCAAGGGTTTTTTCCGCTTTATTTTTAGTGCTTTACAAAGTACAAAGAACTTTCAGACTGTTCTAAATTGAAATTATTTGGCTGAGTCCAGCATGCTTTTAATGTCACAATTCCACTTTACCAGAATGCGTTATTGATAGTGAATCCTGTGAAGATATTATTTAAAGCACCATGCTTATCTTACATGGATATAGCTGTGGTGCTGCCGGCACGCCTCTGACCGCAGGGTAATGACGATCATCGTAATCAGGGCTCAGATCACCTTTTCTTTCCACTGGGCAGCGGTGTGGCATGAGAAGGATGTGATTAGAGCTGGGGCCTGGCAGTTGTTTTGGGATGCGGCTTCTGGGGAAAGAGGGTAAAATCCAGTCCACAACGCTGTCTGCTCTTACCCGTGGGATCAAAGGTTTTAGCATCTCCCAGTGTTTTCTTATCTCTTCCTCGCCGCTTCTCTTATCAAAAGAGTCTGCGGTAGTTTACTGAGAAGCAAAAGTTCGCGTGTTCAGTGCAGGTGTTAGCTTCAGCTAAATGCCAATTTATACCAGTCTTAAGTAATAAGGAAACATTGCCTGTGCCAAGAACAGAGGTATCTCGAATCTGATTAGATGCTTAAGAGTCTCTGTGGATTAATTACCAGAATTTCTTGTGCTGGGTTTGGCAGAGAGGGACTCTCTGACTAGAATAACCAAAAAAAATATCCTTCTTGCTAATAGTTTAACATCCCTGGAGTAATGTATTTCTTTCCTTTCCGCCCCCCCGTCTCCATTTCTGAATCCTTTCAGCCATACAGTGTCATTCCCTCAATGTTAAAAATGACTGGTCCTTCTGGCCAAGCTAGTGCTGAAAATTTAGAGAGGCAAAGAAGTCACACTCCCATATTTTTTGCTGCTTCTTTTTGCCTACCTATAAATTATTTCCTTCCGTCTTAGTAACCGCGTAACTAAATCTCAGGAGGCAGCAAAGACGAGAGTTCTCTGCAGTGCTCCCCTGCAAGGGCAGCAAAACAGGAGGACCTGGCCTGCTTCTTTAGCCTGTCCATCCTGGAAAGCCAAAACTCCTGCTGCTTCTCCCGAGGGTGGGGAGGTGGTGTGGGGCACGGCCCTGCCCATGCCAGAAGCTGCTCTTGCCGCCTCAGAGCCCGCCGCCGAGGCTGGCTCCGGCAGCCGCTGGAGAGACGGAACCCCCAGCTTTCCGTAGGGCCCTCTGTCCGCAGCTCTTATCCACCCCCAGCTGCCCGGTCTCAGGGCAACAGATACGGGTCGCACTTACGTCCGTAAGCCCGAGGTGTCCCCTGAGCAGTCTCACTGCGGGGTGGAAAACCGCGTACCTAAAAAGTCTGCAAGATCCATTTTATGGCCTCATCTCCATGCAAACTTCTGCCTGTCTCTGTAAAACATCGATCCACCCACAAAATAAACAAATCTTGCATAAAGTTTGTCTATGCGGTGTGGACATATATGCAGTAAGTTGCTACCCAGTCTTATTTTTCCCTATAAGCCATTCATTTCCAAGTTTAGGACTTTGAAATACAACTTCTGAATAGCTCTACTGCAGAGCAGTTAATATTGGACTTTTCTGTCATTTAATTTACTGCTACCAAGTCCTTCCCATTTCTCCACGTTCACCTCTCACGCACACTGAGCGCCTCTCTCTCTCTCACTTCGCTCTTACAGCTCTTGAAATACACGCCATTAAACGGATACTGCCATGGGATTTACTCCTTGCAGTTTGTCCCTGAGGACTGTAGAAATGAAATTTTCAGTTTTATAGCAACCAGAGTTTGGTGGGCCTTCTGTGTATCCTACGCTCCCCCTTATTTTTCAGGAGGAGAGGGGCATGTAAAGGCTCCATATCATTTTTTCCTTTTTGGATTATTAGAAGTCCACAGAGAAGCTAAGCCACTCTAAACTTCAAAGGGCCTTACATTAACGAATAAGACACAGCACATGAATAATGTAGGCTACCTGGAGCAGAAATAAGGACCGGTGACACTACTGTAAACTATCTGCTAACAGCAGTGTAATAAAATGAGGCAGAGGCGAAAGGACTTCTGCGGTTTGTGCCTGATTAAATTGGCTTATGGAAAGAGAGATACAAAATATAATGAAGTCATAACTTTGTAATACACTATGACAAGAAGGAACTATGCCTCTTGCAAGAAGGCCAAATGATGTGCATTTCTAAAGTGGCAAGGCATTTTGGAAGACTTTGTTTCTCAGTACTCAACATACATATGCAGAAGTGCAGGGCACTGTCCCAGTAAAAAGCCTTGTAAACGTCTAACTAACCATGTAAACGCAGATGTGTGCAAAGTCACTAGCTCAATACTTCCTATTACCAGCCATGTGGCTGGACAAGTTACCTTCATTTTTAGGGAACGCATCCCCAACAACTCCTACTGCAGTTCTCATTGTCGGGCCCTTACCCTCAGCAGCATAAGTACTGAAATGTTACTACCATCAAAACCATGTAGTTTTGCTGTTAAAAAACAAAATCTTCTCTTATAAGGAGTCACGGAAGGTGGAACGTGTTTCAAAATTGCCTGGGTTTAGTGGTAGGTGGATTTGCTATGGGTATCAATGCACACTTCATATGCATATACCCAAGTGTATGTTTTATGAAACAGTGTAGTAGCTTCAATGCACGCTAGAGTACACAGTTCAGTGTGTGCTGAAAGTCATGGCCAGTAGTGTCTGTTTATTTACAATGTGGTGCCTTCTGACGCTTTTTGATCTTTGACCCCAGGCCTTGTAAATTTGTAGGGCATCAGTTCACCCCTTTGATATGTGTCTTCATCTCCCTCAGCATCAAAGAGAGGTTGGCTGTGCAGGCCGGGGAGACAACAGGATCTCTATTTTGGCAAATGCCTCTCTTGAACTCCCAGGGAAGACTGCAATATATTCTAAGCCCCGTGGATGTCACAAGCTAAGCAATTCTGACAAATAAAATATAACAACAATCTGACATGAATTTTATGAAACCACCAGTAACGTTCATCTTTCAGCTTTGTGGAAACACACAGCAAAATAGAATAGCTCCTGTCTGTCTGCTGAGGAATAATTAATAAGCTTGAAAGAGATAAGAAGAGGAGGACGGGCTAGACTAACATCTCTATAAGATCCTCTGTGCCTGAGTGTCAGTGTGAAGGGCAGGAATACTTTGTGTGCTCAAAGTAGTCCTGCTTGTAGACAGCAAATTTGACCTCTAAGAGCTTATAGAGCAGTTCAGCTCCAAAAAAAAACCAGATAAAAGTGAACTTTGCCATGGGAAAGATCAAGCTCAACAAACTAACTGCTGTTATCTGGGGAACAAATACATTGAAAAGGCATTATACCTCTCTTCCCAAAAATTGCTCCAACTATCTACTGTTGTGCTGTGCACTCGAGAAGACCGTATACCAAACCTCTCCAGTACAGAGCGCATTACCTGGGTGGTCACAGCACATATGGTGAGGAAGATCCCACCTCTGCTGCCAGGACACTGGCCTGGGGGCAGCACCCTGCTTTCTGCACAAAGCTCGATTTAGCTATCTGGACATATTAATTCCATCGGACGGCACAGAGAAGACCTAATTTTGATTCAACTTCACCACTTCAAATCAGGCGTAAGATCTTTGTAAGTGATGTTACCTGCAGCTCTGAGTCCCCTGGCTTTCAGGGGGGAGCTGAGCCCAGGAAATGCCTCTGACTGGAGGGCTGTTGTCCAGTTTCCTCTCTCTCTTCTCATCTCTTTTCCTCCATCCTTTTGCCCTCTCCTCAGCCCCTTGAAAAATAGAAAAAGAAAATATTCGGGGGAAGAAAAGGGAAAAAAAAAAAAAAAAAAGCGATTGATTTTGAAATGATTGAAAACTGTCTTCCTATTCAGATCTACTGTTAAAAATAAATAAGTAAATAGATAAATTGATAGATAAATAAATAGTCCACCTCTAGCTAAGGCTGCTCCAGGAGCTGTTTGATAAACATGTGGTTTGTCTGCGCAGTATGACAAATCTCCCAGGAACTGATGTTGCTCTTCTAAGCACTGTATAAAAAGTTGCTTTATCTGCTTAATAATGTATCTAGACTTAACCTCTCCTTTGCAACAGATAAAATTAAATAGAGTAAATCTGCCCTGGAATATGAGCCTATTATTAATACAGATCTTCTAACTGTACATTAAAATACTATTGTGTTCCTTGACACATTCAGTTCTATTTACATTATGGAAAGCTAATGCATTAACTTGGCAATAAAAATGCATGGCCTTCTGAAATGAATGTATTGGATGAATGAATCCTGCTGGTTCTATGCACAGTCTCAATGCATTGCTCACATGCCCTTGTTTCTTGCAAGGGTGAGTAATATAAATAGTTCCACGTTCGGTAGCTCATTTTGTAAGACTCACAAAGAGTAATAAACCCACGGTGAATTTATCATTTTACAGACACCTTCCTATGCAGAAATCCATTGTTTGGTGGGGGGGGGGGGGGTATGGCTTAGTTCCTTTTAAGGTGGCATATGGGGTTCAGTCTGTTAAAACACCTTCACTGCTTTGATATAAAAAATGACAGATCTCACAAACCTCTTTAAATATGACTGTGCTTCACAAGCGCTGCTTTCAGTCTACAGAAAGGTTTAAGATATTTCAGTAGCTCTGTTCCAAGCTGTGATTATCCAGGAAACTAGAAGCAAGACACATTTACTGTCTAATGTTCACTGCAGCTCATCTTTTCAGATTCACTACTTCACCGCTTGTTGAGTTCTTATGTTTCAACACGCGCCCTTGAGAGCCTCTGAATGAATCAAAAACATCAACGCAGCAGGGCATACTGATGTGCAGCTACTGAAAAGGTATTAATGGCCTTGTATGTACATCTCCATACAAAGTTCTAGCTGACCTAAACAACTCACTTGACTCTCCAGATGTCAGGGTGAATGGATACTGAATAAAAGATCCGATATTTGCCTGAGCTGTAACGCTCAAACTGGTTTTAACAGCTATGAAGCCTGCTGTGTGAAAATCACACAAAAAAATCTCACCTGGTTTTACTGCAGTCCCCTTACCCTAAAGGAACAGCCCAGAGCAAGCTGCACCCAGAATTTCCCCTTTCACGTGCATTTACTTCAAGAGAGAGGCAGCTCTGCAAAAGGGCAACTTTGGTGTTTGTGCCACCATTGCCTAAGTCACCAAGCCATAACTTCTGGGGTTTTTGCTAATACTGTGGCAGGTATGGGACAAAGCGGTGTTACATCTCTTATAATATTTCTAGCTGCATTTGCATCAGTAGGTTTGTATTACCTTTGTAGTGAAACTCCCTGGTCAGGCACTCCCCAGAGAGGCCCAAAAGCTGACTTATATGAGCACCATGAGTACCAGAAACAGTGTCTTTGCAACAACACTGTGCTTCCAGAGTAACGTGCCATACTTCATCATTTTGTCCAAGGGTTGCCTTTTACTTTGATGGCTTATTTGAGCTTTGCCCTGCCAATTCATAATTAGCAAATACTTTTTCTGTTGTTTTCCTGACATTGCTTACCTAGGAGGTGTCTTTAATCCCTTACCATAGTTACATTTTTCACTTGCTTTTCCTAAGAAGCCCTGTTAAATTAAGCTGTATTAGCAAGCAGATGAAAAAAATATATCTATAATTAAAAATTATTCTCATCTCCTCCTCAACTGTATAGAATGGGATATTTTTCTTTCTCTCCCATCTGTTAAAGAACAGTTTGGTTCCTACATTTTATAGGTGTTTCCAATCACAGCCATGAAGCTTTGACGGCAAGACTTAGGCCCAGATATAGCTCTTCATTTATTGCCTCAGCCTCCTTGCTTGTAATACTCAAGCGGTTCTACAGCGTATTTAGGGATTGCAGACTACAGCATAAGGAGGGAAACCAAATTATACCACGGCATCCAGAAACTGTACGTCTAAATAGCCACTACAGGCCGATTCAGACTATCCAGCTTCATCTTTCAAATTGCCATTTTAGACAAAGGCAAGCTAACAGGGTTTCGTGTTGGCATGACTCCTAGCTTTCGATGCCTCATCACCTGGAGGCAAACACAGAAGTATGCCCAGTGTTCTGCCTTCCCCGGTCATTAATCACTGTCACAACCAATTGCCCATTTTGTGGGGGGCCGTTCCCAACTGTCCCCTCAGATCATCCAAAAACCAGACTTAGCTACCACCGTAGAATGTTTCCTCATGCCAAGCAGAGACTACGTTGACTGAAGCATAGCCTGGTTTTATTACGTGTATACATTCAGGCAGTAACTGCACTGAGTAATACAAAGGGGACTCATCTGTGAAGACAAGTCTGTAACAGTAGGTTAGAAAGCATGAAACCTACCTGCTCTCTGAATAGGTCTAACAGATCTAAAGATTTTCCATCCCAAATGTCCATCCACCCTTCCTTCCTTCTTTCCTCCCTCCTTCCCTCCCTAAATGTCTTCGCTACAGCTACACTTTCCCTAAATATTGCTATTAAATATAGAATAAGCTGTTCTCCCTACCAGAAAGAGAACAGCCATCTTCACAGAAGTAGGTCATGGCTTTCCTTACAAAATGGGCTTTCTTTGTTGATCAGCAATGATTTGCACATTTGTCTGTACCTCGGCACACATCACAGTATAAAGACAGTGCCAGTGCAAAGGCTGCTGTCCTCCTCAGCCAGTTTCATTCTTGCAGAGCCAAATCAGAGAGGAACGGGCAGAGGGATTTCATGGCCCATCTGCCTTTTGGCTGCAGTGCAGCTTCCAAGGCAACAGAGTGGTCACCCTCTTCAACGCGCACCAGGGCCTCCTCACTCCCATTTCCCAAGCCTACCTGACAGTCTGCTGGAGTGGCACGTTCAGAATCATAGAATCATTTAGGTTGGAAAAGACCTTTAAGATCATCGACTCCAACAGTTAACCTAACATTGCCCAGTCCACCACTAAACCACGTCCCTAAGCACCACGACTACATGTCTTCTAAATATGCCCAGGGATATTCTAAATACCCCCAACCGCTTCCCTGGGCAGCCTGTTCCAATGCTTGACAAACTTTCAGGTTTTTTTCAAACTTTTCTTTCAGTGAAGAAATTTTTCCTAATATCCAATTACCCCCTTTCAGGCAGTTGCAGAGAGCGACCAGGTCCCCCCTCGGCCTCCTCTTCTCCAGACTGAACAGCCCCAGCTCCCTCAGCTGCTCCTCACAGGACTGGTGCTCATATGGAGTCTGGGAGCTTAACATTTCAGAGAAAAATCTGTGGAAACAGTAAATCAATCCCAGTCTTGTCAGTAGACTGCATGTGAACAGGAGAGACTATGCAGCACTTATTTTTATAGACTTATTTTGGACTATCCAATTGGCTGGACAGTAAGATGGGCAGGACTGAAAAATATATCAGCTGAAGACTGGATGACAAAACCATGAAACCCGTCATGTTTGTTATTTGTGCTCCTCACATTTCCACACTAGCCCTTCCCTTCCCTTCAATCTTCCTTTCCTTTCCTCTCCTTTCCTCTTTATTTTTATTTTCATATATTCCACAAAGTACAGTGACAAAGCTGGATTACACAGATTTCTAAGCACCTATATCTTTGCTAGAAGTCTGCTATGTTTGATGAATAATTTGAGAAATTAACTGTCTCTGCTTAGTAAAATCCCATACCACATCTGTCATTCAACTGTGATTAATGCATAAGACCCTATGTTTTCTAAAAGGAAGGTTTGGAGCTTAACTGGTGTGTGTGGCTGGGTATGCAGCCCATGCACGGTACTCCAACTTCACACTTTTCCTTTTGGAATAAGCTTCACTCTAAGTAGTCTGGGGGTGACACACGAGCTCTTCAACACAGACCTCCCATCCCTGCATCCAAAAGAGTGTGTCTGATAAGCAGTATTACATGTGACATGTTGTTATGGGTTTGTGTGGCGCAGGTGGGGTCTTGGTAGCGGCTGAGGGCCGTCGGGGCCGGCTCCTGCGAGAAGCTTCTGGAAGCTTCGGGGGCCCCGAGGCGGCCCCGCCGCCGGCCCAGGCCGAGCCCCTCAGGGAGGGCGGCAGCGCCTCTGGGAGAGCCGAGGG
>JANZLQ010000032.1:25575862-25591627 GCA_026212715.1 Elanus axillaris
CCAATACCCCTTACGCCTCACCCATGTGGAAAATCCCTTCATTACCTCCACTGTCTTTTGGAAACATGACTCCCAGCATACCCTGTGGTTTGCTCCAGTTTTTTGTTTGGAGAGAAGGCAGATGAAAGAAGGAGCAGGGACATTTCGTGTACAGCCCAGTTATTTATGCTGAGCCCTATCCACAATGGGGTATCTGCCAGCACTTTTTGCCATGTCAGCAGAACCACTGACAGACAGTCTAAGAAGAGAGGGAGAAAAAACAAGGGCAATAAAAACTGGAAATGTCATTCATAAAATTCCCTTTTTATGTGGATGCTGCTTTATAGGATGTTTCAATCCCTTCAAAATCAATCTGAGAGCTATTCAAAATAATAAAGGAACGTGGCTCAATTTCTGGCTAGAAGATAAGTGACATGAAAGAAAAGTTACGAAGCTAAGTGGAAGGAATACAGCCAGTATTGGTACTCTGGATATATTTGAACAGAAACAAAAAAGACTGAGGTATATAGTTATCTCTCCAAGATTGACTTTAAGGCAATTGAAGGGATTCATCAAGTAATAAAATATTTACCTGAAGCAGTTTTCCTTTTTCTTAGCAGACAAAATAGAGATAATTGAAATAAAAGTCTGTGCAATAAAGTTTTCTTCCAGTATTTTTCACTGTCATTCCTCAAGAAAGAGAAAGAACTGGTGGATAACTACACCTCAAAATTCAAACGAGCCACAAATAGTGGAATAAATACTGCACAGGCCTGGTGTGCAACGATGCCATTGTGGGTGCTGATTCAGTTTATAATGGACATAGTTAAACATCATGAGATCAAAAGTTTACACATTGGAAAATTTACAGAATTAATAAGGCTACATCATTTATTGGTCAATTAAATTAGGAAAAATCACAGTACATTTACGGAGTAGAAAAGAAACTAACACTTTTGCTCACTGTTAACCTCACCTCTGTAAATGAATTTCACAAAACATGTAAGAAGGAAATGGATACCAAAACCACGTAACTATATCGTCAAACCCAGAGGCTGTTCCAAACTTTACCCAGTAGAAAGGCCTAATTGGTCCTTAAATCTCACCTGTTAAGCTCTGTCCTGCCTCACGACTACAGCCACTGCTCTCGTACACAGCTGGGTTCCTTCGTCCACCCCTGTAGCCCCGCTCTGCCAGCAGCTACTTGATGCCGATGGCTCCCGGGCCCTTGGTGTGTCATGGAGATCACCCAGCCCTGCCTGCCAAGGGGCAGCAAAGGAAACGGCCCGTCCCCTCAGGCTCAGCACGAGGCCTTTGGGTATTTGTAAGCCACCAGAAGAACTGAAGCCCACGCGAACAAAATGGGAAGGGGTCCCTTCAGCAAACCTTGCCTGAGTGGTCTCTGGAGGGTTTGCCCTCCCCAGGAGGACCAAGTGGTTCCACCACAGTGATCTGGAGCAAGACACTGGAAGGACCACGCTGCGGAGCGAGTCCCCATTCCTCCCTGTGAGTCCTTCCCCCCACTCGCGTCTCCTCCTTTCTTCTCCTTCTGTCCTGCCTACAGCCCGACGTTGAGTTTTCGGTCTTCTCCATGAGACAGCCTGGCCCCAGCCGGACCACAGCCACCACCCCTTGAGAGAGGAGCCCCGCTGCTTCAGAGCGGCTCCCCAGCAGCCGCGACGGACGGAGGTTTTTGGACAAAATGAAACAAAGAACGGAGTATCAATAGACATACGTTAATAAAAGACATCTTACGGATCTTCATCCAGTAAATATATATGGCTTCATTCGCTTTAAATATTTTTCCCAGTGTGAGTCAGGAATAGATTCCTTGAACAGCCTTCTGTACCCTAAATATACACACGATAACTGAAAAGAGTTTAAAGCCAGTTTAAGAGTTATTCCAAGGAGCAGGATATGAAAGGAAAGTGTAAGGTAAACAGGCTCTAGTTCAAGTTAAAAAGTAGGTGCTATTTAATGCTTTGGAGAACCATCAGGCAGCACGGATACCATGAGGTTGCTGTGGGGAAAAGAAATGAACCAACAAATCTCTGCAGACGGCCAGAAGCAAACAGTGCTTAGCACTATTGTCAGTACATTTTCTCCCTCGTGGCTTGAACAACGCTTGAAAGTTATGATTAGATACAATCGGAACAGCCAGTGTACACAACAAAAGGCAGGAGAGAACTCATTGTTAAGAAAAAGCCAATTAATGCATTTTGTAAGAGTGAGGCAAAAGGTAGCCTTCAGAGCGTATTTCAGAGGAATATGACCTGTCTTTTTCTCCAATATGCACACAAACTTTTGAGATACATTAGCTTGGTGACAGCTGTGAGTGCAAGATAGATACGTGGAATTCTTTAACTTGTGTGGGAAGAAAAAAAATCCATAACTGACTTTCACTGGAGGGACTTCCTTGAATCTTGGGCCGAGAAATGGGCTGATTATAAACTTCAGACCCACTGTTTGATATTGGCCAAGGTGACTTTTGTTCCTCTTCATCCACGTGCAAGCCAGTTTAGTAGCTACTGTTGTTCCTTACCAATGTCATCTAAGCCCCTGAAGCAAAGACAGGGCACGTATTTTTCTTATTTCTCACCATTTTTCAGTCATGCCCACACACACAAAGAAAGCTTTTTACTATGTGGTTGCAAAATTAAATGTGTGCTATAGACATGTGGTTTGAAAGGACAAAAAAGGAACTAGAATGTCTTTGTTCTTTTACCATATTAACCAAGAAAATATTTAGGGAGATTATGAATAAGCTAGTTAAAATGCAGAGCACACCTATTCTTAGTGACTGAGAAACAAATAATTGCAGTTAATGGTTTCCAAGATAAGTTTTGCTAAAAACATACAAAACATATCATACACTTCTATTCCATATATAACACCTACTCTTCTGCTAGTGATGTGGAAAAATAGTTCCTGTTGTCGGCAGTTCTACTTATTGTCAGTTCAAATAACAAATTAAAATAGGAAATATTTCAGTTCCTTAGTGTCTTTTTTTTTTTAAATTACATGTACAAAAGTTTAAAACTGTATTCTCCTGAAACAGGGATAATCACTGTATTAGTGTTTAGTAAGATGTAATACTTTTACTTTTGCATATTCGAGTTAGCAGCGTCTTAACATTATCACAGCCATTGTGATAGTCTTTTCCATAAGGGGTTTTTGAGAACATTATCTGCCAAGAGAGACTGTTATCTGAATGGCTAAGTACAAGATTTCACTCTAAATAGCAACTGTGGAAATAAAACTATAAGCAAAGACAAAATACCATGGGAGGAAATGCTGATTTCTGATGGACATCCTCTGGTTACAGTTTTATGATTCCTGCTCCAAATTCCAGATGGAGAGAAGTCCACCAGACAAGATTATATTTGTCCTTGCCCCTAAAGTTAGGGGATGTTTTCAATATATTTGATTTATTTCAGACTAATACAAACCACAAAGACTTTCAGAACAAGGTACGGTGCGTTTCAGTGTAGCAGGTAGCATCTGTTCTGTCTCACAGAATGGCAGCTACCTCTGCAGACTGCAAAGTCCCATAAATTTAACGGTGCAGCCTACAGAAAACAGGATCCTAATGGTTATATATCTATAGACAGAGATTCATGGTGCTAGAAAGGCCCATTCAATCATCTAGTTGGACTTTCTGTATATTGAAGGGCTCTTAAATTTCACACTGTAGCCCACATAGCAGGAGTAAATCCATAGCTAGTCGTCTTTATCACCTATGGCAATTTGTACTGAGCTTCAGAAACCCCACTGGCAGAGCCCGCGGGGCACCCGGGGCGGGACTGCCACGGCTACTGGGACAGAGGAAGGACGTCAACCAGGATGGATGCTTCTCTCTCAACCTGTTTCTTCAAGCTCACCTTCTTCCACGTCTCTGCCGCTTTCACATAAAAGCCTGGGCGTCGCGGGCCTGCAACCGTGAAAGTAACTGAAATAGAGACTGAGCTTCTTCTGCAGCCTAACAAGCTGTAGCACCTGGGGCCAGAAGTCTTGGGGGGAAACGGAGTCAGGCACTATAGGGAGAGAAAGATGACGGCAGGTCTGCTTTTCTGATGGTGGGGGTTTTGAGATTCTGATGGCCTTCATTAAGCCTAAGCTTACTGGTGTCTGTAAAGGCTGAAATTCGTGTGTGCCATTAGTAAGGCGAGTAGTGTCAACACAGAAGACTTCAGGGAAAACGCCTGACTTGAAGGTCAAGAGCTTTACAGTGTAAATTCTGGTGTTATCGCAGAAAATTTCCCAGGTTTCGAGTGTAACCAAGAAACCTAGAGTCTTCTGAAGCTGACTTTGGGATGGACAATAGATACATACTCAAAAAAACTACGGTCATGGTTTTACATGCGTGCCTGAGGGCACAAGCAGATAGATCTTTCCCAAAGATCTCAACATGCAGCAATTCGTTAGAAATGCACAGACTTGAAGACACTGAGTTGTCTTATCTTTTCTACTCATCTGCAGAATCGGGACTTAGCAGAATGAGACACGGCATTTGCTTTAAAATGTTGTAGAAACTTGATTTGAAATGCTATACTTTGATGTGTGACGTCCTGGAACAGACTCAATTTGCTAAACTCGGCCTCCAGTGCTAGTCAGGCATCACTGGCCCACTCTGAATTATATGACCGTCCCTACCAGAAACAAGTATCTGTGTACTTGAACTCAGAGATGAGCGTACAGGTCCCTATATTGCAAACATACGCTATATACAGTTTTCTGTCACTGCAATGCCTTTTTCGTCCTATGTTGCATTCATTTCCCTCTTTCATTAGGCTTGCTTTCCAGATAGTTGGTTAAGGTAATGTATTTGCATTTGGCTCATGCATTAATCTCTGCAAACTATATGACATTTTGCATACTGCACACCTTGTCATAAATTATTACTCACTTCATAGTACGTATCACTCTGTATTTCTAACCACTCTAAATAAAGGTAAAGCAATGCAGCAGCTACTGGTGACTCACAGAATAACACTGACAGAAGGAAGCCATTCACAAATAGAGAAATAATGAAGATTTCTTTTCAATCTAATGGGCATTAGGGAAAGTATTTTAAAGTTCAGCATGTATTTTGAATTTTAATATACAAGTTTACTAACACAACTCCTAGAGCTAGCCACGAATTCTAAGAAGGATGAGAAAATGTCACTGCGCTACGAGATAAGAAGTCACTTAATCTTCTCTGTCTTATTCCTTCCTTTGTTCAATTTTCTTTTATTAACACAAGAACAACAGGTTTCTTTAGGTCTTGAAGTATTCTTATTTATTTCCCTTTGCTGAAGTTCAGATCTGCAGTGAAAAACTAACTAGCTGGGGGGTTGCGCAGTGTCTGTCATTCCTTGCGATCGGCTGCTGTGATATGGAACAAAACGAAGAGCTCTTGATATATGCAGTGAGGAAGGTTAGACAGACTTCCGCAGCTCTTCAAATCGGAGGCACAGGGCAGCACTCCCTGGATGCAAGCTACCGCAGCATTGCTGGTCGTCCCGCTGGAGTTGTGGGAACTCACGGTTTGCCCTCATCGGGAAGATAAATTTTCTAGAATCACACCGTGTTCCAATGGGAAAAATAAATCAACAAAAGCCATTTTCCTATCAGTCTGACTAATTTGACACCTTCTCATCATCAGGCAAATGGAAAATTATATTCATCCTGATAGTCTTTTATCCAGGCACAGAGTGGTAAAAGGCAAGAGTTGCAAGCAAAGATGTACACCAACAAAAGCCCTTTCTTCTCATCATAGCTGCAATGAGATCTGAAATATTCCTAATGTTCAAGCGACTACGCTGCTGCCTGACTTCTTGTGTGTTATGCTTACACTGCCGTCTGAAGGCTGCTGTTGCTGTTTCCCATTTTGTTGAATTCACGCGCAAATGTTGCTGAATGAATGTAGCTCTCGCAGAAACCTGCAGTTGTGAGCCCAGAGGTGCTCAGGTGGTTTCAGAGCAAATTATAAACGCTTGTTAGGAGTGGTGCCCAATGCTTTTAATTGTGGAATTTTCCTAGTAACAGTAACAAAAACACACTCAACACATCAGGTAGTAAAAGAACGTGATGCTCTGCAATTTCAGGGGCAAGTTTGGTGATGGTCACATCCACTGTGCATTTTAAAGTTTTTTAGTAACACCAGGAATACATCCAGATGCAAGGCAGGTGTGTTTAGACAGATGTGGCATGGAATGACACCAGCAAGCTTAAGTCAGTCCTTCCTGAGAGCAGAAGACTTGCTGCAAAGTTGGAGAACGCTTCTTACCTGCTCAGACTTCCTTGATGCCTGTTCTGTATTTTCCTGCATTCTCTCTGATGCATTGATCTGATGCATTGCCTAGGTGTGGGATAAATTTGGCATGCCCTTGCTTCTCACCAGTATTGATGCAGTGGCTTTTCTTACGCTTGCTTTCCTGAAAGAATGGCTGTCCTCAGGAAAGATCTATTTCCTCCTTTTCTTAGTTCAACTTTGGAATCAAATTGAAACTTTGTTTTATTCTGTGGCTTCTCCCACATAAATTTCTTTTTATCTCAGAAGTCAATTACAACCGTTAATCATAAAGAATCTGGCAACATTACATGATGTATGTGTGGGGCAATATATAAATGTCAAATCTTGTTGCTGCAGGCTAGAAGGGAAATGCTGCCTATGAAATATGTTTTAGGAACTGAAAAGGCCAGAGTATTTCTAGGCTAGAGTTTACTAGCAACTTAAGTGCCCTTACCCCTGAAAGTCAGGCAACACATAAGCTGAAATCAGACTTGTGACATTTGCAATTATTTTCAAGCAAATACATGCGCCTTCAGGGATAACATTTAAAGAAAACAAAACCTTAGACAATAGACTTCTCTTTCCCTCTGTCTTTCAAGTGTTTGGAACAGCAAAAATCTTCTATTGCAAAGACACCAATGAGCATTAATAGACTAAACAAACAGTTAAATGTTTTTATCATATCATGAGGAAAACCACACATTAATTCCTTGTTATTGTCCAAGACACTGTTTGCTAAGGAAGCCTACATTTCAATGGGCCAGGATAGAAGATCGGACTTGAAGCTGGGCTGAATTTCTGTTACATTGGCAACGTCAAAGTCCCCTTCCCACTCTTCTTACTGGAAGTCTGGTGAGTTCCCGGGAGAGCTGGTTATTGGCAAATCCCTCCTCACGTGAATTTCCTTTCACTTTATATTACTCAATTTCATCTAATTCACGTTGCTTCTATTCTCAAGGAGGACCGTTGCTCCCTGAGAGGTGTTCTGGCCCTTTTCTGTATTGAAAGCACTTCCCAGCATTGCCACCAGTAAATTTTATTAGCAGACATGTCCTTGTTGTATCACAGATATTAACAAAAGAAGAAATGGCATCATCATGCAGTGGGCAAGGAGTATGGCAGGGAGATCAAAAACACTCTATTTATAGCCTACAAACTAAAACCAAATCTTTGTTTTCAGTAGCAGCAACAAGGTTGAAGATAAGGGCCAAAGCATGACTGCTAATGGAACCTAGGATCTCAACAGTAGAATAAGGGCTTCTGGAGAAGAAGCAAAGCCCCAGTGATCTCAGTACAGTGAACCAGACACACTTCATCCCAGAACTGCAAAAAAACCAACAGATGGAGTCACAAGCTGAGTAGTAAGGAATTTTTAATAAATTTTCAATTTGGAAAATACTATATGACTGGGAACAGAAAGAGAATACCTTTATGGAAGGGCTAAAAATGCATGCACGCTACTGCTGGTCCACTAGTCGGACTTCAGTAAAGCAACAGAACAGTTATTTGAAGCAAGGAGAAGGGAGGGGGGAACGAGGTCTGCATTTTCTTTAACAGGAACTCATTTTCAAGACGATAGATTAATATGACTGGACAAAACATCTGTCACTGAATAGCATGGGAAATGTTGGAATATATTTTAAGCATCTTGCAGGAGCTCTCTTCCACTGCTGCAGATGCCCAGACCACCCAAAGCAAGCAGCTTCCACTGAGAAGTAATAAAGCATGAAAAGGAAGTGACCCAAAGACAATGCAACCTCAAATGGTGTTTACTACAAACAGATTGCCCAGTGATCGCGGGGCAGGAGAGAAGAATAAAGAGAAAGATAATCAGGATAGCAGAGCCATTGTCTCCACTAGCCATTTCCTAGCCTGTCTGACTTTGTATGGGGACAAACTGGGTTTAGTTACGAGACAGGGCGGGCAATCGCATTCCCATGGTCCTTTCTGAACTACTAGTGTTTTATTCCATCCACGCTTGCAGAAGTGAATGGGAAATCTCACCCGCTGCCTCTAGAAGAGCTAACATTGCGTCTGAAACCCACCCAATAAAGCCTTGCTATGTACTTCATGAAAACAGGATTGTTAGTTCAGCATCTGTATGTGAAGTTTACGCTTCTTCTGTGTGCTGTTCCCGCAGAAGAGAAAATATATGAGGTACTATGGATTTTGTTGTTTGTTACCATCAAACCTTGACCAAGTAAAATATTATCAGGGCAGGAGAGTAAAGGTACATCAGCTGTGAACCAGTGATGAGTGTTAAATATCGCAGTCTCTGCAACATTCTAGCCCTCAGTCAGTACTCCACAGCATCTGCCTTTACTATCTAGAGCTACTGTATTTCTCTTCAGTATCTTTCCCTCACTGAAATACTTCTGGCTGCTCAGTGGAAATAAATCTGCACAGCAAGGAGGCCTTGCTGGGCATCCTGGGGACTTAATGCCTCAACCACAAAAATGACGCTCGTACTGTCCTTTAAAAAAGATTGGCAGAAGATGCTGCAGAAGATCATTGTGCCATTAATACAAAGTGCCCGAAGCATAATTTTTTTAGCCTAAGCAATAATAGAGCAAGTGATAAATGTTTGGGGGTTTAGCACTTGTTTGAGGCTAGGAAAACTAATATTTTACTTGGGGGGGTGGGGGGAAAAAGCAAAAGCCAGCAGGAATTTTTTTTGAGATGTTTAAGTGTTTTGCAATGGATCTCCTTAATGTCCTTCTTTCTAAATAACAAATGTTTAGCTTAGCCATTTCCCTGCACTTCACAGATGACAATTTCTACAAAAGGGATTTATCATTTCCTTACTAGTAGTGTTTGAGTTTGTTTCTTGTCAGTTCAAGCTCAGGTTTAACAGAAAACCGGAAAGATGCAGGTAAAGCGAATCGCTTGGGCATCCAGGGCAGTGCATTTCTTTGCCCTGTGACTGTAGGCAGCTGGGCCAAGGGCTCCTAACAAATTCCTCCGGATTGCTGATCGCCAGCAGCATGGCCTGTAAAGCAAAGAGTGCAGAAAATCACACAAAGTAGTGCAATCCTGAGGTGCAATCCCGAGGCGCTGTTGACAGAGGCGTTGGGCAAGTAGGGACTTTGCAGAAGTGGAATAGGGAGTAATGAAAGACGAAAAGCCCCGGCTGAAGGGCTACGGGAGCTATCACAGCATTTCTGAGGCAGGGAAGAGAGCAAGTTGGAAGGAGCTTCTCCAGGCACACAGAGAGGCTGCTCTTAGGGTGGGTAACAGGACGGAAAGATTAGTAACCATGCCAGTCTGCTGGGGAGACGGTGGCACGGGACGCAGGTCTTCTGGCTTGTGTTGAGGGGACTGAAGTGGGATCTCTACGGCCCCAGCTGAATCGCTCGAGGGCGACACATTTCAGGGCAATGCATTACCATGGCCACTTCTTCGTACGCATTTCGCTTGTTAAAAATTACTGACAGTCGAAATAACCGTCATGGCATATGGATTATGTTACGCACCTAAAAAAGAATTGTACGGTACTTATGTTTCTTCCCTCAATACATTTTTTTTAAGGCTTGGTTGTTGGACGCAGGGAGAGGTAGGAACTACCGAGATACCAAACTCCTGATTAACACTTGGCAAATTTCCATTCCAATTTTTTTCCACTACCACTTAAGCTATGCCTCCTGTGGATCAGGAATAAAGAATCAATAAAGATGACGTGGAATTGTAGGACTCTTGATCTTCATTCTGGGAATGTGCACCTAAAAAGGACTTTAGGCATTGAAAAAAGACCCACTTAATTTCCCCGCTATTGCTGTATCAATTACTTCAACACATTTTCAGTGGCTTTAGCCAGCTTTTATTTACAGTAACCTCACCAGCAACATGATCCAAACACTTGTATAATTCCTAATACTTATTTTTTGCTGACCTTTGAGGGTATGGGTCGCTCACAGAAATCAACCAGTTTGAAAAAACTGACTTCTCAAGCATGAATCTAAGCAGTTGGTTGAGCGTGGCTTACTTGGAGTGCTTGCTCTCACGCTTCGGGATTTGGGTTTTTTTTTTTTAGTTTAGTTTACATTTGTGACTGGTAGAATGGAAGGAGAAGGGAACAAAGACAGTACGGTATTGCTCGTTAGCTGAAAAAAACCTGCATTTTCCTTCCTGTGCTGCAAGAAGGCATCTTGAGCCCTTGCAGCTTTGCTGTTCCCCTAGTCTTCTCCCACCCGGAGACTAAGGGAGGGCTGCGGAGGGTAGTTTGGAGATACCTGCCCAGTGCATTGCTCCTGCCACCCGGATCTAGAGCTGAAGCCAGATTCTTAGAGCTAAGGATGAGTGGAATAACACGGCAGTGGCTGATAACATGCCAAGTCCTAAGAGGCTGAAAAAGCGAAGGAAAGAACCTTACTAATTTTGTGTTGGTGAAATGGAAATCAGCTGAAGGACAGGGACGGGTTTGTCTGCCGGGGCGCAGAGCTCGACAAAGGCAGAGGAAAAACCAAGGAAGGCTCTGGCTCGGGAACTGAGCCGGTGGAGCTGCGACAGCAGACCGAAAGCAGGACAAATATGAAAGACACCAGCCCCAGAGACCTGAACTACTCGGCTGCCTTTGTGCTGTAGGTCCTCTCCTGCTCGAAGGGCCCTCCTGCCAGGCTGAAGAGAGAAGGTGGCCGCAGGCCCATGATTCAGCCGAACCCCGCTGGCTCCCAGGGGTTTTGTGCCGAGAGGCATCCACAGCCGCTGAACGCAGGAACTCACCCTTACCCGTGCCCGAAACCTTCCCTGCTAAGTCCTTCTGCAACACCTCCGTTTCTTTGTAGGCGTTCAGGGAAGCTTTTATTTAGGTGAGAGAGCTTTTGGAAAGTGTGAGTTCACAGCTGCCTTGTTTGCACAGCAAAGCTTTCTTTTGAAAGGGAGAAGCCTTCACAGTCCCTGATTTCTCTGGGTGCGTGCTGGGTAGAGGTTTTTACTATCCTAAGTGCTCCTCTAAGGCAGGTGCATTTGGTTTTATGGAATGAAACTAATTAGTCGTATCTTTTTCCAATACCAGCCACATTATTTCTGCAAAACTTAAACTGTATGAGTGCTTAGGATGCAGGCAAATAATACACGAGTGGTAAAGAGAAAGGAAAAAAAGTATTTTCCTATACCTTACTCTCTATTTTAATAGAAAACACAATCAGTTCCACCATGTACAAGTATAATATTCCCTGGGTAAAGCAGCACTCCACTGCATCTACCTATTTATTGCTCAGTAAATGAATATTGGCTGGGTAAGTGCCGCACCGCAGCCGTTCAGGAGTGGTGCAACATTGCCACCGTGTGTCCTGCACCGAGAACTGGTTTGACGGTCTCAATACAGTTACCCTCCTTCTCGTGCTGTTTTAGAGAAAAAAAGAAAAAAATTAAAAGCAACTAAGTACTTTCTCCCCAACAAAATATTTTTTTCTTGTGGGCTTAGGTACAGTGAAGCAGTGCCCGGAGCATTTTGGAAGTCTTACGAGATGCTCAGCAAGCCCCACATCGATCTTCTAATCCCATTTCCCAAACTGAATCACGTATTTGCTCTCACCCCTTTAATCTGCCTTGTCCAAGAGAAAAAAAAAACTTCTTAGGTAGTGACCTTTCTTCTCTCCCTTTGTCAGCTTTCCCCGAAACCCTGCCCATCAGCCATGAGTCTCTGGAGAGAGCCAGCCAGCCAGCAGCACGCGTGGGAGTCTCTTGCTGCTCTGTTGTTCTCCTGGGGCAGGACTGGAGTTAGGAATTAATGAACCCAGGCCTCAGTGGAAAATTCCAGAAGTGAAATAGATCGGTTTGGTTTGGGGTTTTTTCCTAAAAGTACTTTCTTTAATACTCTTGCTGAAACTGTCAAGAGCATCTTTCCTAAGAGTAACGCAATGGGAATCCCATTCCAGTTACAGTGGGAATAATTAGCCATACACGACCGCCTTTACCAATCAGTGACGCTTTCAATCATCTTTGAGAACCCTTCCGTCTTTCAGAGGGGTTAGGTCTTGGCTAACTGTGATGCTGATCCCAGCACTAGCAGAGTTCCCAAACCATCTATCTTTGCCTTTCAACAAGATGAGAATGCATTTTTTTTCCTCTTGATGAAGAAGACTAAACATGAAAAATAGAACCTTAATGCAATCAAAATACAGCAGGGTGAACGCATATTATATTTCTGCTATTTTTCACTTGGGAGAACTAAAAAAGTACATAAACGTATGGCATCTGTAGTGATAGGAAAGACAAATTTAAATAACGAAAATGGAAAGAGGGGTTTTTTGCATAATCCCTATGGACGGGAAGGTAGAGGCCTACACTGGACCATTCACGCCACCAATGCAAAAAGCAAATATGTGTTTGCACCAGCAGTGTGGAAAATAAATACATTTGTTTTCTCAGATACATTTACCGACTGCACTCCGTCAATTAAGCCTGATCATGGCAGTCAAGGTCACCGAAGCTACAGGCTCCAGGTGCTCCAAAGGACTGGCAGCAACCAGCTGGGACCAGGGAGGGACAGGTACCGAGTCAGCTCTTTCACCGGACTGGCTCCCTCAGTGAGCCACAAGCAGATCTGAAACCTGTCCTCGAGAAAGTCAATCTTTACCGAATTAAGTGGTGCAAACTGCACCTCTCTACCTGATGCCGGGCAGTGTCATGCAGCCATTCTGGTTACTGGCTTTGCCATTCTGGTCGATACTAAATACTTTTACTGGTACACCAGCCTAGAGAGCGCATCTGACAGCGCTCCTCGCACACTGCTGTTTTCCAGCCCAATTCTGTCACAATTCACAATGCTAGCTATTAAATCTAAGATTTCTAATTAAATTAAATCTCTAAACAATGCAGAACACACTAGCTCAGAACATGCCAGTCCTGTGGTCCTGCACTCACAGCCACGATTCTGCACCTCTGAATTCATTTCTAGCACAGATTTGCCTTCATGCTGCTGCAAGCAAGCTTGTTCTCCTCTCCCTAACCAGAGTTACTAGCTGCCTTTTACAAACAAATCCCTCACTAGTTGGCCCTTCTCTAAGAAATCAGAAAGAACAGAGAGCGTGCAATGACAGTATCGTTCCTCACTTGTACAGATTTTTATTTTTCATTGTTTATGGCCTTGGGATATTAGAAAAATGTGGGATAACATTTTGTCTGAGTTTAGACAGCTACGAGTGAATTCATAGGAGAGATTCTCTGGTGGTGGAATCTTTCCTTCATTATTCAGGTCTTGGATATTTGGTTCTACAACTCACCAGAAAAGACCCAGCAGATCTCAGCATGACAAGCACGGTGCCAGTGAATACATTCCCAACAGGCAAGATCCATCAAGGAAAGTAAAGCTACCCCGTTGTACTAGTTTAGCAAGGCAAGAAAATGTGTATTATCAACAGAGACAAATCAAGAATATTCTTATTTTCTTTCAACAATATAATGTAACATCATTAATGATAGAAGAACACATATTACTTGAAAATAAAGAATGTGTTGTTTCTTGTAATATTTAGAACATTTGAATTAAAAGTGTCATTTAAAAATCCTACTCTCAGCAAACACAACAAATGTAATTGCTCTTGCCCCAGAGCTTGAGGCAAAAATTGGTTTAAGCAGCAGCTAGTGCAGCAGCTACTGTAGAGGCTACTATGAATTTGCTGTCAATAGTTCATAGCTGCACAAGAGTTTGAGGATCATCTGTCAGTACACGACAAACAGGGAATCGCTTGCACACCTCATTTCAGTCCAGGGCGAACAGAAAACAGACCTGAAGCCCGACTATTCCCAAATCAGGGGCTGTCTTAGGGTTTGGAGGTCTGATTCAGTCCCCCGTGTCGGTAGAGCCTCTGAAGTTGAGCTCAGATTTCTCCAAATTTTTGACCAGAGGAGACATTTCAGAGTCTTCACTGAAATTGGCTGTTTGTTTACTCCATTTAGCCTGTCTTCTATATAAAGGGCCCTAATAGCTTTTATGTCACATGCTCTGCAATGAACAGATAATTGCGTCAACCCAGCAAGAGCATGACTCACTAAGTGAGCAATATCCATTTTCAACAGGGCAAAAATATCGGTGTAGGCCCACTTAATTGTTCCATGATACAATTTAGCACTGCTATAGCATGTATTAAATTAATTAAAAGGCTTTCCTTCCCGTCAAAGGTATAATCAAGGCAATTTGCTTCCAAACATAATCAAGAAAATATGCAAGGAAAGCTTAGCAATATAAGCTATTTTTTCATGTGGAAAGTTAATTGATTTTCTATCATTTTTCCCCTCTGGGATTCAAATGAAGCTTTACAAAAGTTGTTGTTCTTTTATGTGTAATTGGTCCACTTGAACTTTTAGAGGTTACCTGAAACTACGCCAGCAAAGTACTTTTTTTCTCTCCTTCTTCTGAGAGATTGTATCAACCATCATTAAAAAAAATGGCCTGCAGGTCACAGAAAACTCCAGAGTGCTTAAAACAATTAACATTTAAAGCAGAGACACTCTACTGTGAGGTAGCAATCGGTTTCCTCTCCTATTGAATATATCAGCAAACATCCTTCCGAGTGTTAATAAGATGGGGGCAGTTTGAAGAAACACGCATTTTTGTTTCCTCAGTGCTTGGCACCAGAAGTAAAATCCCATCTGGATAAGAAAGGTTAGGAAAGGTGAACTGCAAAGCAAAACTGAACACTCAGTTAAACCAACAAGTGGTAATCAGTCTAGGCGTTGGTATTCTCCCCTAGCCGTTCCTTTGGGGAGGACAGGGTGAGGCAGGGTTACACGGAGGCATGTTTTGGAACAGAAAATAAATAAAAATTACATTCTCCTCCAGGGAGCCTCTTGGTAAGCTGCAGCTCCCTGGAAGTGTCCCAGAGAATTGGCAGTATTGTACAAGAGCCCAACTACAAGAGACAGCAGTGAAGAGTTCGTGTGTTTGCTATATTGATTCTTATCAAGCTACAGTGGGATTGGAGTATCAAGAGGAATTCAGAGTGACCAAAAGACAGACTATTTTGAAGTTGGTCAAACTGAGTTTTGTTCCGAATTATTTCAACCAGCAGCACCTTCCTGATTTGGGTAATACAAAGGCTTCATAAAAATACAGGCTTAACTCAATACACATCCACTCAAATCGACAAGTGGCCAGCCAAAGGGTTTCAACGGCCTCTCCAGCTCTCGGTACGGACGGAGAAGGTTCCCTTTTCCTGCTGAAAAACGTAGCAATGCCGTACCCTGTTCTCTGTATATTACATTGCATTATATTGGTTGGTGTATAGTGTGGCAGTTTAGACCAATAAAAGCAAGAAGAAAAAACAGTAAAAGAAGCATGCCCTGCAAATCTTAATTTGACAGTGGCTTTGGATTCTGGAAAAAAATTAACTTCACATATTCCAAAGTAAGACCAAACGTGATGTCACTTACTTGGGCAAAGAGATTGAGGCTGCACCATGAAGTCATGAGCCACAGATCTACATGCAGACACAGGTTTTCTCAAAGCCCTAATGTGGTTCTGATCCAACATTCCACTTCTAAATTCTAAATTAAGCTGCTTTTCTAAG
>JANZLQ010000032.1:25591727-25606732 GCA_026212715.1 Elanus axillaris
TTTCTCCCCCATCCCACTGGGTGGGGCGGGAGCGAGTGAGCGGCTGCGTGCTGCTTAGCTGCTGGCTGGGGTTAAACTGCGACAATGTCCTTCTAAAACCTTTAATTTTGTGTAACTATGGCACTCTATGATTCACTTGTTCAAAATATGTAAAGCATGTACATACACTCACCAATGATTTTATTGTATATTCAAGGGAAAACTTACTAGTTCAACAACAAGAGGTAAAAAAAGGGAGAGAAAGGCATGTATGCTGTTATCTCAGCTTAATAGATACTGGGGTACTCGGGAGAAAAAAAATGTTTGTCTTGAGCTTGGGGGACTGGATAGGGAGTCAATAAATCTTGACCAATTTTCCACTTCTGTTTCAACATTCTGGACAAGTCATTCAATCTCATTGTCTTTACTGGCCTCTGAGAAGATATAAGTCTTCCATCTTCCTTCACTTAGTCAATCCTGTCTTTAAATTCTTCTGTGTTCCTGTTGCATTTATGCATGGCACTCAGCAGAAAGAAAGCTCAGTTGAGGCCTATCAGCAAAACCTTAAACAAAAGGAACTCAGCGGAAGCTGTATTTTAGGTGATAAATGCTGCCATTCCGCAGATAAAGATAAAATGATAGGCACGGTAAATGCTTTTTTGAATGCTCAAACTAAAGATAAACAAAGGAGAACAGAAGCATAGAATTCATCTTTCCTAATCCCAGCCATATAAAAATTAAGCTTCTAGATTTAGGTAGCCAATTAGCCAAAAAAGACCCAGCCTGAGAGTCAGCCTGTGGGCAGTGATACATTAGATCTCAGGACAAATGCCTACAGCAAGTGGGATGAGTCACGTTCTGGAGGTGCTTCTCTCCCCCAGTTGAGGACAGAAGGACTACATTGGACTAAATTTAAAGCTGAAGTTTGGGGAGATGAACCCCACTTTGAATGCACGTTTATAGTGAGTGGGTGGAAAATGCCCATGCAAGCGCTCTCATATGTATCCAGGGGGAAACAAGAACAAATAAAGACCCTGAGAAGCAGATGATAAGACATACTGTTAATTTAAAAAACTACAGTGTCTTGTATGAAAGAAAGCATTAAATAGAAATAAAGGAGAGACTAATATCTGGGTAGGGAAGGTAAATGTTCTATGATAATGTACTGCAACTCTGGAGTGAATCTGTTTCGCTCTGCAGTGGCCTGTGGGAGGTCATATATGCTGTACTGTCAATATTGGAATCCAGGAATATAATAATGTCTAAAACCAGGGAAGAATGATGAAGCAACATTGGTGGACAACACAAATAATTTGCTGTGCCATTCACTAAGCTTCTTCCCAACAGCTTTTGACAGAAAAACATTTATCAGGGAGACAAGTTGTTCTTTGGCAATTAGCCAAGTTACATACACTGAGTCTTAGCAGAGCTTCTTTTTTTTAAACTTTCCCTAGCAAGACGTTCAGAGATACACACCCTCCCTTGAAGTCCTTCACAAATATGTCCACAGCATAGACATCTGACATCCTACATACCACTACTGAGCTTGTTTGTTTTTCACAGGGAATGGTTTTCCATTCTCTATGAAAAGCGACTAGGCAGCCACATTCTGTTGCCCTTCCCTAATAGATTTGTTTTGATGGACAGAGAACACTCTCATTTCAGAGCAGGGATGTTTCCAGGGAAAATCTTTTTCTCTTTCTAAACTAGTCCTGCCATGAGCAATGCAAGACTTCATTTTCAAGGCAATGACAATTTGAAGCACTGAGGGATTTTAAAATGGACCTGTTCAGTTCTTGACAGTTCTAAAAATCAGGCCACAGCTATATTATCTAAATGAAGGCACAAATATGTGTATAATTTAGAGGAAAGACTGCCTTCATCTTGAGTAGCCTGGCACCAACCAAACAGTTGTCAAAATCTGAGTCTTTCTTCTTGAAAAATGCAGCAACCCCTAACCAATGTAATAATACTCAGTTTCTTTTTCATAACCCAACTTTTCCTCAAATGGAAATGAATTTTGCATGCAGTGGGATCTTCATCTATTTTTCATGAATTATAGTTTAAAGAGTCATATGCAATCCTTTATGAACACTGCAGGCTGCTACAACCCTCCTCCTTCTTTGGTTTTATACAGAAGCTATCAAATGAGAAAACTATAAAACTTCATCCTAGGCGTTTTTTTGTGTGCCAGTGGATATTTCTCAAGGCAAAAACCTTGAATTATGTCAATCCTTAGGGAAAAGAGTGAGTATTTTTATTCACAGAATGGTGGGTATTAAAGCTTGAAAGGTCAATTTAGAACATTTACTTTTTCCCAGAGCAGACTTGTTCCTTATAGTAAAGGGTTTATTGCAAAGAGCAAAACACAATTGAGCTCAGGAAAGGAGGCACCATATGCACTGCTATAACGTCAAAACTTCATTGGTCACACATCATTTATAAACTTGATTTAAGCCTCAAGGGACATCAATAAGCATATGAAACTATCAAAACTGGCCTATTTTAGCCAGAAGCTAACTTCAGCCTCTATTACAATCATCAGGCAGGGGAAAAGAGTGGTGAAGAATTCTCTGCAACGGAAACATCCCCAAAAGTTAATGCTCACACTGACTATTTAGATAGGAAGCTTAATGACTTAAAATAAGCCTGTGAGCAATCCACACCTTCTGTTCCAGTTTGAAAAGAACTGAAATTCTGAGGCAAAATGGCAATTCTAAATTAAAGCTTGTATTGATTGTGCCTCTTCAAAAGACTCAGACTTCATAATGCAAACCTCTCCACACCAGACTTAAACAATGCAGATCCTCAGCAGCATCTTGCTACTCATTTCCAAGAGGACAAATCCCCATTCTGATCATGAAGATAGTCTAAACCTACTTTTTCTTTTAAATGTCTCATTAAAGGGAGATCATTCACTACCTCCCTGTTGCAGAAGTTGGTTCCTATATTCAGCCCAACGAGAACTGCAGGATGTTATAAGACGACGGGATCACTGGAAAATTAAGTGGCCCATCATTCTACGTAAGTAATGATTTGTTCAAAGGCCAGGAAGTGCAAGACTTTACTTGAATATTCTGTGAGCTACACCAGTTAAATATTAAAAAGCCCACATAAAGTTTGAAGTGTTGTAGTACACATTTAGAAAATGTACAACTACATAGTAGCAGTGTTCAAGATAAAATAGCACCTTTCCATTAGAGTGTTTATCTCAGTTTTTAATGTATTTAAGAATTCATTATTAAGTTAAAAATGAATAATGTGATTTGTTAACTGGTAACTCCATCTATAGCACCCTGTTCTTGTGGAAATAGCATTAGAAGCCAATAGGTAGGAAAAAACCACCCCAAACCCCCAGTGTTTAAATAAATAAATCTGACCTCATAC
Organism: Elanus axillaris; assembly: GCA_026212715.1. Classification (NCBI taxonomy): domain Eukaryota; kingdom Metazoa; phylum Chordata; class Aves; order Accipitriformes; family Accipitridae; genus Elanus; species Elanus axillaris. The sequence continues at coordinate 25,595,094 of JANZLQ010000032.1, forward strand.
CTCTTGGGCTTTGCTGTCCGATGGCTGTGGAACTGACAAGGTTCTAAACTTCGGCTGAATAGGCTTATCAAAAACGGGTGTGCAATAAGCCACTGTCTGTTCCACCTCTCCTGGGAGAACTAATGACCCTGCTGAATAAAAAAATAGTCAACTTTAACCTTCCACTCAATGTATAAACTAGCAAAATCCTGTGTAAAATCCTCTAGTGCTCAGAAACGGGCAGAAGCTTGTTCATCAAAGTGTGCTGTACTTATTGTTGCATAATATGTAACATAGGCAGCTATCTTTAAAATGGATTCATGCAGTCCTGAGCCAAAATCTAGACAACAAAATATACTATACTAAGGAAAAATCAAACTGGGCTGAAAATAGACAGGTAGCTCTTCTTTCTTGAGGACACTGATTTAAAAATATGGATGTAGATGCTCCTAAACTCAGAGAACACCTGGGATTAGATTCATCTCTTTCATAACAAAGAAGGAAAGTCCTGAGCAGAGATGTTTGCAGTAGGAGTTACAGAATACCAGACTGAATCCTGGTCTTGCCATTGATTAGCCGGGCAGTCTCACTCCATTCTCTTCTGCTAGAGTTTCACCACCCATACATTGGACATAAAAAATCTTTGCAAAGCATCTCAACATGACTCTCCTTAAACGTTAAGCAAAAATACCTGGTAGAAGTACTAATATTCGCCGCTACAGTGCCAGATGACTCTCTTGTCCAAGGATATTTCATGGATGTTTGTTCCTCCCTGAGCCTTCCAAAACGAGATACTTGAGAGGACTTCCCTGTACCTGGGACACAGCGACTTGTAACCTTTCCACACGGGTTCACAAAGAAACCCTTTCCACAGTTCACAACCACACAGGCTTTCTGAATCACTTTTCCTTTACATACTTCAGCAAAACATTCTTTCTGGGAACACTGGGCTTGCTTTCTGTGACAGCTCAGAATGATATGCCTTAGGTTTAGAAATATCTTTTAACATGAATCAATCTCAGCTCTGCTACAGCACAGATGTGTCCATCTTGTCTCAGAAATGTTTTTATGAAGAAACTTAAGGGGACCATATGTCTTGCAATTTAGTCGAAGGATTACATAAATCTACCTACTATTTTTTCTGGCTGATACACAAGCTTCTTTATAGCTTTATACTACATTTTAGTAGCTTGATTTCCTCTTGAAATCTCAGAATATATTTTCAAGGCATTGCTTAAATGTTAGTTAATGGAACCAAGAAGAGGCTACAGAGATGCAGGGTAAAAAGGAAGCAGTGGCTATTTATCTCTACCTGCACACTTTTACCACAGCCGTGGAGTTACAGACCTCTCATTCTCCTGTAAATCTGCATTAGAAACTAATGATTTCCTAGCTAGGCCTTTGTAAAAAATCCATGATAGAATTCTTCATTTAGTTTTCTTCTGGGAATTGTGTACTACTTCAAAGCCAGCAGGGCTTTGGACTTGTAAAGTAGAATGTTCTTTAAAAAAGAGCTGAGTTCACTCCCTTGGGTATCTCATTCCTGGATTTTTGTCTTTCGGTTCATGATTCACGTACAAGTGGCTTCCAGTTTTTGTCCCTATTCTCTTGGTTGCTTATATCTATCTCTAGTCATCCCTGTGCTTTCAGTACTTGTTCTCAGCGTAGCATCTGATCTTATTCTGCATCAATTATACGAGAAAGCTTTCTGAAAAGAACAGTGCAGTCCACCGGTATATATGCTATGGCTTCACATGTTCTGCAACTGCTTTTTTTCGGTCTTTCGTAACTTGGGTCAAAACTATTTGTAGGACAGAAGGAAGACGTGAATGCTTATTTAAAGGCAATGGCATTTTCTGCTGTTGTTTCAAACTTGCACCCTAAATCCATATCCTCACTGAAGGAAGGAAAGCCTGGACATCAGGAGGTTTGTATCACCTCCTGATGTAAACACTGATTATTTCCGTACTAAGAGCTTCCCCCCACTTCAACAGACCAATCCACGGAGAGAAGATGAGGAGGAAGCACTGTTATACAACAGTTTGGCAATGGCTCTGAGAGACAACTCTTAAAATTTAGGACAACAGAAGGAAATTTATTTTTGCTTTTAGCAAGAAGTGCTTGTCATACTCAGAATGTCAATTCCACTATTTTAAGGCTCGTTAGTAATGCAAACAATGTTTGAAATTCCCTTCAATCACCCCATAAGAATGTGGTAATCAACCTTTGTTTGCCAGTAGACATGCCAGAAATGAGCTTTGTCTCTCTATCCTGGCTGCGTGACAGCATATGAAAGTCTAATCGGTAAATGCTGCTTTCCCTGATAATGTTTAATCAAGAAACTCCTTCAGAGAGAAAAATTAGGGAGTTTTGACAGTCCTCCTTCTCCGTGGGAGCTCCCAAAGGAACTGTAGGCTATTGTAAGTTCTAGCCAGTACTTCACAGCTGGTTTAGGCTGATGCTACAGCACTAGTGGATGATGATCCTAATTAAGCTGCTAATTATGTACTCTGTGGAGGTGATTAATTAGCCTCGGACACTGCCAGCAGCACCATACATAGAGATAACTGAGCAGGCAGCGATACCAAAAACCCGAGAAGAGATTTTGAAATGTACCTCTCATACCACGAAGAATCAACTGCCTGGATGACAGGGCAGCGAGCTCTGATGAGTTTACCCAAGTCCAGCATTCCTGAATGCGCGCCTATCTGGAAACTAAGGAATTCTCTTTTCTTTAGTCCCTTTCCCCCCACACTCGACAGAGTCGAGGAAAGTGATTACGCAGTCTGTGAACACTGCTGAGCTGGGGGTTTTGCTCATTGTGCTCCTCTGACATTAATTAGAAGTATCGAAAAAAAGAACCTATTGGCACAAACTTGATTTGAACTTTCAAGAGTGAAGAAGTTCAGGTCTTGTCTGTATCATTAGCTTTACTGTAGCCAAATGATGCCCAGCTATAGATACACTACCACAGGTTTTACCACTTTCAGACACTACATTTCACAAAATTGCTGTTGATGGGGAGCTGAGGAGGTAGGTAGCGATAGCGAAAAAAGCTTAAAAGCTAAATTTTGCTGTCTCCTCCGAGTCTCAGGCTGTAGGCTGTTAGCCCCAAAGAGCTGCCTAGTGTGAAATCATCTTGAGGCAGTGTTAAATGGATTACAGAGACCGGAGGAGAAAAAAAGAAAGAGATTCAACAGTTCAGGGGAGCCCCATACTTGAAAAAATCCACATAATTTAATTCCGAATCCTCCTCCTCCTCAACTTGATTTTTCTGGACATAAATATAAGCTGAAACTATAAATGGAAAGGCAGAGCTGATGGAAAGTAACAGATATTGATATAATTTGCCTAAAGAATTATTTAAATAATAGTGGTGCTTCGCCTCAGCTTCAAAATAACTGAGTCACTTGGGTTACTCCTCAACCTCTGTGGGGTTACAGAGAACCGGGACCTCGGAAAGACAAGTTTACAGGACCTCAGGGCTCCAGGGTGGATTAGGATGGGACTCTGATATCCTCGCCTATGCAGCCTCATCCATGCATTTAATTAGTCCTACTTTAATTTTCTCTTGTATTTAAAAAAGAGCACACTCAAGGTCTCTAGACATGCTTTTTACCTATTTTGCACTTCCTGCAAATATTACCTATTACTACCTAACTATCCTTTGAGCCCTGCAGCAAGTGATTTGTCACCAGTCCTGGAAAGGAATTCTGTTGCCGAAACATAGGTACTAGGCATTCTCCATCCATCCCCGGAGAAAGTCTGACCATCTCTATTGTTGCCTTAAGCTACTTACAGATTAAATTCAGTGAGAAAGAGTGATTAAACAGTCCACATACACACGCTGTCTCTACGTGGCGCATTAAAGCTATGGTTTAGGGCAGCAATTTTACTTTGCCAGTTATGGTTTACCGTGCCAAAGTCCCACAGTGCAAAGCACTCCTCTGGTTTCAGGCTTTCGGCCCGGTGCTGTCTAATGAAAACAGCCACAACAAATCTGCATACTGGCCAAACCTATGGGCTGCTTTTGTTTTGTAAGAAGCAGCTGTATTCATTCGCACCTTAAAAGACATTGGACTTAGGAAAGTAAGTTGGGAAAAAAAAAAAAAAAGATAAAACGACCCACTAGAATGATTCTTCCAGGACATCTCCCAAAACCCATTGGTTTAGATGGGATGTTTTAACACCTATTTTCTATCACGCTTTTCACACTGTCAACTTTGAGCCACTTCCCCTTAAGTGTGAATATTTATTGTATCAATGTAATGTACGGTTGCTAACTCAGCTAACTGATTTGCCCTTTAAAGCTAAATCATGTACTGAGATGCTGAACTGTTGCAAATAATAAGTAGAGATAAAAGCTTGTGTAATCATACTAGCAGCGTATGATGCTTTTTACTAGGTGTCCTAGCTCGTTTTGCCAATGAAGTCTCTTGCCAATATGAAGTCTTAAATCTATCATTTGTTCTGACATACAGGTGGCAGCATTTAAAAAGGCCAGCAACAGAATGTCTTTCAAATTTGTGTCACACTTTGCCTCCCTTATAAACTAACTGGAATTCTTCAGAATTAATCCTTTATTAAGGTGGTCAATAGGGATATTATTTCATATTACTTTATTATTACAAACAATGGAAGTGACACCATTCTGTATTTTAATTTGCATTTTGTTGCTATGGTTTCTAAAGGAGGAAGCTTTTACCTCTCTTATTATGAAGCCTGTCCAGTGGATTTTGACATGCAAGACAACTATCAAACTATAAGTCCTATTTTCTGCACTCAGGAGTCAAGGGGAGATTTTTCATCTTGACTCAACATCTGTCTCCACTGAAGAAGCCCTAGGCGAGACCCAGGCTGTGGGTGTCCCATATAGAAATCTGGACGCTATTCACTTTCCTTACAGACTTCAGAAGGAATGATTAGCTTCTGGCTATGTTTATGTTATAAAATACAATCTAAATGCTTAATGCCGTCAGTGAGCACCACTGGTAGGAGTGGACACAGCCTCTTCCTGCACTGAGGCAGCCTGTGTGTGCGGGGAGCGCTGCCTCACGGGAAGAGCTGAGGAGAGCGGAGACTGAAAGCCAAATCCAGCGTCACATAAAAAGCGAGTAGTTAGCACACTGATGATCTGCAGTAGTGGTGGCATAATGTTATCTTTATTATTTTTATAATCACCAATAAAAGCACTAACTGAAAGGTTTTCCCAGTGTGGTTTGCATAAAGTGCTACGCAGACAGTACAAGCAGATGATCGTTTCTGTAATTCTCATCTTGTTCAAATGCAGTCTGTTTTACCAGAGGTTTCTAAACATTTGTGATTAACATTTACTCTTGCACACACAGACAAACACACAGAAATGACTGAAAAGCCTGGAGAGGCCTGGCATGGTCCAGAGAGCGGCGAGCCATCCCCGAGCTCTGGCAGAGCTCTTCCTTCCCCTCTGCCCTGCTTGGCGTTTTAGCGTTGGGCTTATTTCTCATCATCCGATTTGTGGCCCATTTAGAACTGGAGCTATCTGACAGTACTTCCATGCACTAGATAGAGACCATTCTCCTTTCATTACGATGCAAGTGAAATGTGGGTTTAGGCTTCCACCAGTAAGCCCCAGGGTTTTTTAATAGATATTACCAGAATTTAAGACGTAAACACAGAACAATGTCCTACAAAGGGAAAGATGGGCACGTATGAACGCCGCACTCAGAAGAGATCTTTGATGTCTGTACCTGATACAGGACTGCTATCTTACTCCCTCCTTCCTGAAACGCCCAGGTTGGAGGAAGAATACTTGCTGTAAACCTGACTTATGTTGGTTTATTATTTTCTTGTGAGTTACAGCCAAGCTCCAAATATTAATCAACTGGAAGTCTCTAAGCCCCCTGACTTCATAGGAATTCTGCACATACAGAAAGGAAAGACTAATCAAATCTTTAACGGGTAAGACAGACTAATCAAATGGCAATAACCAAGGATCCAAGGACCAAAGTCTTACTCTGTAATAGCTTCTTTCAGTGACCTTAGGCAAATCCCTTAGTCTGTGTGGCTTGGTTTCTTTGTGCAGTCACAGGTAGGGATGAGGAAAATGAATTTAAAAGCTCGTAAATTCTGGTGGCAATAAAGACCGCACAAGCACCTATGATAGACAAATACCTACGGAAACTAGGTTTCCATTTACTTTTTAGAGGTGGGAGAGTTAAAAATATTACAGATGTATGGAACAGTTCAACACAAATCGAAATGCTCATAATTGGAATTCTTAAAGAAGCTCACTGTGAATTCAAAATTAGTCTCATCTATTTGAAGCCCAGATGAAATAATTTTAATAGGTAGGGACAACATTTTCATTAAATATTTCCATTTTATTGAATTCTATCTTAGCATCCACATTTCTTTGTGGAGAAACTTTGGTAATCAAAATAATTTCATTACAAAATAGAACTGCAGAAGAATGTAGAAACGTTGCTAACAAGAAGTGTTCTACAATTCTGAAAAATCTTGGGGAAAAAAACTTCTTACCAGGACACAGTATAATAAATATTCCTTATAATTTATTACCTCCTTACCTCTAAGGGTGAGGAAATGAGTACTTTAATTTGGAGAATTTGGGGAATCTTCTAGCAAAAGAAGAACTGAGGAAGAACACCTTTTTTAGAGGAGAAACAGTTCTTTAAGCAATGTCCATCCACTTGTATCCAAAGACAGACAATGATAGTGAATATGAAGGGGGGGAAACCTACCACTGCATGTCTCTCCATCTGTGTCTGTATCTTCCAAATCCAAGTACTTGTCCACCTGTCATAAAACCCCCAAATTGAAAAATAGATTAAAATGTATTAATACCATTCCTTATAGTACAATCTAGAGCAAAGCAAAAAAGCATTAAATTGTCTGCTTCATCTTCTCCATTCTCTCCTGCACTTTTCCAAGAAAGCATATGAATTTTCTTTGAAATGTGTAACCCAAAGGAAGTACTTTTATGTATAGGCACTGTTGCAAAATTGCTGCTATCAACTACAGTGATGGAAAAGAAGCTCAAGCTGTACAGCAACTTTTTCAGGAACTTAGTGGGAAGATGGAGAAGTAAAATACTTTCATAGGGAAAAATACATGATAAGTTTTGCAGGTTTTGCAAGATCACTGCATATGGTAGAGAGACAATACATGCAGAGTAGAGCTTGATCCATTTTGATACTAATGGTGAACTGACTGGGAAATAAAAAAGCTAAAAATTATTAAATTTTTAATATTTCATCTGGGACACTGCACTACTGTTTTTTCAGGCTGATGTTCCTTGAAAATGGTCTCAACTACCTAAAACATACCACAGGAAAAGACATTTCTTATTCCAAGGGGCACTCTGAATAGATGCACAGGGTGAGAGCGAAAGGCCTTTCCCAGCCTGCGTGCAAATAGTGTTACCATGGAGGATTTACTGTATGCACTGGGTAATCTTCTGTGTTTTCATGAAGTAGAGATGTTCTTAGATAATTTTTTCCAACCTGATTTGACACCATTCTCAACCCTTACATAACCTTTACACCTTAAAAGTACATACTCATTAACCTTAGAAAAAAATTTTGGATGGTGATACTCTCATCCTTCTTTCCCACAGATGGGAAAAACACATCAACAAATTGCAAGTACTTTGTAAATGAATAAAGCAAGAATCAGTCATGTTCTGCTCATAATCCCCACTTTGAATAAAACCAAAGAAAACCTCACCTTCAATCTCTCAGAAAGACTGAGATCATTTCCATCAGAGCCACCAGTTTTCCAGCTCTCATTCATCACTGTCTGTAGATAAATAGGCAGAAATACTTATATGCATGAAACAGAACCAAAATCACAGTCAGAGCTCCTACTGATTTACACACAGATCCTTTAAGGTGCATTTAAATTTTTTTTTTTAAGTGAATGCAATGCTCCTGAAAATAGAACATATGCAGGTAATCCTCTGAAATCCTACACAAGACCAGACTGAATCAATTGGAACAACAGCGCAAGTAATCATAACATGCCTAAAAAGCAGCGTTTAGAACAGGAGCATTGTTTTCAACAGCAGTTTCTTCCTTCTTTCCTTAGGGCAGGCTTAAAGGTTACAGTGGCCAACTTACCGCATTACAGCCTTCTCCTGCTACTATGCTAGCAATTTTTCTGATGTGTTCTACTATTACTGCATTTGTTTCTTAAACTGCTAATGTGACAAAAATGTGCAGCCATGCCTAAAACTTTTTTTCTGTAGCAACGAAGACAAGTATTAAGATGTTCCATTAAATAAAGGATAATGGAAGTTGCACATTGCTTTATGGGGCAGAAAGCCAATTTAAAGTGGCTAAAGTAAGAGAACCAAAGTCAGTCTATCCCAACAAGGCAACCATATTCTTCATGAGAAAAATGGCAGAGACATTCTTGTCATTATTATTATTATTACACAATCAACGGACAGAACGTGATTGTTTTAAAAGCCTTGCTCGATTCCACCTCAAAGGCATGTGCTAGTAGGGAGGAAAATGACAGCTTGTGCTCTTTGACTGAGGCCTGGCAGGCCCATCATTTGAAGGCACTTAAGCGTGTTGCTCTGTGTATTGCACAAAATGATCTGCTACTTCTTTTTTAATAAAAAGTTTAATGAAGGGAATTTTTGAGTACAGGCTAGATGACAGCTTAGTTATTTGTTATTCAGGCAGGAGGGCAGAAGTTCTTAACAAGTGGACTCAGATTTCCATCTCGCTCCCTCCAGATGATGCCTATTGTTTTCCTGTGCCTACACATTCAATCCCTAATCTCATATGTTTCAGAAGCTTAAAAATGCCTCTGGCCTGCCTACTGTTTACTTTAGGTAGCTGAGGCAATCTACTTGAGTAACGCAGAACTCAGTACTCGCTAAAATGCTCAAGAAACAAAATTAATCTGTGCATGCTGGCATCCGTACTCTCAAGTTTTTTTCCTTTTTGCCAACCTCTACCAATAACTTCAGTCTTCAGTGAAAGCACTAAAGAGGGCCTTGCAGGGCACCTTATTTATTAGTCAGATTCAGTAGAGCAAATGCCACTGCCAAACATGACCCATGCAGGTGCCTCTGTAAGCATTACACACTTAGGTAGTATTTTAAATATTTGCCTTGGACGAGATAAATACCACTAGCCTCTAACATTTGGACAGTGTATCTCCCCATATTTTCATCTGTTTGAATATGGTGCTTATCCACATGGACAAATGTTAACTCGTTACCTCATTCTCATTTGGCATCTGTGGTGGAAGAGAGACCCACACTTCTTTGCTTCTTCCAGGTGAGCCATTCTGTTTATTTCTGTTTGATAATTCAGAAGTAGAATCTTCTTTTCTTGAGGAGTCCACTTCTCTTCCTTGAATTGTCTTCCTCTCTTCCTCTGCAAGGAGAACCACATCAGATCAGATAACATAATGCACCATCCGAGAAAACGAAAAACATTAATTTCATTAGATCTACTATTGACTTGTTTTACACATTCACTTTTCCTCTCATGCTTAAAGCTTCCGTGTTCATCATATACATGTATTTCGCAATCTTTATCGTAAAATCGAATATGCAGTTTGTACTTCAAGTGCACAGAGTATCACCTATTCCTCAATACTGAAGAATTCATTGTCTCAAAAGCTTACGCAATATACAGAAAACTTCACAAAATAACCCAAGAGCTGAAAATACTCCAAAAAAAGCAAGACAGTAAGGTTACACCTTAGTTTTTATTTAAAAACTCTATTTAAATGCTCTCTAAATTCGGCACAAAGTAACACAGAACGTTTGTGCCCATGCCTTCATCTGGCACTGCAAACACCAGCACATATGAAGAGAGTCTCCTCAGTGACACTATAAACCCCACAGCAACTGCATGCACTCAGTAGAGCTACTTTAGGTGTACATTTTTAGAATCAAAATCAGAAAAAAACCCTCATTCTCCAGCACCAACACACACTCCCAACGCTCACATGTCTAGTTTTAAAAGCCCAGCAGCTGTGCTTCTGTGGGATCTGTGCTCACAAAATCACCTGGTATCTTAAGCTCTTCAGGATTTTGATCATAGTACAGCAATGACCTGCTCCAAAAGCGGAGTACCTCTTGTATTTTCTACCTCACTATCTCGGCATCACCCTGTTTACACGATCAGCCCAAACGCGTGCCCCACGTGTGAACCTTGCAACCACCAGCGCAAGCGCCCACGTTGGCTGGCGCAGACGCGAGCCTTGGCGGCTCCTGGCACCGATGCCGGCCGTGAGTCCGACGGGGCCAGAGCCCCCGGAGCCCTGGGGTGCCCACGGGCACCGCTCCCAGAATCTCCACCAGTCCAGGAGCAGGTGATGAGATGCACTGACAGGTCCCATAACCTAGCCCCTGTATCTTTAGTTAGTGAAACACCTCATCTGAGCCGGTTTCTTTAGGCACTGCTGCTTTCGGCGTTTAACAACTACAGGATGCCCTTGACCTAGCTTATTACCGATTTGATTTCCTCCCTACATCAGCAATCTGACCGGGTGGGAAAATTTTGCAAGTAAATATTTTTTTATTGGGATCAGACTAACAGCAGCATGCCAGTGATATTTAATTGCCAGAAGTTTAGGTCCTGAGCTTAAAGATTAAGTAAGAGGTGTTCAAGCGGAGTTTGTTCCCTCAGGGGATTCCTTTGGTCTTAAAAGACAGACTGGAAAAATGTTTTGTTAGTGCATTGACAGAAGATTGGAACAGCTTCTCTCGTGTTTATTTTATACATCAACAGTGGCTAATTGGGCCCTCACTTGAAAATAGGGAAGTATTCAGAAACAGAACTTGAGTCTTTCAATGATAGCTTGTGACACCTTTCAGACCCTTAACAACTCCTTGGACAACAAGAGCAAAGTCAAAGACAACTGTTAGTGCTTCTGACTGTCCTACCAGCCAGGTCCATGGGGCACGGAGCAGCCAGCAGAATCAGGATACAGCTAGGTGATCATCAAATGAAATCTCAAGGGTACGGACTGGGTCTAGGAGCTGATTATGGATCAGGACAAGTATGTGCATGGAAGTATCAACTTCCAAATGCATGCTGAATAGGTTTTTTTCCTACAACATGGCAAAAAAATATACTAATCATAGCCAAAATAAAAATGCATGACTTTTCATTTTAAAAGCCCCATTATCAAATATGGAGCAGCTATAGGGCAATCAATTCAAGTGAACTTCACACCACATGTTGTTAATGAAAAATAAATGCTCATTTAACAGAGTTTCTTGGGTTTAGTTTGAAAAATCCACTTTGTGACAATAAGAAACACTGCAGTGCATTTCTAAAGCGTAATTAAATGTTACAGGCATTGAAGTAATTCTTGTGGAGAGTTTTAATGATGCCCTTGGGGGTACTACATTGAGCCATCCACCAAAGAGTTATTAATCCCCAGGGACAGCTCTGTGCCGCAGTTACTATGATCCATAGAAAGGGCTGGCAATCTGGGCATAACCTGAAGTCCACACTCATAAGAGTCAAGGTTCATATAAAGTAAATTCATACAATCCTAGAAATGCTTTGGGTTAGAAGAGACCTTCAAGACCATCTATTTCCAGCCCCGCTGCCCTGGGCAGGGACACCTTCCAGCAGAGCAGGTCGCTCCAAGCCCCATCCAGCCTGGCCTTGGGCACTGCCGGG